>JADKLZ010000003.1:35077775-35087906 GCA_021533235.1 Biomphalaria straminea | reverse complement strand
TATATATATATATATATATATATATATATATATATATATATATATATATATATATAACACATTGTCATTTTTTAAATATAGTGCAATACACACAAAAAATTTGAAACAACTAGTTTGTTTGTTTTTTGTATTGTAACAAATTCTTGCAACAAAACAACAATGGAATGTAGTTCATAATAATAATGATAAAGACTTTAAAAAATCAAATGCTTATAAACACATTACTGACTAAGAAATTGATATACCACATATTCAAAGTTACAAATCTGCAATTTAAGTATGTTTTATGGAAAAAACAACATTGGATTCAGATTGTTCTTTTAGGTGTATAAAATATGATTAGTTTTCAAGGATAAAAATGTATTTACAGCAGTTAAAGTTATGAAAATGATTAGCAACATAGAGGCTAAATTTATATGCTCCAATTGGGCTGCAAACAGAGAACATCTTTAAGTACTATAAGTAAATTTATATGCTCCTATTGGGCTGCAAACAGAGAACATCTTTAAGTACTATAAGTAAATTTATATGCTCCTATTGGGCTGCAAACAGAGAACAGCTTAAGTACTATAAGTCATCTTACGATACAAGATAAAGCAAAAATAATAAAATAGAATGTTCCCATTATTCATGTCAAACAGAATTTTCCTTTGATTGATGTTCCCATTTTTTGATGCTTTATAACCCTTTTTTTTTCTCTTTCCTTTCCATGACTTAAAATTTAATCTTGAAACATTTAGATTTTTTTTTACAGTGTGTTTTTACAGAGTAGGATGTGTTTTAAGTGGGTTACTTTCATAGTTCCATTTATATGTTTTTCTTTTAAATTAGTTATATATACAATTTTTTTGAAAATATTGAAAAATTTCAATAAAAAAATAATTTCACTACATCTGGATGATAAAATATTTTCTAGATCTAGCCTAGATAACTTGACCAGTCAGTGAGTTTTTATTGATTTTTATAATGCAAACTGAAAATCATTTTTTATTTTATAAAAATACATTGGTATACTAGTCACATAAATAAATAAAATTTTATATCAAGCAAAACCCTTTCTGATACCAACAAAAAAGAAAGTTATTGAAATTTTATTTTGACATGGTAGTACACTACAAATGGGTAAGATGAATAATGCCAATGGAAGATGGAAAATAATCCTGGAGAGAAAGAGTAAAAAATCTATAAATTTGTCATTAGCATAATAGCTGAAAATAAAATAATATCTATATAGAAATACTTCAGCAATCATATAAACACACACACACAAGAGGTGCACACATTAAAAACAGTAGACACAAAAATGGTATGTTTAAAATATTATCAAACAATAATTATATTAGAGAATTCATTATTATAAATATAGTTGCCTAAGTAATTAAAAAATGTAATAATTTAATTACTGATATGAAATAAAATGAGATTATACCGAAATGAACAATTAATGTCCTCTCAGCTCACAAAGCTATTTGGAATTATGGAAAGAGCAAAGAACCTTACTAAACAGTATTATGGTAGAAACTCAGCTTTAGAAGACTATGTTAAGATAATGTCAAGATAATGACATATTACGATTTTTAGCTTATGACAAGTTCAAAATAAGGAAATGACCAAAAACATGTGAGATAGCAAGATCTCAACCACATGTTGGACTTACAGGATCTCTCCCAATCACTCACTGGATAAACTAAGCTAGTACAAAAAATAAATGGCTTATCCAAAGCTGAGCTAGTAGAACAATAACTATAATTACTAATGTTAATTATTTCTAGCTGGTTCAAATTTAAAGTTTAAATAACCTTGCAGGACAGATTCACTTTTAGTGTGCAGATTAAGAACTTACCAGCTTATATGTTAAAATTAATACAAAACATATATATTTTACAAACAAGGTAACTAACAAGATAGCTTGTAGCAATATAATAATTTCACATTGAAACAATTTAATAGAAAGAAGGTTACATGGACAGTTTGTGTGGAAACACAAACTCAAAATCAGCCCCCAAAGTGGTCCACCCAGGCAGGTTTCAATAATTTCAGTAAAACATCCGAATGTAATACTCAAATTTGAAACCAAAAAAAAACTGTATTATAAAATACATTTCATAATATTAAGTGTCTTAAATTAGGTCTACTTTGTAATAGGGTTTTTCTCTTTAAAAAACTACTTGCATAAGTGATTTTTAAAAATTAGATTTTGAGCTTTTAGAAAAGAAAAAAGTAGCCGTTGCATCAGAACTTTGAATTATCTAAATTATTGTGATGTCCAATTTTCATTTTCTCTTCTAGTTTCTGAATCTAAACGGGACGGACGGTCAGGCAGATAGAATTTCCACAAAAAACTAATAGCATCTTTTCCCCTTTCAGGGGCCGCTAAAAAAGGTTAAAAAATTAACTCTCATATCAAAATTTAGCATTAAAAATAATTTTTTTCTTTTTAATAAAGTAAAAATTAAAAATAATGAATAAACATTTGCTCATTTGTTAAGAAAAAATATGTTAACATTTCTTTCTTAGCATAAAAGTTGAAATGTTCTTTGCTAATAATAGCAAAATAAATACTATAGATATAATAATAAAATTAAAACATCAGTAACTATTTTTATTTAATGTTGTTTATAATGTAATAAGCATAAATATATGTTCAAAATTAAAAATAAAGAAAACAATTGATTTTTCATAAATATTGCTACAAGTTTTCCTCCTCTTCAGGGCTAGACAAGTTGCTATAGGGCACAGGCCATGAATCTTCTGGTCTACATTGACTAAGAAATAGGTTGATCCTTCTGGCTCTAAAAAACTGTCTCAATATGAAAAGTAAAAGTATCACAGCAAGCAAGATGGCCAAGCTGATGCTTAGTGCAATAATATAAGTACTGTTAGTGATCTTGGTTTCATGATATGTTCTATTTGTGACTGGAACTGTAGTACTCTCAGGTCCTGACCTTTCTTTTACGATCCAAATGCTATCCAAAGTTGTGTGATTATTTATTGAGCGCTGCTCCCAAAACAGATGTGAATGATTAACAACGAGCAAACGACCATAACTGTTAAATGCATTAGAGTCAAGACGGAAGGCTGACCAATTAGCTGAAATGCAAAAGAAAAGTTTATGACTTTGTCCTTTCAGTTCATTTTTATTTTTGCATACAATTTTATTCACTAGTTTATATTATAATATTTTTGTATATTTAAATGAGGCAACTCAAAGATTTACTGTAAAGGATATTGTGTGTTTATTAACAATAACAAAACACGGACAGTGGCTTCAGCTTTCCCTACACAATGAACTAGTCTTTACTTCCACCTGTCCTTTACTACCCATTCAAAAGAACATAAGACACCCTTTCCAGTGTCCAGGTCCTTAAATCTAGTGTTAGGAAGCTTGAAAGGATGACTCTTTTATTCCAGACAGCCCAGACTACAATCTTTTTCTTATTCTTCAGACTCTTCTTTCTCATCAACAGAACCAGACAATCGCCAGAGTTGAAAAGTGCACTAGTGAGCACCATTTTACAATACTTCTATTAATTTAAGTTTCTTTATCTAATATTAAAAGCAGAGAAAAAAAAACAGCTGTCAAATAATTAGCAGTTAATTTGTTTAAACAATTTAAGCAGTTAGTTTGCGAGTGTAAAAATGTGTTTTCTATTTTTCCATAGAAATAAGCTTGATTTAAGTTCTTATCATTTTTTAAACTAATAAGTGCATTATGAACAGTCTGTTTGCATAAAAAAGCCACTCAACAATACATCTCTAATCTCTACACAGGCTATCAAACAGCTCTCCATCTCTGTTTGTAAAATAATAATTAAAATCTTATGTACGTACGATGATAATAAGATTCAAAGTTGTCAATGCCTTCTATGCTTCCAGCTGCTCCAGTAATAATCTGAACAGGGACATCTGGGTTTATATAGGAATAATTCAAGACATTCCACTGATACAACGGCCAAAGACGTTCATAGTTATGTTCATGAGCTTGAATGATCAGGTCTACGCCTAATAATGTAAAAATGTCTTCTAGCCTAAATAAACATAATAAAAGCAAATGTTGAACAAAAAAAGCAACATATTTTCTCATTCATTAAATTTTTTGTAATGCAATATACACCAACAAAATGTAACATTCTATACAGATTTTTTAAAAAGACTTGTAATGACAAATATTGTCATGCCTATTACAAAATAAATAAACTATGCTGTATTCTTTTCTTCAAATACTTGTGTTACTTTGCTAAAATGATTCATTGCTTTTTTTCTTCAAATTTAACCACCATTGACTGTTTCCCTTATCCCTATTTGGGATTTTGTCAGATAATACTAGAGTCTTGGAGATGCTCTGCCACAAATTGACCAATATCAGAAGGTGTTAAGAGCTAAAAGGTTTTTTTAAAAAAGAATACTAGAGTCTTGGAGATGCTCTGCCACAAATTGACCAATATCAGAAGGTGTTAAGAGCTAAAAGGTTTTAAAAGAAAAATAAAAAAAATGTTTACCCATCTCTGACTTTTGAAAATAACTGTGAGCAGTCATCATTAATCTTTGTACTACAATACAAAGGCCTATGCCCAAAGGCTATAATCCAAGGGGTGGTTTTTCTGTTAGTATTAGCAGTTCTCAAATTCTCTATAAGCCATCTCCTTTGGGCTTCAATGTGTTTCCCAGAGTTGGTAAAAAAAACCTCAGATGAATAGCTAAAAAATAATACAAATTTCAAAAATAAAAATATTATACTATTTATACTGCTAATTATTAAAAGAAAAAAAGAAAGATGTAAAATTTATTATCTACCACTTCTTTAACATCTTATGAGAAAATATTTTTGTTTACTTTAAAAACATTTGATCATTTATAATTCAAACTAGAACCTCATCATGTTTTTGTTTTATTTAATCCATTCACTCCTATGTCTGGTTTAAAAAAAAGATCAGAGCCAACAGGATACAATTATGTCTTTTTTAACTAGTGAAAGCAGATTTTAAAAGATTAATCGTTACTATTTAAACTAAACTGAAATTGCAGTATTTTATTTAGTATCTGTATTTTATATACCTTATCACATGAACAGGTCCAATGTCAATGCTATACCACATCTTATCAATAGGTATAGGCCAATCAGTATTAGGCATTGAAAATCGATTTCGATAATGTGAAAAAGTACCAAAATCAATTTCTAAGAAAGAAAGAAAAATAAAATTTAACAGTTGTTTTTGTTTTTTTTAAATCTGAGGTTTATTCAATACTTTAAAAATTATATTGTAGATTGATCTATTAAAATTTTGATTGCAGTACAAATAGTATTTCAATTTTTTCTTCCATAAATAATTTACCATGATTTCCTGGACAGGTCAAATATGGAATATAAGCTGCCATTGGCTCAATTTCTTTCATGAAATAATCACCTACCTGAAACAAAGATAAGCATAGTAAATTTTTTTTATCAATTTCATTACATATAGTAATTATAAAGACAATTCTTTGCTTTTACAAATATTCAAGCATATATAAAAATAAAGAAAATGTTATTTTCCTACTTCTTAAGCCCTTTTTCTAACATAAGATAAAACAAAAAATCCTAAATATACACATTTAAACATTGAATTTTTGGCACAAGAGTTCTAGATTTAGATTCTGATGTAGCTTTATAACTTTCCCACATCAATTTAGTCCACACAAACCCACATGATACAGCTATTTCATGTTTTGGAGAAAAATTTAAAAAGTGTTTTAATTAATTTTGACTGCATTTGTGCAACAGTTAAAAACAATTATTGACATTCTCATACACAATTTCATTAATACACATTTATGATTCTAGGTATACATTCACATTAGCAAGTTTTAAATAGAATGTTATTTTTTGTGATTAAACGTTTGTATTTAGCCTTTAAAATTTAAACTTCAAATGAAACAATAAAAAAAAACCCATTGATTTTGGTAAGTTGAGCACTTTGGTCATTTTTTAGCATGAAAAGTACTTAGCTACAGTATTCAAAGAAGATGTTAAGGAAAAAGTGGGCTAAAAAAATATTTCTTAAATGAATGGGAGGATTAGAGATTTAAAAAAAGTCAATCAGCCAGGGTTTCGCCTTTTATAAGGAGAGCTATTTAATAATAAAGCAAACAAGAAAATCTGTCATTCAAACATAAAAATATGAAGATGTCTGAAAAATGAAACCACATAAAAGAAATATTCTGTTTATAAAATGAAACACATACTAGGCCTTCCTTATCTTTCATATCATAAGCCAAATCTCCAGCATGAATGAGAGCAGTATAGTGGCCAGATAAAGCCTCATTGACAAGGAAATTTATAGTGTCTGCATGTATGCCCAGATCACCAAATATCAAAAAATCTGGTGACCAGTCCTGCAAAAAATTGTACAAAATAAATAAAAATTAAAATATTTAAAACATACTGTTATAAACCTGGTGGTGACACAGATGGGGTAGTGCTGTCTGTGTTTTTAGCCAACACAAATGGCTCCAGGTCAGTGCTAGACAAGCAGTCAACCATGACAGGTTAAGTGACAGTACACAACAGTTTGGGAAAGGATCTTGTTGTTAATAGCATTCAGGCAAGTCATGTTGAACGTAGTCATGTGATCAACCAGAATGGTTTGGCAACGTTCCATTGGGTTCTAGAAGGCCTACAGGGACCCTTTATAAGAGCAAAGGTGCCAGAGTCAAGTCACTTCACGTTACCTTGCAATTTCACAGGTACGAGTCAAAATCAAGAACCAGCATTGTGTGAAGACGGTCCGAAACAGAGAAGAGACCAAGTCCAAGAAGAGACAGAGAGTCAGTGGAGTTTTATAAAGTTACAGAGGAACTGGTGAAGTTTTTTTACAGTCAGTGTTACATTGTTGCTGTATTGGCTGTGATTTATTGGACATTATAGTGTTACATTACTTTTGCGTTGTCAAATTCTTTGAATTGGTTGTGTGATGTGGTGCATTTGCAGAGAGCCTGAATAGTCAGAATTGTTACAATACTTAATATAAAAACAGCTAATCTAAAGAGAAATACTCCACATTTACAGCTAGATCTCAATAATACAAAAGTTATCTCCCTTTTCATATCAAACAAAATATTTAATTACCAATAATTGACTAATTTGTTAATTTTTTAGTTGATTGTCTATTCCAGTTTATTTTATAATTGTGTAAAGTTTCCAATTGATCCGAGAAGTGGATAAATTAATGTGTACAATTATCTAGTGGGACAAAACCCCACAAATTTAGTCATATCTCTGAATACTGAAGGATTAATTTCTATGCCAATGAATAATTGTGCAAAGTTACAACTTGAAGCTAGAATGGGTATGAAAGAAATAACATGTTTAAACTTTTTACCAGACAGATAGAGTGAGTTCAAATTAGCTTTGTAAAAATTCAATAACATTTTTTGTTAAGTCATCAGTAGTTATTATTAAGTGTTAGAAAAAAAAAAGTCAATTAATAAACAATTATTTTCTTTTACACTTTAAGCTAACAAAATATACATATATTGATTGCTTCAATAAATATCACTACTTTTCTCTCATTTGAAGATTGAAGGAAAGAGCAAAGCTGTTGAAAAAGTTTGAGTTTGAGTTTTTTGGCACAGCAGCACAATTTAGGCCATGTCGTGCCCGTAATCCCTAAAAAGTTACTCTCCCTTCATACCACAGCTGTTGAAAAATTTAATCAATATTAACACACATTAATTGATCAGTTTCATAAAGCTTACATTGCCTTCAGGAGGAACTTGAAAATAAAATGGCCCTGAAGTACTTTCATCGTTCTCAATTTGATAGTAATAGCGTGCAGCTGGATGTAAGCCCTGCAAAACAATTATAAAAAAAATGATTTCAAACTTACAGCTTCCACACTGATTCAGTTAACAATTCTAATGTTCTATTATTATTATAGCTTTTATATAGCGCTACTTTCATGCTTATAGCATGCTCAGAGCGCTTTGGTCCAATCTCATTTGTGGACCAGTGAGGGGTAGGGGATATCTACGAGTTGGTTTCCCATGCTGCCTTTGGGCGCTCAGTAAACACAACTCTGCCCAAGTCGGGTGTCAAACCTCAAGCCCCCTTCTAGGTAGCCAAGCAAGCCAAGCTCAAGCGGCACTTAGCCTCTCGACCACGCTTCCCACAATTTCTAATTTCTATTTCTAATGTAAATAATCTTGTAATAACAGATTAGATATGCAAAGTCAGAGTCATAAAAGATTAGATACCGGTATGCAAAGTCAGAGTATTAAAAGATTAGATACCGGTATGCAAAGACAGTCATAAAATTGTTATTGTTCAATAATTTTTGCCTAGTATATTTGATTGCAACAGAGGACAATTTCTCCCTTAGAAAGTATGGATGTACCAAAAATGTAAACCAAAACTTGTTTTCTTTAGCAGAAAATCAATGTTTTTTTAATGATGCAAAATGTTTTTATTAGAATCATGTACTTTTTTCTGTTAAAATATATTTTTTTTAAATAATTACTCAAAACATTAAAAAAAATTGGTTTAACATTATTTGACAGAAAGGAGCACAAATATGATTTTTTGCCTTCAAAATTTTTTTCCCATTAGTTTGATACATTTATTAAAATGTGTTAGAAAGTTTGTACCTTTAAATTTACTCTGTATAAATGTTTTAGTCCACTACTGTTCAAAATGGTAAAGTAGGTATGATTGGCATCAGCTCTAAACTCATATCTCCATGGGTCTGTGCCATACCTAACCTAAAATACAAGTTATTCATATTACATCATAGTATTTAAGTTATCTTGAATATGTGTGAACAATTTAAATAATGTTATTAAGGTATTCAACATGGCAGTAGAATAATACTGTCAGTTGTGGACACTTCTTTTTAATTATTTAATGTTTATCAAAACAACTCACAATACCCAGTATTTATCAATATTTTTAAAGGGATTATAGATTATAACTCACAGAGCACTATAAAACTAGCATCCCCAAACAAACACATGGCACATATTAGCAAGCATGAAATTCAACAAACATGTACTTTTAGTAATCAAAGCAGGGTAATCATAAGTCTTACTGAAGCTCATTTATAGATAACTTACCAGACATACACAAAACCCAAATGTGGACCAGACAATATTGACTTCATTGATACTATCTCCAAAAGATATGTGAACATGTTGTGGCTTGCAGATATTTTTTTCCAGAATAGGGGCTGCTGTTAGTTGTTAAGTTATACAAATAAAATCATATTTTTATAATGTATGAAACATATCAATATTGAATCTAAAAGAAAAAGTTTAAAATTCAACCAAAGGATTATAATAAATATTCATGAATGACAGGAATCCATATAAATATTAATAGGGATCCAAAATGAATTTTAAAAATAAGTTATGTAGCTTATTTATTTTTTCATTTATATTTTTTTTCTCTAAGTGTAACGTAAATTTGTAGTTATAAAAAGACACAGCACAGTTTTGGATGTTCAGGCCTGCAAAGACATTTAGTTATATGCCAATTCATATTTCTTTTGAACCTAAAACATTATATGCAGTTTGATTAACTGAAAATCAAAACTTTATTTACAGAATAATGTTTTAACAAGATTACTATACCTGGGCTAAGTGAATGACTAATAATTTCTTTTGGGTCAAGATTAATGTAAAAGTGAATAACTAAAAATTTCTTTTTAATCAAGATCATTATTTGCAAACATTTGTGACAACTTACATTACAGTTCACATTTGGTCTGCAGTATAGTATTTAAAAAAAATGCCTTTCTTTATCTACTTGGGAAATATAATTTTGAAACTTAAAATATGTCATTTAGGAAACTTTGTTACACAACATGACTCATGGTGCTGTTTTGTTTTGTTTGAATGAAATGACATTTCTCAGATGATTATTTAGATTTAGAATACTGAGATATATTGTCAGTTTAAACAGTGTTACAAATTCTTAGAAGCTATTAAATTATATCTTAGGATCATCACTTTTTATCAATTCTATGATGTTTTATCAACATGGACAGTAGTAAACTTACAATAATGGGGTTGTTTAAATTTTACATATATATTGAAATATGAGCATTACTTTCAACCAACAGGAAATATATTTTCATATATATATATATATATATATAT
>JADKLZ010000003.1:35013521-35077675 GCA_021533235.1 Biomphalaria straminea | reverse complement strand
ATATATATATATATATATATATATATATATATATATATATATATAAAGCACTAAAAGGAACCTTTCCAACTGTAACACTTTTATTGCAATAGGAAAAACATTATTTGAGAAATTGATAGGTCTGAGTGGAGCATTAGAGAGAAAGAATTGATATTTTACAAAAGTATTAAAAGCATTCAAACGTGAAAGTATGTAACAGCATCATAATGGAGAATGGACCCCATGATAAACACTGTCAAATAAACAGAAAGTACAGATCCTCAGGGCTCCGAAGAATTTTCTGCCAGGTTACAGTACCAAAAAAAAAATAAAAGACAGATGAAGAAATGAGAGGACAACATTAAGGAATAGACAGGCTTGTCTATGGAAGAGTAATTCTGGAGAAACACAGGAATAGAGAGAGAGAGTTGTCAGGACATGTGTGGTGCCCCAAAAGTCCAATATACTAAGTGTAACGATAGCTTAGGGCAGATGATATGATGCAATTGGATAGATTGTGACTGAGATTGTAATGATGTTACAATTTTATCTATTTCTTCCATCAAAATAAAGTCTGGTCCCTCAAAAAACATTGTAAAGCCTGAGATAATAATTTAAAGTATGAACTGTAACAGAAATACTTTTTAAATAAACACAAAACATTTATTCTAGAATTTTGAATCGCTAGGATGATGAACACACTTCATAAATAAACAATACAATTTAATTTCAATACATTTACAACAGGGTGTCACAACTGGTTGAGAGCCCTGCTATAGAGATTAGTGGTGCAAAGTTTACAAAATGATTACATGCAAGCACTCTAAAAAAAGATGAATAACTACAGAAGGCCAGGGGCTATTCATAACTTCTGTTTATGTCCTTAAGTGATTCTATGTCTTAAATCTGACATGTTTGATACATGTCAATGTTTTAATTTGCCAGTAATATCTTTCAAGTGTTAGTAATAAACTTTTAAATAGATAGGCTATTTAATCTAAAAACAATTTCTAATAAATAACTGTGATGGCTGTCTTGATGCTAAGACCTGATATAGCTCTTCTACTGTTTAAGTAGAGACATTTACAAGAGAATCAATATCAGCACAAGCACAATCACATCCTAAATATCATTTTGTAAGCAGGCCATTCCAATTTACTAGACTACATCATAAAGATTGATTCATTACAAAACCAGTTCTATCATGAATAAACCTACTTTCAAAGGGCAGAAACTCTTCACTGACTTGAGTATTACAAATGTGTGTTATCAATATCATTGACATAAGCATGCAAATGAAAACACAATGCATTGTCTCAAATTCTGCATTCTTCTGCCTCTAGAAAAAAAAATCATATTAGTACCATTCTGACTTCAAAAGGTAAATGTGACTCCATTATTGCTAATTAAAAAGCATTATTATGCAATCATCTTATCTTGGTTACTATAGCTAGATCTACATATTGCCTTTATTCCAAACCTGCTAGCTCAAATGTGGTAATGTAAATGATGAAACCATGAAGTACTAGATCTATTTTGCTACATAAAAAAAGACACTTCATTAATCACTTTTTTCTCCAAATGAAGTTTCATTTTAACTTTTGAAGGTAGTGTTACTTTAAAAACAATAAACTAGCTTTCACAGATTAGTAAAAAAAAAACAACAACAGAAAAAACAGATATTAGGTCGAGAATAATGATAAGGCTGAAGTGAAGATGTTTCACAAAGCAGAAATTATATCTAGATTTGTACATAGTACTATCCCCAGGTGGCTGAGTGGTAAAACACTTGCCATCCATATCCTGAGTCCTATCTTAGTGAAGACTGGATTTTTAATTGTGTGATTATTAAGATGCCCAAGACCACCCAATTCTAATGGGTACCTGACATTAGTTGGGGAAAGTAAAAGCAGTTGGTTGTTGTGCTGGCCACATGACACCCTCATTAACCTCTGCCGTAGAAAAAGATAACCTTTAAGTCATCTGCCTTATAGAGTGCAAGGTCTAAAAGGGAAACATTTTATTTCATTTTAGTACTGTCCCTAATAAAATCTGGAGAAACTTTTATCAATCAGACCCCCACCCCTTTTTTTTTTCAGTAATTCTCAAACACCCCACCATATTTTTTTTTTACAAAAGGCAAGGTGGCTAAGTGGTAAGCATGACACCCTTGTAAACCGTGGGCCACAACAACAGATAACCTTTACATCATCTGTCCCATAGATCACAAGGTCTGAAGGGGTTCTTGATTTTTCTTAAAATTAGGATTTAATGACAAATTGACAATGATCTGTGTCCAGTTGATTAGATGTGTCAATAAATGTCAATCGTTGGTCTGTAAATACCAGGTAAGTCTCATATTATATGATCCTCTCTTTGTTAAGCAAGACATCTTTTCTTTTTTTTTTTTTTTTACACAAATAGGTAGTCAACATTAAAATAAAGACAGTTGGGAGAAATTCAACCATTCTGGCAAAAGAAAGTTAAGAAAAATCATTTGAGCCTAGCATGATGTGACAAAATAAAAAAAAAGAGGGGGGAAATGTTGCAGATGTAGTATTTTAAATACAAAATGTCAAGGTGGGGGGAGGGGGAACCATGAAGTATCCTGTATCAAAAATTTTGAGACCAAAAATTATTTTTTTGACACTAAGAATTAAGAAGTGTCAGCCGCAAATAATTATTCAGTAGTTAACATTGTGCTCCTAGACATGTGGGTCTAGATTCTAGATAGATAAGATTCTATATTCTAGTAGGCAATCTAGATCTAGATCTTCTTTGTGAAGGCAGTGGTAAAATGTTAAATTAAGAAGTGGGTGATTTTCTATGTTTAAAATTTTAAGTTTCATAGCTTTCTTATCAATGTTTTTCTCAATTCACAAATGTCTCAAAAACTGAAATAGATATAGACACAGAGTCCAGATCTAGATCTCTACAGAGTACAGCCACTACTACATCAGATTCTTATATCTGAACACCGACTTTCAGGAACTAGGTCAAATTTTTATTTTAATTTTTTTATTTGGTGAAGGTTTAACTTATTAGGTCACTTCATGCTCCTCTACTGAATGCAGTTTTTGTGCTTTCTCCTTCAGTGCACACTGAGCACCATCAGTAAACACCACTATGTAATTTGCTAATCCTATACTCTTAAGCGAGCAATTCTTGTATATATATATATATATTTCTTCTATTTCGAAAACGGCTCTAACGATTTTCTTTAAAATTTCAACGTATCTAAATGTTAGTGAGAAAAAAATTCTCAGCTCATTGGCCACATCGGAAAAAACTCGAGTTCGACCGTTATATCGGTTTGAAAAATGTCTCATTATGGAAAAACTTATTTTGGTTTGAAGGTTTTATGAATGACATGGAGAATTTATGAATGAAATTTTTTCCCACGACGTCAAAGGGAAAAAAAACTTGACACCTCCTACGTCACTGGCTTACATCTGTTCACTAAAGCAACAAGTTTAATCGATGAATGAATAGACACAACATTTTGCGCACCGTAGTTGAAGGTTTATTTCCGTGTATGCGTTAATTTGTAACTGAACAGCTATCAAGAACAGAAATCAAGCACGTGGTTATCTGAAGAAATTCAAGTGTTTACAAAAGTTTCAACAAATTGATAGAAGAATTTGATTTATGTGCATAACTCTAATTAGCTCACCAAAAAAAAAAAAAGACCGCCTTTGGCATGCGTTTGTCTGAGATTCTTCTCTCATACAGGATACTGCTCTGTCAAGAGTAAATGTCGGACTTAAACAATTCCCTCTATACAAAGGCCAAGGATACATATTTGAGCCCAACAGAAAATTGGCTGCCGAGGACAGACACAGACGCGAAAAGAAAATCTTAATCGACCACCGGAGGACAATGGTTATGCTTGCCCTGGATGTGGCAAAATATATCCACTGAACAAGATATCTAGCTAGCGGTCAACGAGTTTGCTATTCTGCAGCCACTTTTGATTTAACTATAAACCTCAGTAAAAAAAAACTAAGGGTAACCGTTAGGGTGTGATAAAGAAAGGCCCAGGAGATATCTGAATGGAGGGATGTGTAAAAGCAGGCCATTTCCTTCCATAGGCTGTAGCACGAGTAGCAGTATTATATAACCTTTTTAGTATAAATTATTTAACCGAGCAAGGCTCGGCCACCTGATATTAAATTATATCTGTGTTAATTTAAAATTATTTAGACTGTAGGCCTATTAAAAGAAGTAGATTCACTTCTGCAATATATATATGTATTTATTATAGTCTATTGCCTCATATTGCCTCTCTCTCTCTGTATATATATATATATATATTGTATATATATATATATATTGCCTCTCTATCTTATTATAATTTAACAAACATGATTGATATTTTCAAATAGGTTATATGTATTCTCTCTCTCTCCCTCCCTAAGATGCTTAATATAATTCTTTTCATGACTCTCTTCCCTTCCCTCGAATCCACTACCTGTTTGATAGATTGTGACAATACACACTTAGTGTATACTCTCCTCACCGCCAGCTCACTCATTATTTCTGCATTTTACCCTATGAAAAAAAATAGGGGGGGGGGGGGAGAAGTATTCACCCATCACAAAATAGCCGGACTTAACCGTTGTGACCAAGAAGATATGGAAAGAACACTTTTTTTTTTAAATTCTACCCTAGGTAGTTTTTGTGGCAAAAAAAAGAGGGGTGAGGGAGGAGAACATTTAATCTACTCTGTATTCACCCACCACTAATAGCAGAACCAGACTCAACTGTTGTGGGGCCCTATGCGAAACATCTAGCGTAGTTTGTAATCTTGGACTCTATAGATGTTGTGGCTCCAGTTATTCTGACATGTCATCTGGAAAGTCATAATTGTTGTCAAATCTATTTGCTTTCTCAGACGACTTTCTGATGTGTTTCCTGTTTCTTCTGTATGCATGATTTCCACTTTTGACATTATATGATCGAGGCTTAGGATGTTTCGAAACTATTGTTCCTTGTTTCCACTTAGAATTAAGTTGCATTCTGACTGCCGTTCTGTCTTGTAGTGGATTATGACTCTTAACACCTTTCCTCTTGTCATGATAATGTTTCTGAGACTGTTTCTCTGAGTCAAAGTGTTTCTTCACCACCTTAAGATCTGGTGTCTTAGGGGTTAGTATTTTCTCGCTCGAAGGTAACAGATTTCTTGGTCGGCGTCCCATGAGTAATTGTGATGGCGACAAATTAATATTAGTCAGTGGAGTAGTTCTGTAGTCTAATAGCGACAGAAATTTGTCTTCCCTTTTCTTCCACAGTTTCTTCACTGTCTGAATAGCTCTTTCAGCTTCGCCATTAGAACTCTGAAAATGAGGACTCGACATTTCATGCTCTATTCCATATGATTTACAGAAATTTAGGAATTCTCTAGAAGAGAACTGTGGTCCGCTATCTGATCTTAGTCTTCTAGGTATCCCATGGCATGCGAATATACTCTTCATTGCTTCGATGATATCTGATGTAGTTTCCTGTGACAGTTCTTTGACATCAATAAACTTTGAGAAGTAGTCAACTAGAAGTACATACTTTTTCCCCTCAAAGTTAAACAGATCACACCCAACCATGCTGTATGGAAGGTCTGGTGTCTTGGTAGGCATTAGCGGTTCTGACACATTTTGATTCTGATGTTCAGCACACCTGCTACAATCCCTAACTGTCACTTCAATGTCCGCATTCATGCCTGGCCAATACATGACTTCTCTGGCTCGCTGCTTACACTTCACTATTCCTAAGTGGGTCTTGTGAATCAGATTCAGCATGTATTTACGTAGGCTTGGTGGCATGACAATTCTCAGATCTTTGTATATGATACCACCCGAAGTGATAACTGGTCTCTTGAATCCCAATATGGCCTGACTTCAATTGGAGTCTCGCTTCTTGTGTCTGGCCAACCAGTCATAATTATTTCTCGAAGCATTGAAAGTTCCTTGCTTGTACATTCTTGAATTTCACTGTATTTGGAATCACTTACAGAGATCATATGCACTGAATCATCTGTAAATTCACATGTCTCCATATCAGTATTTGGTAGATGTGCACGAGAAAGTGTATCAGAGATAAACATTTCTTTGCCTTTCCTGTAACAGAGTTTCAGATCATACCACTGCAGTCTCATTAGCATCTTCTGTATTCTCATTGGTGCTGACAATAACGGTTTCTTGAAGATTTGCTCCAGAGGTTTGTGATCATTATAGACTGTTACTTCCTTACCAAATATTTAGCAGTGAAATTTGCTTGTACTATACACAATTGAGAGCATTTCCTTCTCAATTTGAGCATATCTTGTCTCTGTGTCTGTGAGAGCTCTTGATGCATATGCAATTATATGACCTTCTTGGAGTAATACTGCTCCCAGTCCATCTTTACTTGCATCACATTCTATCTCTACATTCTGGTTGACATCATAATATGCCAAAACTGGAGGGTTTGTACAAAGATGTTTCAACTCTTCGAAACTATTGTTTTGTTCATGATTCCATTGAAATTCTACATCATCTTTTAGCAGCTTTCTTATTGGAGCATCTGCTTGACTTATATTAGGAATAAATTTTGCAAGGTACTGAATTAAACCTAGAAATCTTATGATTCCATCTTTGTCTTGAGGAGCTGGCATGTCAATAATTGCCTTTATATTTGCTGGATCTGGTTCTAAACCTTTCTCTGACAAGATATGACCCATATAAGGTACTCTGTTTTGCCTTATCTTGCACTTGTCATAGTTCAGCTTTAGATTGAACTCTGCTGCTCTTTGCATAACTTGTTTCAATATGTGATCATGATGCTCAACATCTCTACCAGCTACAAGAATGTCGTCTATGATGACATATGCTCCTTCAATACCTTGAAGCATTTCATCCATAATTCTCTGGTAAATTTCTGGCGCTGATTTGATTCCAAAAGGTAATCGTAACCATCTTTACCTTCCCAGAGGTGTGTTGAAAGTAGTGAGAAAAGAAGATTCTCTTTCAAGCTTTATTTGCATAAATCCTGACTTGGCATCGAGTACTGAGAATATTTTCGAGTCTGGAATGTTAGTGATCACATCTTCAATAGTTTTCATCGGGTGATGTTCCTGTCTGATTGCTTTATTGAGATCTTTTGGATCTATACATATTCTCACTTTGTCATTCCTGAACCAAACGACCATTCAGTAGGTTCAATTACTGGAGTAATAAATCCATCAGCCTGCATTTCTTTAAGTTTTTCTTCAACTTTCTGGCGTAACGATGCTGCTAAGCGACCTGGTGGATGAATAACTCCTTTAGCATTTTCTTCTAACTGAATCTTGTATTCTCCTGGCAGTGTTCCAGTTGTTTTCAGCAATTCAGGAAATTCTCTTTGTAACTCGTCTTCTGCCTTGGATTCTATGCTGTCTATCCGTTGTAGTAGTCCTAAACATTCTGCTGTGTCACCACTCAAAATGTTCTCTTGATTAAGGTCTACAACCTCAAACCTTGTTTTCATCTCTTGTGCATTATTCTTCAAAGGCAGCACCACTGCTCCTAAAGTCTTAATAACATGATTAGTGTAAGGCTTGAGTGACTTTGATGAATAAGCAAGTTTTACTTTGTCTTTGAGCTTTTCAAACTCTGACTTGACAAGAATGTTACATCTTGCACCAGTGTCGATATGGAAAATTAATGTCTTTCCATGTACGACCAGTTTTACAGTCCACTTGTCTTCAATGACACTGATGTTCTCAACTTTACCCTTCTTAGACTGGCTACTTGCAGTGCTAATAGGTACAATATTTTCATCACTGTCGCTGTCATCTTCTACTAGATTAACGTTGCATCTTTTTCTGCACATTTGATACCAGTGGTTTCTCTTCTTGCATAAATTGCATATGGTTCCTACTGCTGGACATTTACTACATAATTTATCTGAGTTGTCTTTAGCATTAGACTTCTGTTTGAGTACATTGTTTGACTGTCTCTTGACTGCTAGAACTAAACATATGACCCTAAACATTTTCACTTGGCTTTGCGACATCTCGTATTGTTGTCCAATTTCTATAGCCTTGCTAAGGGTCAACTTCTGTCCCTGATCAAGTAGTCTTAATTGTACCTTTTCGTGTATTACTCCACCAATGATCAAATCAATAAGCATATCATCTGGATTATCATACTCACAGTCCATAATGAGAAGCTTTAGGTCTTTAACAAAGTTATCAAAACTTTCTCCTTCTAACTGCTTTCTCTGATGTGCTCTAAATCTAGACACTCTTTTATTTTGTCTTGGTCTTATGTAGTCTTCTATTTTCTTTAATAGCAATTGTGGATCTCCCTCTTCACTATCAGTAATATTTAGAGTTTTGTAAACTTCACGGCCTTGTTGACCTACCCACATTTCCAGCCATCCGGCTTTTTGTTTATTATCAGCACCAGCTAACGGTCCTTTGAAACAAAAGCTCACCTGCTGTTGGAATCTTAAAAACTCTTGATACAGATCCTTAGCATTCCAATTCAAGATTGGTTGCTCAAAATAAAAAGAAGCCATCGGATTCACCTGCCTTGAATGGGTCTCTTTTTTTGTTTGCAATTCATTTGTTTTTATGTTTGGAGCTAAAAACGATGTTTTGGGACTGGGCATGTTCAATTTTAGATAAGTTCCAGTATTTTTGTTCCGTCTTTCCAAAGAATATGGCAGTTTTTAAGATTCTCTGTAACCATGTATGTAAAGCTGTTGTTTTAACCTCCCCGGGCAATTCCCCAACCCATAATGCCATATATAAGGGATGAAGAAATATTTATTAGATATAATTTATTAGCAATTACATAGTGGTGTTCAATGCTCAATACTCACTGTTCAACTGGAGGAGAAAGCCCAAAAACTGCATTCAAAATAGGTGCATGAAGTGACCTACTTTATTTTAAAATAAAATCTTGACTATCTATTGGCAATTGGTAGTAATACAAACTAAGGAACACATCTATTTTTATTGTCCTTTAGTTGCAGAATAAGAATCTGCTTTCAGTTTTTTTGTAAGTCAAACCTTCACCAAATAAAAAAATAAAATAAAAATTTGACCTAGTTCCCGAAATGGTGTTCAAAATATAAGAACCTACTCTTACTCTAGAATCTTAATTAATAAGTTAATCAGTTAATTTAATCGGTAATTTCCGATTTAATCTATGTCTATATAAGTACTAGATCTATAATGTAACTATAATGATTAATGTCTATAACTAGATTAACTAGATCTAGATATAATATTATTTAATATAATATAGTAGTCTAGTAATTTTAAATTTAGTATAGTATATAACTACTATAACTATAACGATAACGTATAATAATTATAAAGTTTATTTTCTAATGACTAATTCAATTGTTATTGTATAGACCTTGTCCTTGTCTATTCGGCGTTTTAGATCTTGTCTAGAGTACTCTAGACTCTAGCTAGAAACCTACATCTAGATCTATATATATATAATATAGACCTAGTCCTAGATATACTCATTGATATAGAATCTAGATATCTATCTAGAATTCTAGAGAGGAAAATATCGATTGCTTATTTCTGTTTGTTTGTTGTTGTTTTTCTCTATGTTTGAATCTTTCAAAACTTTGAATGGCAAAAAAGACCGAAAATCGAAGCATTTCATTTCATTTTATTTTTTATTTGAATTATTATTAGCTAGAATGTCTATATAAGATCTAGATCTATATATATAGACATAGATCTAGATCTAGTAATATAGTCATTGTATCTTAGAATCTAAATTTATTATTAGATGTCTAGATCTAGTAGTGTAATAAGTGTAGTAGATCTAGACATCTACACTAGTATCTAAATGAGTAAATCTATTTATTACTTTTTATTAGTAGTCACTTAGTAGTGGTAGTATAACTTCCGATATAAGTATAAGTATAGCGATAGGCGGCATAGGATAGTAGTATTGTATAGTTACATAATAGTATAAAGTATAACTTATATTTATAACTAGAATAAAAGTTATACTAAGAAATAAGTAAGTATAGTAACTATACACTATACTATAGTGTTATACAGTGAGTATACTTATACTACTTATAGTAGATTCTAGATCTAAGATTTAATAAGACATTATCATAGTCAATAGTCCTAGATACATACTAACATAGAATAGATCTAGTAGAATCTACATAAGATTTATAAAAATAGCCTCATTATAGTCATACTATCTAGACTATAGTTATAGGAGTATAGGCAGTATAGGTAGAGCAGGCAAGTCAAACTAATTAAGGTGCATGGGCCGCATAAAAACTTACTATGACCTGAGGGGCCGCAGTTAAAAATCAGTTCCAAAACAGCCTACTAGTTTTATGTAAATTAGAAACAATACAATATTGTTACGACGTGGGCTTAAATTAAAGAAAATAACTCACAGATTGTCAGGTCGCCGATATCCTTCTCAGATTGCAGAAGCACAATCCAACTTTGATCAATCAATATCCCCGGTAAATAGAAATAATGTCACTATCTCCAAATCCAATCTCAATACCCCGAATCATTACCACAATAGAAAAACAATCCTCAAAACCTCAGTCAAGAAATCCACACAAAGACAACAACTCATCACTCAAGTTTCTGAACACATCTACCCACTATTATAGTTAAGGTCATTTACGCTCCAAAGCATAAACAAAAATCACCGTACTTCGCACGTGGAAAAAAATGGTTAGTCAGGGGGGAACAGGGTCACAACACTTCCCCCTCCCTACTTCTGTTCGTCCCGAACAGACGATGGTCTCCTCACAATACTGGTGCAACCGATCCAGGTACAAAACCTCGTCCCGGAACACCAAATCAGTCTGACCGAGCTCCTTTTCAATGTATGGCACGAGGTCCCCAAACTCCAGCAACTCAAGCCTAACCTCACCGCACTTTTCCTCCGACAGATCCTCACCCTCATCTCCAAGTATCCTACCAACCCGAAAATTACATGACGAGGCACTACCTACAGGGGCCACCACATCACACAAAGACATAAGTCTCATTGGCCAACAAGTGGCGATAACATTCTTCTTCTGAAGGTTGCAAGCTTGAGTGTCGAAATTCTTAACCCGAACAGGAATCCTTTGGTCGTTTCTATTAACAACCAGTATTCTCCTCAAAGGCAGTCTACTCCGCGCTTCCTCTGACTGCTCTATAAGGCTTCTGATAGACACAGGAACATTACAGTCTATTGTGTCACATGTTATGGCTTCAGGCTGTGCGGGTATGCTGGTACCGTTCGTTATCAATACCCTCTTTATCTGTTCTCCATTGTCCTCCATGTCGTTCCCCAGCAACGGAATTTCAAGATTTCCATACTGCACTGTGCCACCCCCAATGTTCAAGGTGAGTCCAAATAACTGCATGAAGTCTAGTCCCAGAATACACTCGTCGATAATATTGGCGACCAAAAATTCATGACTAAAATGAAGATTTGCAATCTCAATCTTTACAGTGATTTGCCCTAAAACTGGCAAAAGTTCTCCACTAGCAGTTTTTATAGAATAGCCACTTATTTCACGAATCACGTTATTCTCAATAAGAATAGGATGAATTATCGATCTTGATGCGCCAGTATCTAATAGAAATCTGCAGAAATGAACTCCTATTTTCCCCTGTACTCTCAGACTTCTATTTGTTCTTAGCACGGCCACTGGGATGATAAGCCTAGGGCTTCCTGGGAATCTCGCTGCCTGTCTCCGCCCCAAGAGACCGGCAGAATCTAGTTTTCTTGGTTCTGAGATTGGATGTATGTCCGCTGACTATCCAATCCATCTCTCTCTCTTGGTCGGCCTGCATATCCTCAAGTACAATTTCTCTGAATGTGGCCAGGAGCATTGCAATTCCAGCAGTGAACGACAGGTCTGTTTGGTCTGGGCATTTGCTGAGACCGTCGGTCATCTATAGTTTCCACTACTTGTCTAATGATATGCGTGAGGTCCTCCTCCTGGACATGAAGACCCCGACTGAAATGGGTCGTTTTTTATGAATCTTTAGCTGCCTCAAAAGATAAGGCGTACATCAAAGCATCACTTGCCTCTCTTTTTCCACTTAATCTGATAGCCTTCTTCAATTCGGGGTCACGTACACCATCAATAAATGCGTCCGTTATGAGCACGTGTAAGATCTCCTGGATCAATGTTGGATAAGCCAGGCGTGCCAGTCGTTCAATATCCGCCATCAACTCCTGAAGTGTCTCTCCTGGTTTTTGCTGCCGAGTCTTTAATTGCACTCTATAAACCTCCTTCATGTGCTTGTCTCCAAATCGCAATTCCATTGTTCTAACAATGGCCTCGTAATCTTGCTGGTCGTTAACTACCTGTAACAATTCAGAAGCCTTCCCTCGTAGAGCTAACATTAATCCAGTAGATTTTTCCTCGTTCGTACTCCAGTCGTTCACTTTAGCAGCCGCCTCAAATTGTCTTTTATAGACTGTCCACGAGACTGAACCATCAAAAATGGGTGGCTTGACTTTCCAAATTGCTTCTCTCCTTCCTGAATTTGTTTTTATGCGTTGCACCTTACCCAGCTCGACCTTCAATGTATGGGCCTCGTCGTTAAGGGCTTTAATCTTTTGCTCCATCTCTACAGTAAGCTGTGACTTCACAGTGGCTATTTCCTCCCTTAACTTACTTCTGAATTCCTCCAGATTAGTTTTTAGACCAGTAGCCATTGCTCGCATTGACCCTAGAAGTTCCTCTTTTATTTCACTCAACATTCTGCCGAGATCTTCCTTCATTTCAAACTCGTAAGTGTCCGGGTCAAACCCGTCTTCTTTCAAGGCCTCTCTCAGCCGGCTAACGAGGGCTTCTTTGTTTCCTGACGCTACGATGTCCCGCCTTTTTAACTCCTTATGGATTTCGTTAATCTGGAGCTCAGGTAGTCGTTTAGAAGTAAACATGTTGGTAAGTAGAGAAGGCGATATCCCGCTTCGACACCAGTTGTTACGACGTGGGCTTAAATTAAAGAAAATAACTCACCGATTGTCTGGTCGTCAATATCCTTCTCAGATTGCAGAAGCACAATCCAACTTTGATCAATCAATATCCCCGGTAAATAGAAATAATGTCACTATCTCCAAATCCAATATCAATACCCCGAATCATTACCACAATAGAAAAACAATCCTCAAAACCTCAGTCAAGAAATCCACACAAAAACAACTCATCACTCAAGTTTCTGAACACATCTACCCACTATTATAGTTAAGGTCATTTACGCTCCAAAGCATAAACAAAAATCACCGTACTTCGCACGTGGAAAAAAATGGTTAGTCAGGGGGGAACAGGGTCACAACAATATAATACGATAATTAATAGCATACCTGTACCTTAGCTAGCTAAATTTGTAGCAGTATTTCATAATTAAAAATTAATATGATTACGCATTATTTTCTTTGTTCTGATGCTTGACATCTTTTCTAGGATCATGTTGAAGTTTGTTTTCCGCTGACACTTTCATCGCTGATAACAAATTTTGATGAGATAATCTTGAACGCTAAGGTGTTTTTGTAGCTTTCATTATGGAAAGTGCTTGCAAACAGCTAGTATTCTGGCTGCAAATGTCCACAATTCAACGTACCGTTAAATAAAATTTAATATGTTGACAATTCTATAAACGTCAATTTCAACAAAGAATCTGATTGCTATTCTATCAGCTCTAGTTGCACATTACCAGCAGCAATTTCAGAATCAAATGAGAATGGAGACATAAACAACACAAATTCTTGCGCATACGAACGAAGTCACAAAAGTGGTCATTGAAAGCATTTACTAACGATTACAGATGTAAAACATATTTACTAAATTTTGTAGCCGAATTTAATCTTTTTAGTTCCTGGCATGTTGAGAAGTGAACAACATCTTCCCTTCATGTTAGGATTATCCACTTTCGAAATTTAGCTTATAAGCACTTCACAAGATTACTCGCAGTTGCGACAATTTTGTCTTTATTTTGAAGTTTAAAATTCAAGTCTTGCAGGTGACCAGTGTGATCAACTGCAAATACCAGATCCTGAACCCAATTTTCAGTTTGGATATGTTCAACAGATTCACCTTTCATATTCAGAAACAATACAATCTCCTCACGCATCGCGAAAAATCCCTTCAATACTTTATGACAGGAGAGCCAGCAGACTTCTGTGTAGTAGGGAACACAATCAAATTCGTGTCAAATGTCATCCAAAAACATAAAAAATTGGCTATGATTTAAGCTACGGGCACGAATAAAATTGAGAGCGACTGAAGCCGGTCTTAAGACTTTTTGGAACTGTAATTCCTGGTGAATGGTGCACTAAAAATGAGCAAATTTAAAATTAGCATCACTCTCTCTTTTGCAAGTACCTTTCCATCAAAACCATTATATTTTATGGTTGGTGCGCCATCCTTTGTTAGACTAGCTAGCTTTACCGAGATAAATTGTACTGCAATATCAACTTCGTAATTTCTCAAAAACATCCTCACTTGTCGTGATGTTATGCATATAACAGAGCTCAAGTAGTTCCTCGTGTACGGTATCTCAAAATTCCTGTCAAAGGCCCTTAATATAGCCAACTGTGTTACATTCGTTACATCAGTTGACTTATGAAGAGCCAATAATAATAATTCAAAATATTTAATTTTTTAAGCAATCTGACAAACATGTCATTTATTTTGTCTGTCACAGTGTTCCTATTTAACGTTATTTCTGTGAATGCTTTCACCTTTTCTGGACAAATTACTATAACAACAAACTCCTTGATAAAATCACATTCACTAACTGATTTGCTATGGCTTACAATTAAGTTTGACAAAATGTAGCAGGTTTACACTGCAGACTCACTCTCGTTGTTCAGTTTAACAAATTATACTATTTTTCAATTCAAGTAGCTTGTCATCTCTTATTTCCCAGCGTTACAGTTAAACATTATTTTTAGGTGGCCATGCGGGCCGCATGCAGGGTGGTCGCGGGCCGCATGCGGCCCCCGAACGCCATGTTTGACATGCCTGAGGTAGAGCTAGATTCTAATTCTAGATGTAGATCTAACCCTAAGAACTAATAAGTTAGTAATAAGTATTTAAAGTAATACTGATAGTAAATAGTTTAAATAGTGATGTCTAATAAATTTTAAATAGAGATCTATAATAATATATATATATATATATAATCTAGACATATTATCTAATCATTGAGGCAATTGAGCCAACTTGTTTGGCTGGCTTGGGTCTTTATTATCATTTGTTCAATTTATTCATTATTATAAAAACTAGTTTGTTTCCATCAGCACTGAATATGGGGAATGAGCCATCCGAGTAGATGTTTTCCTTGATGTTGTCTTGGTTGGACATAGTTGGGGCCTTAAGGCCTTTCTGTGTCATCCAGCTTGCCCCCAAAGCAGAGAATGCTACACTAATGCTAAAGGCAAAGGAGAGGACAGGTCCAGTGGAATCTGGGACTCATGAAGGAGTCATGGTATTTATATCAAAGAAGAAATCCACTCCTATGCTGTCAGTAATAATGCAATTTACAAATGTTTTTCAAACCAATCAAAGCTTTTTATGGTCCTCAGCAAAATGGCTCATCCCTCATATTCAGTGCTGATGGAAAAAAACTTCTCACAGACAAGGAGGATATACTTGTTCACTGGTACTGAACACTTCAGTACCGTCCTTAACTGTCCATCAAGCACCGAAGCCATCGCACGTCTGGAACAAGTCCCAATAAACCCGGCTCAGTGAAATAATGACTGCAATATCCAACCTCTCAACCGGGACTAGACTTCATCTCTGCTTAAATATACTCAATTGGCAGTTCAGAGCTGACAGCTAAACTACATATCAATTATTATTATTGCTTTTATATGGCGCTACTTTCATGCTTATAGCATGCTCAGAGCGCTTTGGTCCAATCTCATTTGTGGACCAGTGGGGGGAGGGGGTATCTAGGAGTTGGTTTCCCGTGCTGCCTTTGGGCGCTCAGTAAATACAACTCTGCCCGAGTCGGGTGTCGAACCTCGAGCCCCCTTCTAGGTAGCCAGGCAAGCCAAGCTCAAGCCGCACTTAGCCTCTCGACCACGCTTCTCAAATGGTGCGCCAATTCCATTATGACATGCAAGCAAGAGTCCAAGACAACAGAGACTACTCCAAGCCTCTTCCTGTCTCAAATGGCATGATGCAGGGATGTGTGCTGGCTCCAATGCTTTTCAGCATGGAGGTGGCGTATGATATCACACCGATGCAAGCTTATTCAATGCTCAGAGGCTCAATGCAAGGACCAAGGTAAACTATGACTTTATCAGAGACCTGCTATTAGCAGATGACTGTGCCCTAAATGCTGCAAACAAAGAAGACCTTCAAAAGAGCCTGTCCCTCTTCGCTAATGCCTGCGAAAATTCCGACCTCACCATAAATGTAAAAAGACAGAAGTGTGGCACCAACCTCCTCCAAATAAATCTGTCACAGAACCAGACATTCTCATAATTGGCCAGAAATGAGCAAACATCTAAAAGTTTATCTATCTGGGAAGCACCATATTAGCAAACTCCAACGTAGATGATGTGGTTGACTTCCGTGTTGCTCGTGCCAGTGCTGCTTTTGGCAGGAACAAGTTTGAAGTCTGCCAAAAGCAGCACTGGCACGAGCAACATGGAAGTCAACCACAAGTGTGGCAATGGAGAGGACTCATCATATCCACAAAACTGAAAGTCTACAGTGCTGTAGATCTCCCGTCACTCCTATATGCATTAGAGTCCTGGACCCTATATTCCCACCACATCAAAAAAGCTAAACTCCTTCAACCTATGCTGTCTAAGGAGTATCCATAAGGTTCGTTGGTCTGACCACATACCAGACACAGAAATCTTAAAGCTGTCCAACATGTACAGTATCAGTGTGACAGTAAAGTAGTCCGCATGCCAGACAATCAACTTCCCAAACGACTTCTGTACGGGGAGTTGTGTGCAGGAAAGCGCTCCTAGGGAGGCCAATACAAGTGCTACAAAGACACTCTTAAGAGATCCTTCAAGGAATGCGATATCAACATTCACAGCTGGGAAGCACTAGCTCTCCATGACTTCTTATGGCATGAAGCTGTGAGTTTCGGAGTCTCAAGATATGAAGTTGCTAGGGCAAAAGAGCGCCAAACCAACATAAAGCTGAGAGAAGAAGCAGTCATCTTCGAGTTCATAGGAAATGAGAAATGTGCTAATCTTCTACCACGAAGGAGGAGCTACATTATATAATATTATTTAGTGTATGTAGAGTTATTTGACTAAGACTAAGAGTAATATTACTTAAAAATGTGTAAACATAAAACACCATATCACTATAGTGACCATAGTGATAGTCACAGTCTGACCATAGAATAGAACTAGAATACTTTCAACACTGAATAGTCTTGAGACTAGATTAAGATTTATTATAGATATCGGAATTATCTGTAATCTATACAATAAAACATTCATCATGATTAAGTTCATTAATAATATTGATCTTATTATATATCTAGTAAAATGTAGTTACAATAGGGGCTGGGGTAATACAAATATCATATGATCATAACTTTTCAACTTTAATGGTGTGGAAGCTGTTAATGTACTCACAATAATGCACTTGGGAATGTTGAGTTCCTATGCATTTGCTGCCTATTGTTAAGTGGAGGCCCCATTATTGGCTTCTTAAATCATGTAATTTATGTTTTGAGAGCTCCTTTCAAGGTTGAGGCAGTTTGTTAACACACTCTGTGCCCCATTCAGACTGAGACCAGTTGTTACTGCATACCTTGTGCCACATTGAGGCTGAGGCCCTTGTTCTCACATACTTTGTGCCACATTGAGACCGAGGCCCTTGTTCTCACATACTTTGTGACAAATTTAGGCTGAGGCCCTTGTTCTCACATACTTTGTGACACATTGAGACTGAGGCCCTTGTTCTCACATACTTTGTGATGCATTGAGGCTGAGGCCCTTGTTCTCACATACTTTGTGACACATTGAGGCTGAGGCCCTTGTTCTTACATACTTTGTGACACATTGAGGCTGAGGCCCTTGTTCTCACATACTTTGTGACACATTCAGATTGCTGGTAACATAATAGCAATGGTTGTTTTCTTGAATTCATGATTTATCTAAATAGGTACCATAAAATCATGTTGTTGTTTTTTAAATATTTTTATGATTTTTTAACTTGTCTTTTCATTCGAGTTGTGATGGAGCCCTTAAGCCTTGAAAGGTTTTATACACATATAAACAAGATGTTTTTAACCATTTTTTCTAGATAATGGCCAGTGATGTTGCACCAGTCATCAAGCGCCTTGATGAAGTAGTAGTAAATAGGATAGCTGCGGGGGAGGTAATTCAAAGGCCTGCCAATGCATTAAAAGAGATGATTGAAAACAGGTATATCTAATAAATTACATTTTATGTGAGCTGCTTGACTATTATTGGCTGAAAAGTTTTTTTAAAGTTAAAAAAAAGTGTTTTTTTTAAATGGGAAAAAGAATATCATTGGTAATATATTTAATCATATTCCGTATTTAAAAATACAATTTTGTTTCCTAGTCTTGATGCAGGTGCAAGTAATATTCAAGTTGTTATCAAGCAGGGAGGTCTTAAAATGTTACAAATTCAAGACAATGGCTGTGGAATCAGAGTAAGTTTTCACATTTCAAATTATCAACTTTCTGAGGGAATCAAAATTGTATTTGAAATAAAATCTAATTCCTTCATTCTACTCAGATGTTTATAATCATAAAAAAAAAAAAAAAACAATTTCCAAATTATCATATCCCTGGGATTTTAGTCTTGACTTTTATTCTTCGCCTTTGATGGAATTTGTTTTTTTCTGTTGTATAACTTTGATTACTAAATACAACTTATGCATAATTTCAATAAGTTGTTTCATGTTTTATGCTCTAACTCCTAGAAGGAAGACATGGACATAGTTTGTGAACGGTTCACAACCAGTAAACTGCAACAGTTTGAGGATCTCAACAGTATAAGCACCTACGGCTTTAGAGGTGAGGCTCTTGCATCCATCAGTCATGTGGCTCATGTGACCATAACTACAAGAACAGTTTCATCAAAGTGTGCCTACAGGTAAGGTAGTCAAGTCATAATTAGTTTATATGTACAATTGTAACTATGCTAAGAATGATATAGATCAATGCGACTTAAGTTTCTGTGGTTGCGAAAGCTAACTGCTGAAAAAAGAATTCAGGCCTTTAAAAGTAAATGTTATAGATTATCATTAAGAACAATATACTGGGATAAGAAAAATAATTTTGTCAAACTTGAAGTCCACACTTTGGGAGGTACAAAGAAGTTCTTCAGTACTGTTCAGAGATAAAACTAGATGGTTCAGATGACATACTGTTTGACATGTTTCATTTTGCAAGATTATCTTTATGGGTAAATGCAGACTGGGTAGTCAGAAATGAAGCTGGTTGAATAACTACACAGCAGTTAGCTGTAACCTTATTTCAGAAATTTCAGGTCAACTATAAATCACACATTAATCAAAATTTAATCACTAATGAACCAATCAGATTTTGAGGTGATGTCAGTTTGAGAAAAGAATGAAATTTAGTGAAAAATCTTAAAAAAGAGAGTTCTAGGTTCTGGATGATATGATTATACAAGTAAAAATAGAAAAAGATTTGCCTAGTCGGGGTAGAGAAGTAGAAAGTTGAGTTCAAACTAGAAAGTGAGTTCAGTTAAAACTAATTGTGCTATCAGAGTGTTACAAGATCAGCTGTCGTCACCGAAAAGTGCATAGAAGTCAAACTCATATAGCGCTGGTTGTGAATGTGTATGTGCTTCATGAGTGAATGTTGTTTGAATTTTTCATCTATATTGTTTTTGTACAGTAGTTAGGCTGAGGTTGTCATTTGTAGTCAAAATGAATTTCCATTTGATTGGATAAATAAAATTATCTTATCTTTATTTTTTTCATTGTGATTGTACAGATTTAAAGTTATAATTATTTCATCATTGTGGATTTATGAAGAAATAAAGAACATATTATATGTTCAAAGAAATATTATAAGAGTGATGAAATTATATGCTGAAGTTTCTTCAGTGCTTTATTAATTCATCAATCCTAGCTTACCTTGGTGTTTGTGTCAATGTAATAATTATGCAAAAAGAAAACAAGAGTTGCATAATCCCATTGTAACAATGTAAAGGATTCACTTTTTTTCTCATGATGCATCATTGGTGTTGGTTTTTAACAATGATGAGTGACCATTGGTTGTCATAAATAAAGCTGCTTAGAGAATGTCAAGGAGTGACTCTTATTTTCTCTTGATGTACTGTTGCTATCAGCTTCTAACAAATATGAGTGACCCATAACAAAACTGAAAGGTAAAAATTATTGATGATTTAATTACATTTTAAAAATAAGTACCGGTTCATTAATCAGCACTGATATAACATAAAATAATAATCTACAAATACTGGGGGTCATGTGACCATCACATGACCTACTGGTTTTAATTTCTGTAGAAATATCAGGTAGCCATTACAGCTTTTCATATTGTGAGTAAAACCCTAATGCTGCCAGGAGAGGAACATTTTGGCTGTTATCTAGTTGATATTAAAATGAAACCTCAATTTTTTTTTCTCACCAGAGGTGTTTACTTGGATGGTAAACTAAAAGAGCCAGTGAAACCTTGTGCTGGAAATGTTGGTACACAAATAACTGTAAGTTTTTTTTTTACTTGGTTGTTGTTCATGTCACGCTCATTATAAACTGTTGATAGGATATCTATAATGTTTTTATATTTTCAGGCAGAAGATTTATTCTATAACATATCAACCAGACGTAAAGCTCTGAGAAGTCCTGCAGAAGAATATGCCAAAGTAGTAGATGTTGTTAGCAAGTTAGTTGTATTTTTTTTTTCATTTTATGAACATTTATATAAGCCAGTATTTCCCAAGCTGTGTTCCAATTCTGCGATACCTGAATAGGTAGAATTAACTAGTTGGCCACCATGTGAATTATCTCTGTAAATAAATAAGCAAATGTTTCTAAAAATACTTACAATATGTTCCGTTAAGGAAAAAGTTTTGGAAACGCTGATCTAAGCAATATTGTATTGATACATTTTTTTTTTTATTGGCACATGAAATCCAAATCTTTGATTTGATTGTGCATGTTTCTTTCTTCTCATACTGTGATCTTATCCTTTTTTTTTATTTTGTAAACCACTAATTGATTAACACTGAACTGGCTACTTGAACATTAAATGAAAACTAACCTCAATTTAGTTCAGAAAGATTGGAAGTACTGTCTTGTTATAAAGTTTTGACTTTTTAAAAGTTTTTTTTTAATTATTATTCATTGAAAAAAAAAAAGTTATGGATATGTCTAGAAATTAATATTTACAATAAAGGACAAAATTTAAATATTCCAGATATGCTATTCATAATTGTCAAGTTGGGTTTACACTCAAAAAGGTACAATTCTTCATTTAAGTCTCTCATTAATTTCATTTTCTTTTAGAAAAAAAAGAGAATATTTAATATTGTGCAAATTTATTTTTTTTACATAGTAAAAAACTCTATTGGCGTTATCTCTAAAAATATCTCTATACTGTATTTTTATTTTCAAGCAAGGAGAAAGTATGGCTGATGTCCGCACACCACCGAATTCATCATATGTAGATAACATTCGAGCAATATATGGGGTTACTGTTAGCAGGTTTGATGTTTTATAATAACTTATAACTTGATTAAATTTTAATGAATACATTTGTACAATATTTTGTTTATAAATTCATTTGATTGTCAGCACAAGAATTATTGAAGCTTTTTTTCTATTTATTTAGAGAACTTTTAGAAGTGAAACATGAAGACAAGAAACTTGGCTTCAAAATGTTGGCTTTCATTAGCAATGCTAATTATTCAGTTAAAAAGTCGACCTGTTTGTTTTTTATTAATAGTAAGTAAAAGTATAGTGCAATATCATGAAATACTTTTTTTTTATAAGGATGAAGAGAAATCTGTACAAGTCTTTTCCCATTCATAGCTCACTACTTGACCTAAATTAGGTTTTTCACAAATATGAGTTATATTTGTATTTCATTTGATTTATCAGTGTTAAAATATTATCATAATTTAAGCACATTTAGTTATACACCTAGAGAGTTTCCTCTACTGGGCACCTTTCTGGGCCACCTATGCCCAACAGTTCTTCTCATTACCTTTCTAGTGTGATCAAAAGATTATTAGACATTACATTTAGTGCCAACTCAGTTGGTAGTCCCAATTCTTTAGTAACTCCTGATCCTTAAGGTTTGTGCTTGATGCCAGCATTGCCAGTGAAGATGTGAAAAGAAGAGTGACCTTTTTCTAGAGGAATATTTCACTAGGTTAAAAATATATCTCTTGGTTTAAAAATGTCCCACTTTTATCCCAAAGTCTCTATATTGTCAGTAAAAGCTATTTTGCTAGGCTTAGAAGCTAGGTTTTTTAAATTGTGTGCTATATTTGGATATTTGGATTATGAGACAGCCTCCCCATTGACACACTAGTTATAACTTTAAAATTAAAAATTTGTATAGCTCAAAATATAAATTAATATCTTTTATCTATCCGAATTTCTACAGACAGACTTGTTGAATCTACTTCATTAAAAAAGGCTTTAGAAACTGTCTACCAAGCTTACTTACCTAAAGGAGCTCATCCCTTTGTTTATTTAAGGTAAATGTATACTTCTTAAAGATAAGTTATTGTGGTTTGTAACAAAAAATATACATTTCCCTCTGTTGTATGATAATATGAACACATTTAGATATACAAAATGTGCTGCATTTTAAGTTAATTTTACCCTAACTGTATATTTTAGTTTAGATATCACTCCTCAAAATGTTGATGTGAATGTTCACCCCACAAAACATGAGGTCCACTTTTTACATGAAGACTCTATCATAGCAGCCATACAAGCACAAATAGAAGCAAAGTTGCTGGGTTCCAATACATCTAGGACATTCTTTACACAGGTACCAGGAGTAGAAGCTTTTAAAATATTTTACAAATCTGATAGAGATGATATGTGTTATGCAGAAAAAAATATGTTGTATTAAAAAAAAAATCAAACTAATTGTAACCATTTACATTTTAAAAAAATAGGCTATGTTACCTCTACAAGCCACAGATGACTCAGTTAAACAAGATACCACAGAAGGTAAACTAAAATAACAAAATTCTAAACATAGTAATAGATGTTTATCAACGGTACCTAACTTTGCCTTAAAATCAACTGGACTAAAATTATACAATGAAATACTTATTAATGATAACATACAATTTTCTTTATTTTTAATTAGTAACTTTTACAATTGTCAGTATTATGAGAGTAAAATTTTACATAATTATAAAGAGTCTTTTTTAAAGAAATTTTTTAAAATTTTATTATTGCTGTTTATTTGCAAATGACATTAAGGTTCATATTTTCGATAAGACAATAAATTTTCAAGTCCCTATCTATTTCTAACAACTAGGCACAAAAATAATTCGTGCTCAAGAAACAGTGAGAACAGACAGCAGAGAACAAAAGCTTGATGCCTTCTTAGAGCCACGTGGACACAGACATGGGTAATATTAGCTTATCCAAATCTTATGTTTATCAGGATTCAGCTTTGTATCACCACTTTGAACATCAAAGCAACATCACTTTCTTGTTAGCAGGGGCCCAGAAAACACAGAGCAGGGGAAACGTGATGAGGACAGCCAGACTAAAATGAAGAAAAGGGAAATTAAATTATCAAGTGTCCTACAGCTTAGACAAGAAATAAAAGATAATACAAGTGAAAGTAAGTGAATTTTTTGGTTCTTCAAATTTATTGGAGGGGGAGCGGAACACCAGACAAATGCTTATTTATACATGTTTGAAACATTTTTGTTTTCAGGCATACGTGAAATATTGAAGAACTTCTCTTTTGTTGGCTGTGTAAATCAAAGCCATGCATTAATACAACATAATACTCGTCTTTATTTAGCCAACACAACAACTTTAAGGTAGATTTTTACCATTAGAGTTATATATAGTTCTATTACTTTTTCTCTGTCAAAAAAAATTAATTGTAAAAAAAAAAATAAAGCAATTTTTTTTCTACTTACTTTTTTCTTCTTTTTTTTTAAAGCAAATATTTGTTTTATCAAATCATGATTCAAGATTTTGGAAACTTTGGAATCTTTAGGCTATCTGTAAGTTCTTTGTACTGTGGTAAACATTTTATGTGGTGTTGGTCGTTAAATTTATGCAAGTGTCAGTTCTTGTATTAGTACATAAGTTAATGAGTTAAGTTGTACCTTCATTGTGTAATCAGTACTGGTAGTTAAAAACTCAAGAAAAAAAAACTATTTGATGAAAAAAATTATTTGATAACCATAGACCCTGTCATGAATTTTTTGTAAATAATTAAATATAACAGATTTGTTTGGGTTTTTTTCCTCACAAATGTCTGCCAGGTTCCTGCATCAATAAAAGAACTTATATTACTTGCTCTAGACAACCCTTTATCTGGATGGTCTCCTGCTGATGGACCAAAAGAAGATATGGCAGATTATGTTGTAACATTTTTAACATCAAAAGCTGAAATGCTTCAAGATTATTTCAGTATGGAAATTGAGGTTAAAGCAGAATACTTTCTAAATAATGTAGAGACAAGCAAACTTAATATAATTTTTAAACAAATATTATGTATTATTGTTGTTTTTTTTTTAAATTTGTTTTGATGTTTGGTTTCCCTAATCTTCATTTAGTTGTTTCGGTATCATCAAACTATTGAAAGTTTCCCCTTAATAGAAAAAGAATTAGCTTTATTTTGATTCTTAACATTTTCATGTTAAAAATATAAATCATTTAATAACAAAAAAAAACTTGATTGTACTTGACGTATGTACCATGGATGGAAAGTGTTTGAGACCTTAATTAAGCTCTATAAAGTAAAGCTCCCCTTTCAGACCTTGTGGTCCATAGGGCAGATGATTCTCTAGCCTACATATAACAAGAGTGTCATGTGGCCAGCACAATGACCAACTGCTTTACTTTTCCCCAACTAATGTCAGATGTAGAGCAGTGTGGACTCAGGGGCGCACAAGAATCCCAAAAAAAAAATTAGTCTTCACCAGGATTCAAACGCAGGACCCCGTGTTCAGAAGCCTAGTGCTTTACCTCTCAGCCACTGCACCTCCCAACTAAGTTCTATAGGATAAAAAAAAAGAGTTGATAAATTTAGCTTCAGTGTAAGTCTGGAATACACTTTAATGAGTTTTGTATGATTTATAAACTGTATATCTATTTTTATTAACAAGAATTTAAACGTACTGTACCATACTTTGTTGTATCAATGTTTTTCAATATGTTGATAATCATTAGCATGCACATCTTTGAGAACTCTCTTGATTAATTTCTTCCATTTTTGCTACAAACTTTAAAAAAAAAAAGGGGGGGGGGAGGGGCTTAATGTAACATACTGTCTTCTGTTGGGATAAAAATACTGTATATGTTATGTGCTGTTTGAAAGAATTTTTCAAAGCTAACAGTAATTTTTTTTTGTGTGGCATGTAATGTTAATATTGCTGTATTTTTTTGTATTGTCTAGAATGGTAACTTGATGACTCTGCCCATGTTGCTGGAGAATTATGTCCCTTGTTTGACAGAACTCCATCTATACATGCTTCACCTAGCCACTGAGGTTTGTACAAAATGTTTCTATTGTAAAATATAAAGATAGTGAGATAGTTAACTAACATGTCTATATGTATTCTGTACCATCATTCATCTTACTACTCATAATTATTAAAATTAAAACAAGAAAGAAAAAAATCTGCCAGCTGAAAGAATGACACTGTACAGCCTGTAAACAAGTTGAATTTAAAAGATACTGCTATTTTTTAAAAGAACTTGCTTATATTGAGTGAAATAGCAATAACTATTTTGAATCAATCATGTAAACAGTCATCTTGAAAGCTTCCATGATCAGTGATGGGAATTTTCCGAAAATTTTCGGAATTCCGAAAATTTCTTCTGATCCGATTTCCAAGCTAAAAAATCCGAAATTTTCCTGACATTTTTTTTTCGGAAAAAAAAAATCCGAATTTTATTATTTTTCCATTTTCGGAAAAATGCGACCGGTCTTTTGACACAGTTATAAGTTCCATTTTTAAAAGAAAACTCGCGTGATCGTATTCTCTTGTTGATCTCATTGTAGACTAAAGTGATTTAAGTGGTTTGAATCAGTCTAGATACATATATTCTAATTTTACATAAGATTTCTAGTTTCTTTAATTTCAATACTTTTCATGGTTTGTAGCCACCTTGAAAACTTAGAAAACACCTTGAATTTCATTATAAAATTCAAAGCCTAGTGTATAGTAAAAAAAAAAAACGGGGAAAAAATCTTGAACTTAACTCTAGTTTTACGAAATTTACTACTGTAGAGTCAGTGAGGATAAAATCGTACACAGCCGCAAAATGACCGCGAATTTAGTGACTTAGATCTAGATTTACGGTAGAGTCAATAAAGATAAATTCGCACACAGCCGTGAAAAGTCCGCGAATTTAGTGACTTAGATCTAGTTTCTAGATTTACGGTAGAGTCAGTGAAGATAAATCGCACACGGTTGTGAAAAGTCCGGGAATTAAATGACTTAGAATCTAGATCTAGAATTTAGATTTACGGTAGAGTTAGTGAAGATAATTCGCAGAGAGCCGCGAAAAGTCCGCAAATTTAGTGACTTAGATATAGACTCTAGATTTACGCTAAATCAATAGAATCTAGTGAACATAATTACTAACCTGTGGAGCCGTGAAAAGTCCGCGAATTTTAGTGATTTATTGTTAAAATCTATAGAGTCTATTATAGATTCTAGACAGGGGCGGACTGGGAATCAAAATCGGCCCGGGCATTACCGTATTAACCGGCCCACAAATACCATGTCATATATGTTGTATCAGTGATGTTTTTTGTAAAAAAAAAAATATGTACTCAGTGATGGATTACCTTAAATTTTGATTAGTAATAAATTAATAATAAACGTAAAAATACAAGAATAGTAATATTTTTCCCCACATTGAAAAAGATGCCGGTAAAACCGTACCGGTGCGTACCGTCACAAAAAAGCATATATAGCCTATAAGTGATTGTGTGTGTGTATGCAATTACATACTGATCTTTCATTCTTGCGGACGTTTTTTGTACCCTAAATTAGGCTCTTCCTTTAGTTAGTGGAAAGACAGTATACACCGCCATTGGCAGCTAGGGAATCTGGGGGAGCGCTGCGGGGTTCGAGGCGAGCCCCGGGTCCAAGCATTATTTCCGGTATTTTAAGCTTTAAAAAGGCTTATTCTGGGGTATCTACAGTGCATTAGTGTGCTCTTAATCAGCTAAAAAATTCAAAAAGCAAATCTGCTATTCACGGCACTTAATTAATGGAGTCCAGCGACTGGTAGAAAATGGTAACTATAATTTTGCTTTAGTTTGTGTATAGGATGGGGAGGGTAACCACAAAACGTGGCTAAGCTCATGAAATGTGCGACTAGTTTTCTTATTTTGTTTCTTTTTTTTTTTTTTGGTTTATTGAAAGGGGATTTTAAGCCCAACCTCTTCTCTTTGGTTTCACTGTGGCAGTAACTTAAATTTCCGTTTCTGAGGTCTGAGGCAGCTGATGGTTTGAACCCCCCTCCTGCTACGCCCTTGTGTCATATTATATTTGTAAGCCTAATTCTCATCAAAACATATAACTTTTAATAAAATATCGAAAACTGAAAGTACGCTCTCATAGGATTACGTATTATATTTAATTTATACCTGTATGTGATCTGAAAACTATTTTTAAAAAAATACAATAGCAGCATCAATGAGTTTGAAATGAATGAATTATTAAATGTTTTGGAGACTTTTAGTATTTTTATAGATTACAGACGTTACTTTAAAAAAAAAAATTAGGCATGCATGCTCTTTGACTTAAGTCGTGGGTATTCCCGTCTGACACATTCCATTAAAAGATTAGAGAATGTAGAACGGTTAGAGAGACACTTATATACTTATGATATACTGAGAATATATTTGCCATTTATTAAAATTGCAAAAATAATTATTTAGATGTTGATCTTGATTTGATTTTTTTTAAACATATAATATTTTTTTGTAAGCTGAAGTATATTATTTTTAAATTTATGTTATTAAAATTAAACAAAAAGAATGCTTCCTCTTACTTTGAAAATCGCAGAAAGAACTATATATTGAGCTGTGAATAAGTTTTGTGGTTTGCAATTTCGCGGCTATGTGTGTTAAAAGTTAATTTCTATTAAGTATTGTTGAAGAGCTAATTATCACCCATTTTTTTTCTGCGTTATATCAATGTTTCCTAACTTACTCTCCCTCTTCCCTCGTTTTCGGTAACATTGTCAATGGAACCATCAAAAGTCGGGGTAGGGAAGGAGGAAAACCAAGTGGGAGTGTCATCAAAGTCCATGCCGACCAGCAAAAACGTTTAGGCCAAACACAAACACACAGACATCAAAGCAGTATTGAAGCCAATGCCGCTCTTAGGCCTACACAGCTAAATGTATGGTCTAACGTTTTGCAAATGATAATATGCATAGTGTATTATGTACATTTTTGATATACTTATTGAATTTCAAACAAAATTAATTGTAAAAAAAAAAAATAAAAAAATAAAACGTGTTCGGGCAAATGTGTCTTTGCTACTATAACTTTTTTAAAAAGTTGTCTGCATTAAAAAAAATTTCTTTGGTCGCAACCAGACCGGCCCATTTGGTGCCGGCCCACCGGGCATTTGCCCGGTATGCCCATATAGCCAATCCGCCCCTGATTCTAGATCTAGGATAGATTCAGTGACTATAATTGGCACACAGCCGTGAAAAGTCCGCAAATTTTTAGTGACCTGGATCTAGAGTCTAGATCTACTGTAGATTTAATAAAAATATTACCCACACAGCTGTGAAAAGTCCGTCAAAGTTATTTGGTCGTGTTGAAAATGAAAGTCTGCTTGAAAAAAAATGCAAATAGGTCTAATACCCAAATGTCATTTTTTTAGTAATCAAATGTCAATTGATCAACTACAAATAGTTGAAATAGGTTTATATATACTACAGGTTCTGTTGATTAGGAGGTTTTAAGTTCTAGTATCTATCTATCTATCTATACCTAACCTAAGGAGGTTTCTTATTTTAAAACAATGGAATAATAACCATTCCTAATGTACTTTAATAAATCTTTGAACAAAAATGGTTGTTTGAGGTTTTGGGATGACAGTCAAGTTTTTACCTGATTAAAATATAACTGTCATTGCATTTTCTGTGGACATACCACTCAGCTTAAAACATTATTCTGTTCTGAGTGGAATGCTGTCAATAATTGATTTGATCAATGCATGTTTTTTTGTAAGTTGTGTCTGTTGTATTTATATGTATGTTTCTGTTGTGTTGTCTTTATATAAGAAAGAGTCCTTATAATCACAACAGATTTCCGTAAGGATCAATAAAGCAGTCTTAGTCCTAATCTTTACAATCTATCACACCAACGAACGAAAACGGGGGGAGGGGGTGTTAACACAATTTCAAAAATTTCCTAAAATTTTTGTACAGTCTGTTCCCATCACTGCATGATGCATTTTCAAAAGCTTTTTGTGATAGTAAAAAGGATATGTTCCAGGATATTTTTTTTTTTAATTTTTCAAACTGAACAGATCAATCTATTAAATATTTCTTAAAGAGATCAGTTAAATATTCAAATAAGCTTATTCAAGGAGTTAACAGTTTGCTTAACTTAGTTAATTTTTACTGAACTTATATCAAGTTTACTCAATCTGGTCAAAATCTTTTCAATGTTTTTTCTCTCATTTCTCATTTTCGGATGAAGTTGAAACTTTGCTCAATGTTTCATTGTTTTGTTTGTAAAATGTTTTACATGTTTCGGAAATTCCTTCAGAGTTGAAGATAGTTATTTCCTAGTCCAAACCTCCCGCAGGACGACGGGGGGACGGGAGCGGGCAGGGTTTGAACCCGGGACCATTGGTAAATCGATACGACAGTCCAGCGTGCAAACCGCTCGACCAGGCAGCCATTCATTGTTAATAACAACACAAGAATCCAAAAATTAACCAATTAGTTAATCAATTTGTCATAGTTAATACAATTTGTTTTATATAGAAAATTTACTAAATTGGCAACGTGCGACCAGTGACAATATTCATATTAATGTAGAGAATTAAGTTGTTAGTAAAAATTTCAAACTAGTAATAGACTACAAAAAACTTTCCGTCTATTTTTATGAATACTGGGTACTTGAATAGCTCAGTAGAAAAACATTTTGGCCTCCCATCATGAAGGCTTGAGTTTGAATTCAGACTCGAGCAGACCCTTTTTTACAATTGCTTTTGAAAATGTCACCCATGTTTCAAATGTTTGACTGAGATTGTTGATTTTATCTATATATTAAAAAATTTATTTTATGTTGAAATACACTGCTGTAAATGTGCTTATTGTAAAAATTCTTTTGCAATAATGAAGCTTACTATAATTTAGGTGAATTGGGACTCTGAAATTGAATGTTTTAAATCTTTCTGTGAACAAACGGCTTACTTTTTTGCCATTAAAAAAAGCTCAGTGGAATCTTCAGACGAAAATGACAGCAAGGTACCAGTATTGACATTTTCATTGTTATTTATAATGCTTAATTATGGTGTTAAAATTCCAACTTGATGCTACTTAAATCCTTAGAAAATAAGATTGAATATTAAGGAGTGTCTGATCCATAGACTTAAATATTAAAAAAAAATAAATAAACAAATTAGAAAGAAAATCTATTTTTGTAGTTCTTCTTGAGACTTTAGTTGCCCTATATTTGCTACTGTATTTAAAATGCTTATGTGTGTATAACCAGAACCTTACAGTATCACATATTCAGATGAAAAAGCTTAGTGGAATAGGTGCATAAAATAACAAAAAGTATGCCAATGTAATCCCTATGTTTGGAATACCATTAGAAAGAAAAGCAGACCAAAATAAATTGAATGACGTTGGTCTTCAAGGAGCTAGCTTGATATTGTAGAATACCCAGGGTAGTTAAACAGGGCTACTCAAAACCAAGTCTATGGTGGAGCAGTATTTGTTGTCATACTTTTTCAGGGTTTTGGTGTAAACAGTTGCTATACTTTCTTTAAAACAAAATTGAAGTCAGTGCCTTTGAAAATAATTTTGCTCAGAACATACCATAATGAAATAAACAATATTCAACACAATTTTCTATCACACATTAATTAAATATGCTGTTTAATTGCCTATATTCAGTTGATAAAATTGTAAACTCTATTCTCTTTTGCATTAATATTATGCCTTTTGCTGCACAAAATGGCAAATTATTTTTCTGTTACAATTACAGAACTCAGATGACGAATCTCTGCCAAAATTTACCTGGAAATGGTCTGTTGAGCATGTGATCTATCCTGCAATGCGGCAAATGTTACTTCCACCTAAATGTACTGAGCAAGACAGAAGTTTTATACAGTTGGCCAATTTACCAGACTTATACAAAGTCTTTGAGCGCTGTTAAAAATATTTTTGCTTTTGTTGAAAATTATGTAATTCAATAAAACCGGGATCAAACAATCCATGTTTGTTAAATGCATAGAATAGTTTTAAAGCTTCAGTAAAGTACAGATTATTTTTCTGAAGTAGTTTATAGTTTGAAAAATGAATTGTTATTTAAATATGAACTATAAAAAAAGAAACTACCTTAAGCCCCCAGTGTGATGCTCTTTTAAGTGTGCCAATGAGTGGGGTAAGCAAATTAAGAAACATGTTTTTTTTCACACAAAAGAAATCCTTTGTTATTATATATACATTATCTAGTGACAGCCTGAAGCTCACAGTGTGACACTTTTTTTTTTAAAGGGTTGCAAGTATTTCTCATACTAAGGTGTGTATAGCAGTTGTATATTTGCTCCAATGGAATACTTTTTGTGAATTCTATTCAAAGGGATCTCCACATTAAGCTTAAATGGTTGTAACACCAGATCTAGAATCACAGCCACATAAAAACACACACATCAGCAGGTTTGTAATTATGTTCAGTAACACAAGTTTTTTGCTTAGGAAGAATTCATCTTGCATTTCTTACTTTATGTGGGACCTGTGGTTGAGAGGCTGATTACGCTTGAACTTGGCTTGGCTACATATAAGGATCTCAACGTTTGACGCCTAAGGCAACATGAAACACCTTCTCACAGATACCCCCTCCCACACTGGTCCACAAACAAGATTGAATTATAGCGCTTTGAGCATGATATAAGCATGAAAGTGGCGATGTTAAAAGCTATAATTTATTTTGCTTATCCAGGTAGGAATAAGTCAGTACTTGAACAACTGATAAAATGTCAGGTTTTTGTAGCAACAGTTACATTTTCATCTTCTAATAAGAATTGACAATAGAGAATAGATTTTTTTTATTATTTTTTATAACTTTGGAATTTTATAATAATGAATAAATAAAAGCTTGAGAAGAGACTAAATGTGGCTCAACAAAAATGGCTGAGACGGATTCTGAGAGTCAGTTACACAGATCGGGTCTCAAACAAGGAAATCCTATGCCGAACTGGGAGTCGAACACTCAGTGAGGTTGTGACAGAACGTCGCATGAGGTTTGCGGGACATGTTCTACGACAAAATGAACTACGCATACCAAGAATTGCGATGACATGGAGGCCAATACGAGGAAAACGCAAACAGGGACGTCCTCGTATAACTTGGCGTCATACCTTCATGGAGGACCTCAAAACAGTGGACACCAGATGGGAGGAGGCTTCAGACATTGCCAATGACAGATCATTATGGAGACAGCTTGCCGCCCAATGCGCCGAACGGCGCGGGAGGACCTAAGTAAGTAAGTAAAAGCTTGTAACAAGCAATTTTTGGAGGGCATTAACAAGAAAACAAAAAGAAGAATAAAAGAAATTGATCTGCAAGTAGGACAGTAAAGACATTATTCAGAACTGATTTCTAAAACAACTAAAAATGTATGAATGTTGAGTTTTGCATCACACATAAAATACTACCTTCTTCAGACGCAATAGACAATGCCTTCATTATTATTATTATTAAATTTAAAGCTATAAAGCACAAAATAATAGAATCAGCAAAGCAACTTGTCAGTAGTTAAAAATGTTTAATTGCATACAATTCTGTTTTCTTCTAATTTATCTTCTGTAAAATACTCTTGTAGATGCACTTCATCTCTTAATCATTGAATATTGTTTTTTTTTTAATTTATGACTTAGTTGTACAAAAAAAAAATGTAGTTTATAAACACAATATTAATAAACTGAGCCTTTTATCACCGAGGAATCGCTGGCAAATGTCCCTCAGAAAACCATAAGAGAGGAGCTCGACGACCCACCGACATCTGAAGAAATTGAAAAAGCAATATCTAAACTCAAAAGACACAAGGCACCTGGCTCTGATGGACTTCCTGCGGAAATATTTAAAATGGGTGGTGTCGCCCTAACCGAGAGGCTAACAGACTTGTTCACTCTATGCTGGGGGAAGTGTGTAGTCCCACCTGAACTTAGAGACTCCGTAATCATATCTCTATACAAAAAGGGTGACAAGTCTAACTGCTCCAACTATCGAGGCATTACACTTCTGTCGGTAGCAGGAAAGATCTTTGCTCGAGTGTTGCTCGACCGACTAAACCAGTCTTTAGTGGATGAGGTCTTGTCTGAAGGCCAATGTGGTTTCAGAGCCGGTAGAGGTACAACTGACATGATATTTGTTCTGCGACAGTTACAGGAAAAATGCAAAGAGCAGAACCTAAACCTGTACGCAGCTTTTGTGGACCTCACCAAGGCTTTCGACACGGTCAGTCGCGATGGTTTGTGGAGGATTTTGGCTAAGCTGGGGTGCCCACCTACGTTCCTATCCATCCTCAAGCAGTTTCACGTTGGACAGAGAGGCCAGATCAGACACAATGGTGCTCTTTCTGATCACTTCCCAATAGAAAATGGCGTGAAGCAGGGCTGTGTACTTGCCCCTACTCTGTTCACTATCTTCTTTGGCGTAATGCTGGGTCAAATGAGGCAGCGATTGCATGAAGGCATCTACATCCGGTTTCGTTGTGACGGCAGCGTGTTTAATCTCCGACGTCTACTATCCAACACAAAAACAAAGGAGATGGTCATAACTAAGCTTCTCTATGCCGATGATTGCGCCCTGCTAGCTCACAATGAAAATGACCTCCAGAACGCGGTAAACGAATTTGCCTACGCTGCCGCCTCTTTCGGTCTATCTATAAACCTCGGGAAAACAGAAGTCATGTTCCAGAAGTCACCCAATGAAACATACTGAGCCCCAAGGATCACAGTAAACGGGCATCCCCTTAACGTGGTAGACCACTTCACATATCTTGGTAGCATAGTGTCAAATGACGCCTCACTTTCAAGGGAAGTTGATAACCGTCTGGCCAGGGCCAATAGCGCTTTTGGACGCCTTCAGGCGAGAGTTTGGAAGAACAAATCGCTCTGCCTACCTACAAAAATAAATGTCTACCAGGCGGTGGTTCTCTCCACCCTTCTATATGGCTCTGAGACATGGACACTATATAGAAAACAGCTAAGACTCCTTGAGCGCTTTCACCAAAGGTGCTTGCGCTCCATCATGGACATACGATGGCAAGACCGCACTACAAACAGCGATGTCCTTGCGAACGCCGGTATAGACAGTATAGAGGGACTTCTTATGATCCGACAGCTACGCTGGGCAGGGCACGTATCCCGTATGGGAGACGAACGTATGCCAAAGGCAGTCTTTTTTGGTGAGCTAAAAGGTGGCCGACGTAACAGAGGCGCCCCACGGAAACGCTTCAAAGACCAGCTTAGGCGTCAACTTTCCTTGGCTGACATAGAGGAAAGCACCTGGCTGCATGCGGCGTCGGAACGAGACAGCTGGAGGTCACTCACAAAGGCCGCGGGATACACATTTGAGACCAAAAGAAAATCTGCCGCCGAGGACAAACGCAGACGACGAAAAGAAAATCTAAACCGACCACCTGCGGACAATGGTTTTGCTTGCCCTGGATGTGGCAAAATATGTAGGTCACAGCTGGGACTGCACAGCCACGGGAAACACTGTATTCCTCACTAATCTTCGGACTCGAAGACAAGCCTATTATTATTATTATTATTATTATTAATAAACTAAAAGAAAAATAAATGTAATATTTATACCCTGCCCATGTAAGGACTAAATACCAAAGTGCTCATGCATCCTTATTAAATATTATTAGTCTGTGGGTGACAACAAAAAGTAATGGTACACAGCTATCAGGTCGTGTCAATTAGGTATGCTTGTTGTAGCCAAAAGAAACTTTTTTTTTCAAGATTTGCTTGTCATTATTTTATTTATCATTCTCATTTCTGTGGTTATTCTAGATGGCAAAAATACATATTAAGATTTTCAAGTTCAGATTAATTAAAATGAAAAGAATGAAGCCAAAAAACTTGAAATATGATAACAATAATTAATATGTATGCAAGTAACAGGTTAAAACAATTCATCATCACAATTTTTCGGTCTGCCTTTGGAGCAACTTTCAATGCTAGTTCAATTTGGTCTAAATTGATCTTTGGATGCTCTCAAAGCTCCCATTGTTTTAATTGGATCAGTCTGACCCATTTTTGTTTGCACAGTTTGTTCACTGAAAAAAAAAAAAAAGAAATTATTTACATAATCTTTACATCTTTTTTTACATAAGTGTCATGCTTGATTGACTGTAGATAGCAGTACCTGTTGTGTAGGAACTGGCTAGATTCAAAGTCAAGCTGTGTATGTGTAAAGCCATGATCAAAAAATAGGTCATTTTTGTGTGGGTGTTCAAGTAAATGCTGGTAAAACCAAAAAAGTTCTATTGAAGGGAGAAGAATGACATTTATCTAGAAGTAAATATGCTCACCAAAAAAGTTCTATTGAAGGGAGAAGAATGACATTTATCTAGAAGTAAATATGCTCACCAAAAAAGTTCTATTGAAGAGAGAAGAATGACATTTATCTAGAAGTCTTTTAGGGAAGTAGAAAAAGAACATGAGGCAAAATGTCAGGGTCCTATTATCGAGGTCCTAAGTCATTAGTATTATTATTATTCACTGTGCTCTATTTAACTGATTAACAGTATGAACAATACAACACTCAAACAAAATCATGACTTTAATTACTAACTGAACTCTCATGAATGGATTGAAAGACAGCTCTTCTTTGATGGTAGAAGGAATGGTGGGCTTTCCACTTTGGCGAAGTGTCTGTTAAGAAATAAGTGCAGTCAAAAAAGCTTGTTAAAACTATGTACATGACAACTTTCAAAAAAGAAAAAAAAAATTTCATTTCATGATTAAGTCTACTGCACAATTGCCTTATTAAAATTTATGACCATTAAAATCATCTAATTTAGAACTTAATAGATTTTACTTTACGTTCCTAGTTGTAATTTGTGAGTCACCTGGTAATATCAATTCATAACATAAACTGTTTTCCTTTTAAGAATAAACAGTTGTGTAAATACAAAACTGTCAAATGTATCCATTTATCTACATCTATGTATCTGTTTTTAAATTCATCCATACTGTAAACTATTTCTTTAATGTCCTATTTTTTTTATTTTTTTAAATGCAAGTATATAACACAATTCTCAAAAGCAAATGTCAAAAAGATGAAAAAGTTAAAAATAACCTTTGCAAGTTCCAATTTTGATATTAGCTGTTTATTGTTAGGTTCCACACTCTCAGCAAATTTTAAGTTGTTTACAGTATACTCATGTCCACAATAAACTTTCTAATGAAAAGAAAACACAAACCAATATTTTTGAACAGAATATCTAGTGACACTTTCCATAATTTGTATATCAAACTTAAAATATTCCTCAAAAGAATATTTAAAGAGATAGCTAAGATAACATACAACTGTCTATTATGCAATATTTTAGTGAACAGAGAAGACATTTAGAAAATCTCTGATTTTTTATTGAAAGAACATCATGTCAATGTTATTTACTGCTGACATTTATTTTACTCTATTCATAACAGTTATACAAATATACAAAATTCTAAAAAAAAATATGTATTCTGACCGTCTCTGGAGGTAAAGTTCCTAGTATTTCAACTAAAGCTTTGTACATCTGATCAGGAGTGCCTTCAAAGAATTTTCCACATCCTGCCACAAATAAGGTGTCTCCTGAGAAAAATAAGCTTCATGTTTGATCTATGTATTTGGAAAAAGAACTCAATCTATGCAGAGAGCAAATCAGTAGCACTATATTGTATCAAATCCTAATGCTATTACTTTACCAGTAAAAACAGCTGATTCTGAATCATTAGGGTTTGTGACATAGTAACAAATGTGACCTGCTGTGTGACATGGTGTAAAAAGGCACTTCACATTCAGATTACCAATCTAAAAAATACACCAAATGGTCATTGGGTATTGATTTTAACAGCACAGTCCTGCATTTAAGTTACTTCAAGTTTGATTACTTTTTACCTTAAGTAAAACTTTACAATGTAAATATTTCTTAACAAAAATTGATATGATGATTATGTATCCTCATGTTTATTGTCAATAATTTAATAGCAATTTTTACAAATTGTTTTCCTCTTCTATTATAGTAATGTTTCCTAGCCAAGAAAAATGATAAATAAGTGCCAACCTTTAATTCATCACCATGAGTCACTTTTCTTGTTAATGCTCCAATTCTTGTATCGCCACCTACAACTTCTTTACTGCCTAAAGATTTAATAAGTTGTTCATTGCCTCCTGCATGATCCCTAGGAAACATAAAAAGATCAGAACAGGTCTGAGAATGTGATTCATAAAAAAAAAAGTTTCATCATATTATTTATGATTCATATGAATAAAAAAAAAACAACATTTAACTTATGAAGAATGAGGTTTACATCATGGAAAATATGGAGACAATTTTAGGCAAGTATAAATGATTGTGGAGAAGTTCAATATTTTAGTTTTCTGAGTGTATGACTCATTACAAATATTACAGTGCATCCAGCTTATTAATTTTTTTCCCATTTCTCTCCAGAATATTTATTTGAATTAAAAATAGAATTGCTAAAAAGAGGGTGTTAGCTCTTCTTTTCTTACAGATGTCTGAAGAGAGAAAGTGTATATACCCACAAACACACATCAAAACTAGTAATTTAAATTAGTTTCTTCCACAAACTGTTAAACAGAGACATTAAAAATATTGAATTTGTATTTTTTATCCCTCAAGTACATCTTTTATTCAAGTTTTGATCAATGGGGATAATGAATCACTTCTAAGAGTACCAAAATCATGTATTTAAAAAAAAAGATATATATACCAGTGATGGTGAGTAGTCAGTACAGTTGTCAGATTGACACCTTCATCACTGAGTGCTGCTTCCACCTGAAGAAAAAGAAAGAGTATTTTTTTTTCCTGAAAATAATTCAAGTCTAACAGATAATACAGATGCTACAATAGTCCAGGTTTTGAAATCTGTCCATTTTCTCTACTGCCCTGGAAGAGGTTTGCTAGAAGTTTGTATAGAACTTAATTTATTTATTTTTAGTAAAAAGAACAACTTAAAGGATTCTAGGCTAGTGTCTAAGTGTCTACTAGTCAAGAAGATTTTTTTTTTTATCAATAATGAACAGGATAAAAAGCCTAATAACTTACAAATTCTAAATTTTATTTTAATAAAAAAAAACAAGTGAATGTTTGGAATTTAAATTGGAGATTTTAGAACACACAGTTCTTTTGGTTAGCTGATATTTGTGTGGAAATATATATATATATATATATCTAAATAGGTGTTTGATTCTTAAGCTGGTCTTAAGACACTGACATTAACTATCAGATATAGTAATTGGAACACTAAGTCTCAAAAGAAAATTATTTTACAAACACCAACTCAGAAAACAATTTGACTAACTTTATCTGGCTCCACAGGATCTACCACAGCACACTGTTTAGTCGCTTCATCTATTATGAGATACATATAGTTGTCCTCTAAGGCTGGTAAGATTTTCACTTTCATTTTTAGAACTTGTGTAAAGTTGGATGAAAACCTTGCAAGACCAATTCCAACTTTATTTACTATATATTGAAACATAAATAAATTAGTTAATAATAAAAAAAATATAAAATAAATCTAGAATCTATACTCTATAGTATGTTGGACTATTACACTTAATACTGATAGTCACTATAATACTATTTATTGTGACTATATATATATGTTAATATTAGATCTATTCTCTATATATATATGATATATATAATATACAATTTATTTATATGGTCATATATTGTCATAGATAATAATTTTAATGATGATAGAATGATAGATGTTACAATCATTATCATGAATGTTAATGTTAGCCCTGCCTAGTCCTGAGTCTAGATTTAGAATTAAAGACCAACTGAAGAGGTTTTGGGGTCAATCACAGAAACCGTTTTAATACTTGTTTTCTGTAAAATAAGGCTTAAAAAAACGTCCCTGCAAAATATTTCTTAAAACTTTTCAGCCGTTAATGAGATATTAGCATTTTAATGTGGGTTTTAGGGACACTAAAAAGTCTTAGTCTCGTAGCCATTCGAGATGTGTTTCTTCCTAACTACAGAGGTCCGTGACGTCACTGTCTGGAAATAGGTCACGATACTAAATTTAGACCTAAGCTAGCCTAAGCGAATTAGTGTTCGCCGGATTAGCCTAGATCCAGTCAAGCGTACTAGTATCGAGTTTTAGTCCATCGTAAAACGTTGATCAGTCTAGTCTACTAGACCTCTTGTTACAGTCCACGTTTGGTTTTTATGACTGTGTAGGCCTATAAGCTAATCACATATAGTAAGCCGGTTTAACCTAGACTCATTCATGCGTACCCAGAAAAATGACCACAACACAGTGTTTACGTCCACCCTATCGTGTAGTACACCTGGTATTTTTCATTCTGATAACGATAGTAGTAAAATAGATTTATATGCTAGAACTAGAAACTTTGGTTGCAGAAACAGCTCTTTGACTATCGGAATTTACATATTCAAATACCCTTGGAATGATAATGTGTGATTGTGTGTAGAGATGGGGTGGGAAGAAACAAGTCAAAGCTAGATATTATAGTTACTTGATTACGGTACTTTAAGTCCAAAATCAGCTTCCTGAACTTGTATGATTCAAGAGTAATCCCCACATTGGAAGCAGTTATCTCAATGAAGAGCTCAATTTGTTTTTTGTAATGCCAATGCAGTTTTAAAGCAGAATTCCTAACTAATAGTTATGCAGTTTTAAAACAGAATTGCTAACTAATAGTTAACTTTTATTTTTTGTTATATTAACATATTTTCAAAGTAATAGGATATATTATCAGAAAATAAGATAGCAAGAGCAAAAACAGCTATTAAATATTTCAAGTTCTAACATTAAATTGTTTATCTAGCTAAATAACTTTGGTTGCTAATTTTTTTAAAAATATCTTTGTAAAAAGTGTCTTTTTGGAAATATTTACATTACGGTACATTAACTAATTTATAAATGTAAACAAAATATACATTCCGCAATTATAATAATTAACATTTTCTTTGTCTGCCTCTGTCTTTAGCAAGTTCGTGAGAGCTTTACAGTTGTTTCTTTTAAAGGCAATTTGCGTTTCCCTATGCCGAAGAAACCACTGGTTTGTCTGGATAATGAATTAGATGTGACAAAATATACAATTGCAACTGGGTTCGTGTGGTCAAGAGAAATGCTGCATTAATCCGTAATCTTCGGAATCGAACATAAAGATTTATAACTTTATGTATGCATTAAAATATAAAGAGCATTTCCAAGAAAATTGAGTATATATAAAGAAAATTTAACAAATTCGTTAATTCTAAAAATTTATGACAACATTAGCTTAAAACAAACCAACAGAAAATATGACACATGTATAAGACATTTTTATTTAAAGATTATTGTCATGACCTTATAACACTGAGAAAATTTCATCTAAGCCATTGAGAGTCATAGCATCAGCTTTTAGATTTGTAATTAAAAGATGCTCAACAGTCTTATAAAACAATATTCCAGCTGGCTTAACACACAATCAGGCAGCCATCCACTGTTGGACCAGTCAGATCATCTTTTAGCCAATGTCAGGTTTCTACAATAAAAAAAAAAAAAATTATATATTTATTTTGTAATAGATCTATATACACAAATGAAAAAATAACTAATATTAAATATGAACATGAACATTAATATCAGCCTAGACGAATCTAGCACTACTTTACTAGAAAATAACTAGATTATATAGCTCCATAGTATTAATTCTTATAATTGGCTGCCTGGTTGTGCGGCTTGCGCACTGGACTGTCGTTTGGATTTATCCTTGGTTCAAACCCTGCCCTGTACAATCCCCAGTCGATTGTGGGAGGTTTGGACTAGGAAGTAAACTATCTTCAACTCTGAAGGAACATCTGAAGCATGTAAAACATTTTACAAAAAACAATTCTTGGAGTCTAATGATGAAAGAAGATGTGGAAAGAGTTTTTTAAAGTAAGTCTAGATTTTATAAATCTAGATCTATATCTTCCTTAGGCTTAAGATTTATATATTAATAATAATAATATGCTTTCTAAATAAACTATTATAATCTAAATCTTGTAGTAGGCCCTACTACAAAACAAGAATAGACCAACTTTATGATTTAGAATTAGATAAAGACAGAAACTTCCCCATGACATATAAATATCTAATAATAATAATAATATATAAAATATATTTATATTATTACAGACCACTACTCAGCACTAGTGAGGTGACCTACTCACCTAGCCCTCTATAGGCTATACCTATGACCTAAGCCTATACTATACTAATATTATATACTATACTATAGTTAACTTTTTCTATAGACTAAGTAGTACTATACTGCCAGGCTAGTCACTAAAGAGTAAAGTCCTAAGTAGGCTAAGTTCTAAGACTATATAAATATTCCTATATAATATATATATTTTATATACTAAATTAGATCTACGACTATAATAATAAAATCAGTATTCATTATAATGATTATATAGATAATCTACAACTACATTATGATTAGTGTCATTAGATTACAAAACTTGTCAAAACAATGTAAAACAGCTGACGACACGTCACTGACGAGCCTCCGTCACGAGCTGATCTAAATTAAAATGTAGCTAAAAATCTATCATTAGATATCTAGATCCATATCTAGTATCTAGATCCATATCTAGTTGCAATCTAGTAATATGACTAAATTGTTTACGTTAATATCTAGATCTAATCTAGAATGCGCTAGCTAGATCTAGATTCTAGTGTCTTGAACTCGCCATTTCCCCCCTGTTTCCAGACAAAAACGTCACTTCCGCTTTCGGCCATGACATAGCCATTTCAAATCTCGTTATTTTTTTGACACTTTCAAATGACTTTTTCTAATATAAATATGTATTTCTTTTAACTCAAATTTTTAGGAACAGTATTTAATACCATTTACTATCCAAATCAATAGTTATCTCAATTTCGATAAAAACCTCTTCAGTTGGTCTTTAAGATCTAGATCTATATAATGATATATTTATAAAAATATAGATTATCATTATGATAATATCTAGATCTATCATGATCATCTAATATCATCTATGATTAAGTAGAGTTTGAAAATGGGTTCACCAGTTCACATATTCAAATCAAATATAAAATACTGTGAAAACAGGTTTACCCGATTTGTTAATTAGTTTCGTCATTTTATAGAGGTACAATTAGGTACTTTATGTCTATTTTTAGGGCCCTCTGGTAGTGGAAGGGACATTAAACATAGGCCTACACCTCGGTCTCCGACATAAAATGAGGAACCTATTTGCCAATTCTGTTATGTGTGTAGATGGTTGTCTGTAGTCTGACAATTATCAGCGAATTTGTTGGATACAGAATAACAGATAATTAATGAATATATATTTGATAACGCAAGCTGATAACTTCAACAATTTAATGAAAATCAAAGGGGCACAGTCATGTCATCCTCTAAGGCGTCTTGTCGGAGGCGCGGGCCGTTCTTTTCTAGTTCGTAATCCTGTTATTTTTAATTCCTTGTCACGTCACTATATGAAAACCCAGATTAACCCAAACTTCTATGCCTCTTTGTGTCATTACAGATCTTCTAGGTCTAGTTTTTATACAGATCTAAATTCTAGATATCTACTATCTATAGTAATAGTAGTAAGTAGTAGTAGATAGTAGATCTAAAATCATCTATTAAAAAGTATAAATGATATTATCATATAATTATCTTTATTATTACAATAATATAATTATAATTAAAAAATTAATATTCTTATTAAATCTTACTTATAATTATAAATAAAATAATTATATATTAAACTCTATAGACTAGAGACTATTTAAATATTTAATAATATAAAATTATAAAAGTTATAATCTTTTATAATCTATATATCAGTATATCATAATCTATTCTAATCATAATAATCATATTATTATTACTATTTCTTAGTTAGGGAATATCTTAATCTAGTCTAGTAGTAAAATTCAATCAGAGTCTATAGACAGTATAAGTATAGTCTATACTATTAGTACTATTACTAGTATTACTAGTACTAGTAGTAGTAGTAGACTCTGTTATCTATAAATATATTATATGTATATATTCTAGATCTAGAAATCTAGATCTATATTTACTATTTAGTATAATTTAGATAATCTATAAATATACATGTCTTTAGTGACACTTTAGTAAATATAAAATTAGATATAGATCTAGATCTATGAGTAGACTATGTATTAAGTATTATGACTTTAAACTTTATGTCAGTCTTTATGTTATAATATATTACTAATATTAGCTGTTTTATATCATCATGATATAATATAAATAAATAGTCTAGATAGTAGATCTAGATATTTAAATTTTAAGTCAAGATATCATATGACATATAATTATAATATACTTCACCATCATGATCATAGTCCGAGTATCATAGTGTGACAAGTGTCCATTACTTTAGTGAATAGTGACTTCTTAATCTTAGACTTAGTCACTAGTCTAGTGATATATCATATTCATATATATAATCTAGATATATTGAATAATTTTCTAGATCTAGAATCTAGATCTATATCAATTATCATCTAGTTATATGTAGCTAACTACCTAGTAAAAGGTTGCCAAGAGCAAGACGCATCGAATCTACTAAATGATCTTTTCTCGGTTGGTTTGATGCAGTTAGATCTATGTTTATTTTTATTTCCAGTCCATAATGATAATCCAATCAAGATTTTAGAAAATATCCAGTAAAGAGACCTATCGCTATAGACATAGAATATAGATCTATATATATTTTATTATATATATAAAATTAGACCTATATATATATATATATAGGTCTGTGATACATCAGTACCTAGAAATATAGGATTAGATCGACTCACAAAATACCCAGAAAATAATCGATATCTATCCAAAAAAAAATCTTTGTGTGTAGATCGAGTATTTAAACGTTTGTAAACACTTTGGCACGATCTTTTGTTTTTTATTTATAGTTCAGTAATGGCAATACCTAGAAAAAAAAGAAAGTACCCAGAAAATCTTCAAATTTTAATCTTTAATTATAGGTCTATTTTTAGTCTCTGCTTTACATTTTTCATATTGAAATTCATGTAAACTTACAGTAGGGTCGGCAACATTTGGAAACACCCTTTTCCCGAGGTGCAACAAATGTATACACTGAGAAAAATTTGTAAACACGTTAATTAAAATGCTTTGAAAAATAATTTTTATTTAAGATTCCTATCTAAAGTTATTTTTAACATTTAATCCATCATCTATTCTTTCTTTTTATTTAGTTTGGAGTATAATTATGGTTGCCTAGACTTGTAGTATTTTAGGTGATATCATGATTAATGACCCCCCCTCCCTTTTTTTAAATATAAAATACATGTTCTTTTTTTTTCTTTATGCAGGAGTTGTTTAATATTTAGATTCTGTTTTAAATATTTTTGTATTTTTATTAATTTGATTTCAAAGAAATAAAACTATAGCAACATAATTTTTTAAAAACATATTCACATTTATATATTCAAATATACAGCCAATATTTACAATTGATCTTAACAATTTTACAAAAATGTCTACATATTCATATACACATTTAGCCTTTAAGTATTTATTTAGCTGCAACTTAAGGAATTAAATGTTTGTTTTTTTAAAACATATATGCATTTAGATATTTACATATATAAATTTGTATACACATACTACATTCACTAAAACAGACATACACCAGATGTTAACTCATTTTATACCGGTACAATTAAAGTTTGCATGTTTACATACATTTATGGAAACCTTAAACCCAATGTCAAGATCATTGATCAGAGCAACATGATTAACACACAAAAGAAAGATCTTAAAGTTCTTCACTTGTCAAATTTTTGACATGAAGCCACCAATCACATATTTCACAGGATCTAAATATTTCCACCTTTTTGCCACTGAGCAATGATCTTTTGTAGTTTGATTTGTTAGTTGTGTTGCACCACCAACACCAGCAGATAGCTCTTTTTCCATCTCCCTTCTTAATAATGGAGTCTCATCACTGTCTTCATCTATGTTTTTTGAAGTACTCTAGTTTCTTCCTTTCTATAACTTGCTTGTGCATTTTTTTCTACTTTTTCTTGTCCTTCACAACTTTGTTAGTTGCGTTTTCCTTTTTTTTTCTTTTAAACTCATCCTTTTGTAGTTTAGTGACAATCATCTTCCTATTAGTTTCTTCTATTTTCTTTTTCAATGCCTGTTGAAATTTTCCCGCCATATTTTCCTTTCTTGTCTGAAGCCATATAGACACAAATAGATGATCAACTATTGGATACTGGTAGGCCCTATCTAGACTGTCACAGAGAAAAAAAAAAGTATTATAAACAAATCAAATCAATAAAGTAATTAGATCTAACTTAGTCATAGTTAGCTCTACTCTTATAATTATATGATACTACTGTTTCCATTTTCTTCTCTATGAGATATGTCAATAATTGTAAACACCCCCCTTTTATTTCTAATTCTGTTCAGTGAATAATCTGGGCTGTTTAGTGCGTGTTTTTCAACCATTTTTCAACCCTAAAACACAAGTCTGCTATAGCTAATACGTCAGGATGCTTAAAAATAGCAATCACCCCTAACCTGGTTTCATTTTCCCTACGTAGCAGAAAGAAAAAAAGTTCACGTACCTATGGTCTTTGACCTAATGTAACTTTGATCGTCTGGATATAGCAGCAAATAGCAGACGTGCAGAAAGTAAGCAGAAATGATGCCTGCGCATTACCAATGTAATAGTTTTCCCTTTCCTTTTACAATAAAAGCGCCGTGATTAAAAAAGTACGATGGGTGTTTACAAATCGTACGCGTGTACAAACGTTTAAATACTCTCTATTTGTGTGACCATGGTGTGACATTTTAATATTTAAAAAAAGTAAAAAGAAATATTTAAAGGCAAAATATGTTGAAACATATATTATATTGTTATAAACCTAGTGGTGGCACAGACAGACGGGGGAGTAACGGTGTGTGTAGTCAGCCGACGCAAATCGCCCCAGGCCAGATGAGCGGTCAAGCGTGAAGAGTTACTACGGTCAGCCGCGACGCGTCTCAACAAGAAGTTTCGGGAGAGGTCAAGGGGCGTTCTGTCCTGTTCGAGAAGGCCAGCAGGGACCCTATATAAAGAGCGAAGGTGTCCCAGTCAGGACGGTTCAGGAAGGAGTTCACGACAGAAGGTTCAGAGCACGGTCGACTACAGCACAGTTCAGCGTTGTGGTCCTGTACGGAGCATTACGACGGTTCAGTGCGGAGTACTTTCAAGTACAGTTGAGACGGCTGGCATCTTGATCTATGATCGAGTCCGGCACATCGAGCCCAAGTGTGTGAAGTCAGTCCTGAACTGTTGAACCCAGTGCAAGCCCGGAACGAGACGGAGAGACCAGTTCAAGAGTTGATACGGCGATACGGTGCTATCGGAGAGATAATTGTACAGTCTGTGATACGTGTTGTCAATTGTACTATATTGGCTGTTCTTTATTGACATTAAACTTTTACGTTATTTTGGAGCCCGGAGTTGTCAAGTTCTTTCAGTTGGTGGTGTATGGTGCAGTTTGCAGAGAGCCTGGATAGTGAGATTCGTAACAATATATATGTATAGAAACATAGAACCATAATCTTCAAATGCAAAAAAAAAAACAAAACCTAATAAAATACTCAGACAGACGCAAAAATAAAGTTGTACACCTACATTCCTTGTTCCGTATCAGTCCGTATGCTAGGACAAATTTACACAAATGTTAAATTCCTTCTTCCCTAGTGAGCACGGAATGGGTTGCCTGAGTCAGCCATGAACACCAATGAATTGGCAGAATTTAAGTCATTGATTAACATCCATGACTACGTGTAGGGCGCAACCATCTTTTTTATTGAAGTAACGTCCGTATTTTATAAGATAAGATAAGGTGCCGGTTGAGAAAAATTAATGGTTTTAACAGATTTGTAGCCTGAACGCCACAAACGAAAACCGCAAGCATTCTAATAAATCTTTGTCATGATCTTTGTATTTCTGTTCAGTATTTCCCCAAAAGACCGCATTTTATATAGCCTACAAACCAATACAAACATATGGGAACGAAAAATTCTTATGAAAATCTATGGTGCTATACAGGATGAAACAGGATGGAGGACACGCACAAACCATGAGATATATCAATTGTATGAAGAACCACCAATAGTGACCAAAAAAAAATAGACTGTGTTGGGCAGGTCACCTTGAAATAATGTCAGATAACAGAAGAGAGAAAGAGTATACAGGCAAAAAAAAAAAAAACCAACAAAAGGCAGGCCACCCAAAGGTAGACCTCGATTGCGATGGATTGGTGATGTGGAAGCAGGTCTGCAACAGCTTGGGGTTAAGGCGTCGAGACGAAAGGCCCGTGAGAGATTTGAATAGAAGGATGTGTTAAAGCAGGCCAGAGCCCTCCATGGGCTGTAGCGCCACTGGGATTGATGGATTCACAAACAAAAATAAGACTTCAGTATTTTTAAAGCATATTTTCTTTCTTTTTTATTTTAGTACGCTGTCTTTTCTGTACATTGAAAAGGGCTCAAATAAATTATTACAATTAGTAAGACCAATTAATATTTGTTTTTTTTTAGAGGACACAATGTCAAATAAATCAAATGTAGTGTTGAGAACTGGAAGGTGGCATTCAATAGGGCCTTTACCCTCTAGCCTGAAACTGAAATATTTACGATTTCTACCGTAGGCCCAACATTGCTTGCCATATGATTAAATGAAAAAAAAAACAAAAAACAAGATTACAAAGAGAGTTTGTGTGATACACAAACTCAGAGGCGGCCCCCGTCGGAGTCGGATCCCTGTCAGATCCGCCTATTCGCAAGATGTTTCGGATGTTCCTTCTCAGTTGAAAATAATTAACTTCTCGCTGGACGACGGAGGATGGCGAGCAGGGTATAAACTTGCCTTATCTTGATGCTTGCGCACTAGACTTTAGTTCGGATTTATCGTTGGTCCCTGGCTCAATTCCTGTATGCTCCCATCCTTAAACTATCGCAATATTTCTGAAAGAACAGTAAAGGTTAAATCATATTTTCAAAAGCCTTTAGTGTTTTTTTTTCTAACCGTGACGGACAGACCAACCAACAGACAAAACGCACAAAAATATGCTTCTTTCATTCTAATGGGGGCACTAAACATTTTTTTTTTAAAATCTGATTTTTTTTTTAGAAATTTAAGAAATTAGTTTAGAATCATGTCATTTCCGGGCTTTACGCTAGTACACGAAAGCCGCTGCTAAAAGTTAATTTAAAAAAATGTGCGTGATATCTATATGCAAAATGCATTTCTTATAGTAACATTTCCTCACTTATTTTATTTACGTAATTGTTTTGGAATTGGTGTTTTGTTATTAAAAAACCGCTTGCATAATTAATTTTATAAATTAAACGGTTTGCTTTTAGAAAACTAAAAGTAGCAGTTGCAGGTTGCACCTAAACTTTTCAAGCCGCATTTAATGGTGAAAAAATATTTTTCGTATCTCTCCTAGTTTTGGCGCTCTGAGTCTGACAGACGGACAGAAAGTCATTTTAAAAAATGTGCGTGATATCTACTTGCGATGAGCATTTTTTCTAGTAACATTTCCTCCCTTACATTTACGTAATTGTTTCAGAATTGGTGTTTTGTTATTAAAAAATCGGATAAGTAAAAATGGTAGGCCTATGGGTATAGGCCCTACCCGGTACAAGAATTGATGGGCCAAAAACAAGTGTGCGTGCGTATGTCAAGAGAGAGGGCATTATAAAAGTGAATTGTTCCAATTCAAGTGAAAAGTTAGAGAACATTACGATATGCAGAGTTTTTAAAAAATAAAAAAAATGGGGGTTCCAGAGAGAGTGAGAGAAAGAAAGAAAGAGGACGGGCCATAGCATTAACTCTATAAAACGTAAGGACAAAGACGACACTAACGTATTGTGGGAATAGCTTAAATCTTTGTTTACTTGCAGGCCTCCAAACAACGCAGCGAAACTAAGGGGGAAAACTCATTAGAGAGACTACCTCTAAGTCAGATTCGATTTAAAATTAATTGTAAATTTAAAAATTATATTGTCTGTTATTGGAAAGAATAAGTCTAAAAGAAGATAAACCTATACCCGGTTTTCCTCCGAAATGTCAACTCCCTCAATGTCTGCTCCTACACCTAATTTAAGCTCCACAGCCGGTACCCACACCAAATGATTCAATTGGGATAGTAGCCTATACTTGTCCATCCCACATGCTACAAGTGGGGATATACACAGTAGGCTATATTTGTCCCAGCATAAAGAGGTCTGTTTACATTTTCGTAAGAGCAGTACCGCCCATATGTTCCATGATTATATGGATGTTTAATAATTGTCTTTTGGATTTCCTTATTGTCGTCTCAACTTCATCAAGTGTTAGGGAAGTCTTAGATAAAAAATTTTTTTTTTGCTTAAACGTCGCAAAAACTCATGATAAAAATAAGTTCCGAATTTTTAGGCTACACTTAATATTCTTGGACAATAACACACTATCGTTTAATCATGGTATAATTATCGAAATTAAATTGTTCTGGATTTTCAACTTAAAAAAATTTATGTCTAATGACTTATTTTATTTAAAAAATAACAATGCCATTTACTACAAACGATTGTTGAAAATCACTATTTAGACTTATTTTACACGTAATTTTCTTGATGAAACATTTTAACTCTATATAATTGTAAAAAATCGCACTTCTTTTGCTTATACTACATTTAATTGTTTTGCTAAAACGTCACAAGTCTCATTATCGTAAATATTATCTTATAGATCTAATTATTTAGGAAAACAACTTCCTAACACCATAGGATTATCTAAAAATCTCCCCACTAAGTTATAGTCCATCAAATTTTCAGCTAGACCAGGGGTTCTCAACCTGTGGATCGCGACCCCCTTGGGGGTCGATTGACGATTTGCCAAGAGTCGCCTAAGACCATCGAAAATATAGCTTGTTATTGTCTATTCTTCTATTGCTGTATGTGTGTTGTGTGTGTGTGGGTCGCAGCAGAGTGGAGGATTGTAAAAAGGGGTCGCAGAGAGAACAGCTGAGCTAGAATTTATTTAGGGGGTCGTTCGTAAATGACGTCACGCAAAAAATGACCTTTTTTGACCCCTCCCCCCATGTCACTAATTCTCAGACTCCCCCTGCGTCACATCACAAAAAAAAAAAACATTGATTTATCTAAATTATTTCTCATCAAATTTTTCCCAAAGAGGTTTCATGTGCTCATCGATAGTAATAATAGTATGGTACACGTGAAGATTTTCTTCTTCTGCTTGAGGAGCTGACTCGAAAATTAAATTGTCTTCAATGAGATCTTCATCTATCCATTCCACACTCTCCTCACCTGCGTTTCATAAAACTACAAGGACTTCGTTATCTTTTTAGAAAAAATTTTTTTTTTCTGAATTTTAAATTTGTGACGTCACAAAATCGCTTTGGAATGATTCTATTAAATGCTAAATAAAATGCTACAAGAGTTCATACACCAATGTCTATAAACCCTCATCAACTCTCCCATGTTGAGAAAGACATTTTTTTTATCTAAATATGCTGTGTAGCGTAATGGAAGTTTTTTAGCGGCCCCCGAAAGGGGAAAAGACGCTATTAGTTTTGTGTGGCCTGTCTGTCTGTCTGTCCGTCCGTCCCGTTTAGTGCTCAGAAAGTAGAAGAGATAATGAAAATCTGACATCACGATAATATAGATCATTCAAAATTCTGATGCAATGGCTACTTTTTTTTTTCTAAAAGCTCAAAATCTAATTTTTAAAAATATTTTATGCAAGCATTATTTAAAGAGAAAAAACCTAATTAGTATGCAATATAAATGAAACCTAATTTAATACAATTAATAATCTAACATAATGCAAAAATCTTCACATTTTATTTTGTTCTAACCTATGAGTATTCACTATTTAAGAAATTAACTCATTAAAGAGGTGTGGCAGTTGCCTTGAACATCAGCTTTACAAGGCAAATGTTGAGAGATCAAAGCACGGAAGATGTATATTTTGACCGCTGGGGCATTAAATAAGATCTGTTGTTTATCTTTGATATATATTTTTTTTAAATGAGCTTTTAGCAGCGACTTTCGTGTACTAGCGTAAAGCCCGGACATGACATGATTCTAAACTAATTTCTTAAACCTTTTTAAAAATCACATTTTAAAAAAATGTTTTTTATTGCCATTAGAATGAAAGAAGCATATTTTTGTGCGTTTTAACTGTTTGTTGGTCTGTCCGTCACGGTTAGATAAAAAACAAAACAACTAAAGGCTTTTGAAAATAATATTTAACCTTTACTTTTCATTCAGAAATATCGCGATAGTTTAAAATATCTATAATAGATTGTTCCGGATGTTTATGTCTAGATCTACATTGAAATGTTATAATAAACTAAAACTAATCTTCTATTTTTAAATTTAATATTGCATTCATTCTATTGATTATTTGGGCTTTTTATTTTAAGTTTACCTAAATTTTATCTAAATTACATCCACATTATTAATAATAATAATTAATAAGATATATATTAAGAGTGCTAAATCAGAAGTTTAGTTTATGTACATCTACATCTCTACAGATCAATGCTGAAAGATTATTTAAAATCGCTCGTGTGACATATTGTATATATCAGGCTATTAGTTTGTAACCAGTTAGCATGCTGAACTGATTATCTCAAAGCTCCCGGGTTATGTGTCTGTTTGTTTTACATGTTTCGATTGTTTCTTCAGAGTTAAAGATAGTGTACTTCCTATTTCAAACCTTCCACAGGAGGGGATGGGAGCATGCAGTAATTGAGCCAGGGACCAACGATAAATCCAAACTACAGTCTAGTGCGGAAACACCAAGATAAGGCAGGTTTATACCCTGCTCGCCATCCTCCGTAATTTTAGCGAGAAGTTAATTATTTTCAACTTTGAAGGAACATCCGAAACATCTTGCGAATAGGCGGATCTGACAGGGATCCGACTCCGACGGGGGCCGCCTCTGAGTTTGTGTATCACACAAACTCTTTTTGTAATCTTGTTTTTCCTCTTTTTTTGTTATATGGAATAAATTCTTTAAATGACAAGTTACAAGAACATGGTGCACCAATGTCTAGTAACTCTCTTGTGCTGATAAAGACTAGGCCCTGTGACCTAGTGGATGTATTTGTAATTTGGCATCATATGGCAGGCATGTCAAACATTGCTTTCGCTGGCCGCATTGGCGACTTTGCATGCTGCCCACTAGGCCATCTCAAGAATTAGCAAAATAATGTTAAATTATTAAGCCTTTAACAGTCACCACTAATTTTTAGCTTTACTTGAAAAAAAACAACAAAAAAAAGCCAAAAACATAACAATCAATTTCGTTGAACTTATTGAAGTGCAGACACAAAAATGCTCATCTATGTAGGCTAAGTTTTTATTAAGGGGAAATATATGTTTTTGTTCAGCAAATAAAACTAGTCAACAATAATCATGTCTTTGTTTATTCAATTAATACAACAAAATAAATAGAAATACTTCATGACAAAATATTGAAATATCACTGATTTATTTAAGGATTCAAAGGAAGGTTACTCATCTCTCACTCAACCATCATAATTATCTCCACTATAGAGAATAGCTCTTCATCCTTAATCCCCAACGCAATTTTGTTCACATTCTAAAATATCTTGACATTAGTTTACAAATTATGAAAGACACATATGAAAAGGATATAAACAGTAAATAAAAAAAAATGTAATAAAAAAAATCTAATCTTCTAATACACAGCCAAATTGTGAATGGACCTAGAGTAGATATCACTACACAGTCAAATGTGTTAACAGTAACATCCTAAACATCATGGACTAAACAGTTAAGTCTATAGTATATAATAATAGAAATGACTACTACCCAGTTAACAATTAGAAAATATTGGAAAATAACAAATAACTTTGACAAAATGATACATTTATGTTAATAATATCATGGTTAACTAATGTTTTAAATTTTCAATGTCAGCTACAGTAGTGTATTTAATCAATTATTTTCCTTTCCAAATGAACAATCAGTGCATTGTTAAAACTAAATTGCAACAAATTAAACAATGTATAAGCTTTTGAAACTTTACTTTGTTCTTTTTTTTTAAACTTCATTTTTTTAAAGACCTTTAACATGTAGTTCTGTACAGAAAAAAAAAAAATACACCAAATTTTTGTGTAGTTGTAATTTATGTACCTATGTAATTTAATTATGTCAGTTGTTTATTTTATGACAATTTATTTTTTTCTTGCTAACAAAATTAGATCTGCAACCTGGTTTAAAATTGTTTTGTTATATATTTTTTTAAAAAGGATATCATTTATTATTAGAACAATTAAAACAGGAATAATCACAGTTTGTAGATTGGGGAGTATTTAGGTTTTCTCATTTTGGAAAGATTTACAAAAAAGCTTAGATATCTTTTCAGACTATGCACCTTCATCAACTATCTACCAATTAAGTCATCTTGTTAGATTTTCTAATAGATGGCAAATTAAATAAAGCCAAACAGAAAGTGTTCAATGGAGATATGAATAATTGTTAGCTCAAAATTATTATGGTTATAGACTGAAAAAAACTGTATTTCCAGTAAAAATACTTTTTATTTCTTGATGGTTAAAATGCTCGACTCTATTTCTTGAACAAATTTGTTTAGAGTATCTCTTTTTAAAAATAAAACTAATTTTTTTGGGACAAAATGAGGGTCAAAATGTAAATCATACAAGCTTTTTTGAATTTTATTTGACTTTGAAGAAGAAATGAAATTAAAATAGCAAGTAAACAAAAATTACAATGACATGAACAAAATTTGAAATAATTGTATGTACATTAAAATAAACTATAATATTTGTTTTTGTACAAAATCAGTGATTTACAAATAAATAAGTCCAATTACATATTTGTATATATTTAGTATCAAATATGAAGATGGATAAAAAAAAATCCATTTCTACAGTCAAACCTTCTCAAATGAAATGACTGGAGATGGCCTCATTAAATCCAGAATGTACAAGTTCAATGAATTTCTTGAGCTCAGACAACATTTCTGAGTACTTTAACTTAACAAGCATTAGAATAAAACTGTTTTTTTAAGCTAAGGGCGCCTGACTGTATTTTAATCAAGGATGAAACAAGTAGTAGAATAGAAGAAAATGATGAACTTTACCTAAAGGGTCATATTACTTTAAAAGTTACAGTTAGATGAACTACAGACAGTTAATTTAGATATACCCAACTTCAATCTTATCACCTTAGTGCAACTATCACATTTAATTTTTATGTCTGTTAAATATGTTCTCTCTTTTTTTAATTGCTTTCTCTATTTAATTTGACATTCTGTGTCTAGCTTAACAAACTGTGCATTATGCAATAAGGAGCAATGCAAAACAATAACAAAAAAAAATGTTAGCAGTTCAAAAACAATATTTTAAAATATTTTATTTCCAGTCAGACATTCCAAAACATGCAATTGAACACTTATTTAAAATAGTTTATTAAACACTCCACATAATTTGTATTTTATTTTTCATTTACGCTAAGTGGTTTCATATTGTCATTAAAATGTTTTTCTTACAACAAACATTATTTCATTTCTGCAATCTATTGATGAGTAAGAGTGCTTCTTTTAATAGTTCTAAGTTTAAAAATATTTATTTAAAATCTTTCTACACAAAACATTTCAATGACTGGCCTCACAACCAATAAGTCACAATAGGCCTAAAGTTATGCAAGTTAAAGATTTTTCTTAAAGGCATAACATACTTACCATACACCAGAAAAGATAAATAAAAAAAAAAAAGAAAGATAAATAAAAAAGGAAGAAAGGTGAGAAAACATTATACATTAACAATATATATTAGGGAACATTAAAAAAAAATGAATAGCACAATACTTAGAAAGCAGGCCTATTGGTTAATTTGTGTTAAGCTGTAGTACTGACCTAAATATATTACAATTATGATTAGACATTCTAGACATAGTACTAGATATGCCAAGCAGCACACTCTGTATTGCCTCACAAGTTTTTTAAAATCATTTATTTCATAATACTTACGTACATGGTAACATTCTACAAAATCCATGTCTAATCAGACAATGCCACAAATCCAAGTTAAAGAATAAAGCTCCAATTAATATAATCCTGATAATTTTAAGAAATATTTTGTTTAAAAGCGAAGCAGATTTCAATGCTGAGTAGATTAGTATGAAGAAGAAAGTTCAAAAAAAAATGTTGAAAAACATTATAACAAATGTTAAAATGAACTCAACATCCAGTTAACTTCTATTAACACATATATGTCTATGAACATATTGACAATGAAATATTGCACAGGTTTAGAACACAAATAATTAAAATCAACTGCAATTTAGATTTTAAAATGAGAAATTTCATTTTAATTTTGGAAAGAAACTATGTTCTAAATTATTATTTGGTCTATAATCATATTTATTTAATCTACCATGTTGGCCTATATAATAGTCTTTTTTAAACTTTAAGCCAAAATGATTGCATAGGTGATATCATTAGCTCTAAAAGTGTTATTGTAGGCACAATGCTAATTAAGTGCTCAACACTGCTTACATTGATTTATTTTTTAAAATTGTATTTATATATATTTTGTTTTTTCACTTAGGCCCAGTGATGCACAACTAGTTCACGTTCAGGTAACTGTCTGAACTTCATGGACCCATCAACACCACACGAGAACAGATGATTCAGTGGGCCCACATGAACCTGGGCTACACCAGAGGTTGAGCCGACATTCTTGAAAAATGTGTTCTTGCTGTGTTCCATGGGAAATGAGAAGATCAGCTGATGAATCTTTAGACCCCAAACCTATTTGTGACAGTAAAGTAAAATGATCTTTTAGCAACATGAAAAAAAAAGTTTATTGAAAAATGTGGCCTCTATTTGTCCCAGACAATAGCCTCCCTTCCCTTTTCCTAATTTCAATAAGATGATAGAGAACTGACTAAACAACTGACATTGGAAAATACTGGATTTGCCATTAGTTTATAAGCACTATGCTGAGTTTTTAAATGTTACAACAACTTATATTCAAAAAATAAACAAATACCTTAATGTCTCCATCTGCTGAACCAGTTATAAAATAATCTTCATCAGGGTCAATAGCTAAACACTTGATTGGAGCTTCATGAGCTTGGAATGTATGCTTAAGTACACGCTGACGTAAATCAAATATACCTGATTGAAGAGTTCAGGAAAAACAGAACCAAAAACAAATAAATAAATACAAAAAACAAAATGCAGTTTTGTTAAAACAAAAACAACACTTTAAGTTCATTTAATAGACCCCACATCTTTCAATACTTTAAAGGATACAGATTTCTCCCTTTCTTCCTCCACTAATGAGCAAGTGTTGACGTGAAGCATAGACGACAGCAGGACTTCCTTGTTCATGACACTGGAATGCTGTCAATAACCAAAGAAGTAAAGTTGAAATACTAGATCAGCTAACTGTGAATGTAAAAACTAGAAAGTACCCAGTACTCACCATGCACTAAAGAACTCCTCTGAGGCAGCAATGTGTCCCAAATACACACATTTTTATGTTCTGAGGACTGGCCTGCAGTTGCTATCAAACTTGATGAGCCAACAAACTGGAAGTCACTTGTAGTTTTGTTATGACACTGCAGTCCCTAAAAGCCAAAAACAGGTGGAAATTAAACAATTAAGGTAACAGGTGCTCAAAAACCAACAAACCTAAGGAGATGAGAAAAGTTAAAGCTTTACACCATTCAATCCAAACTACTTGAATATATGTACCTACGATGCATGTGTGTGTGTTTTTTTCAATATTTATATAGATAAAAAGTACTACTTCTTTTCATTATGTGTGTCATTTAGATCTCAAGATATTCAAAGTAAGAAGGAAAACAAAAAAAAAACATTTAGATACAGCTATTAAATTCAATATAGTAAATCTGGAGATAATACTCCATATTTAATCTATTTCAATAAAACATGAATGGGACATATCATCATAAAACTCACCATAATTGGCTTACTATGGTTACTGCCTAGTCCAACTTGCCACAGAGCTATGCTTCCCTCAACATCACTTACACAGCACTAGGAAATATAAGAAAAATATAAAAGAAACAGACAAACATCATTAAACAATAGCAAACTAATGACTGTGTTGTTCACTAAACAACATCAAACTGGTGACAGTGAAATGAAAAAAAAAAAAGAAAAACATATAAAATACTTAAAAAAAAAAAACAAGCTTATATGAAGTGCAGTTGTAATGAATTAGTTGTTAAGTAACAGAATTTTTAATATATCTAGACCAACAAATATAAGTCTGTATGATTAGAAATATTTTTACCCATTGTTTTTGTTTAGCACTATTTCATGCTTTTAGCTTTCAGAATATGTTATGATCCAATCACTTATCTGGACCAGTTGGGAAAATGGGAAAGGGGGGAGGCGGCGAAGAGAAGGGGCAAATTTTACCATATTTGTTTTTTAAAAAGCATTTTTAAAAAAAAGGGGGAACAACCAAAATTCAAACTCATGACTAAAGCCTACATTCTAACCACTCTGCTAGTGAGGTGCGAAAATATAAGATTGTATAGTTAACTATTGTTTGATTCGAATTTACTTTACAGCGGTGACCTATTAAGAGGACTAGTTCAGCTTATACCACCACCTCAGTCACATACAATTTCTTTCCCTTGTTTACAAATACCAAACAAAATAATTGATTACTTATAGTTAATTAACTAATTGATTAATTTTTTAAATTGATTCTTCAGTTGTCAGGTAAAAGAAATAATTGTGCAAAATTTGAGCTTGATCTGAGATTGGGTGTGGAAGAAATTGTGTACAAACTTTTGACCAGACAAGATTGAGTTGATATAACCTTCATAAGAGAAAACCCCACTAAACAATAGCACACTAGTGACTGTGGAATGGTGTTAAAAAAAAAATAATTGAAAAACTCACCTTATTACCCTGTGCATTAAAAAGAACTTTAGTCACTTTAGGGAAAGATCCAGAGTGTCTTAAAGTTGCTAGGGGCTGGTTATGTCCCCACTCCCATAACTTGACAGCACCATCAGCACCACCAGTAAGATCTAAGTAAAAAAAAAAAAAAAGAGTACATTTGTCACAAAAAGTTCAGAACAAAAAGGAATATTGACATGGGAACCAAAGTTTTCAAAAGCAATGAACAACATAATAAGTAGGCTTGTGAATAGTAGCAGATAAAACTGATCAGTTTAGATAGAGAAACAGTCTCTAACTCACAATGAGGCAATGTTGGGTGTGATCCAATACGTCTGACACCCATCACAGGTCTTCTTGTTATCTGCAGTACAGAAAGATTGCATCTTTATCAAAGTTTTGTTTCTAGTGTAATAAAAATTACATTTCTCTTTCCCCTAATTAATGTAGTTAATTTGATGAATAGTTCATACCAAAATAATTGTATTCTATTTGGAAAATATTGTCCACCCAAAACTAATGCATACTATCAGATAAATATTGTAATTACAACCATAAAAAAATATATTAAAAGTAATAAACTGAGTCTATTGAGATTTAAAATTTAGTTTCTACAAGACATCATCCCATATGATGAATATCTGGATATGGATGAAGGCAGCCTAGGTTTGGGGGGGGGGCGCGGGCCCATGATCATGCTTACATAACAATTTATTAAACTAAAGTTAAATGTCTGTTACATTGGTAATATTTCTTTATTAGAGTTACACATTACTGCCAAAATATTTCAATGTAAACCATCATTTTGTAAACACTGAAAACAATCTGAATAATAAATATAGTTTAGAAGATAATGACTTCAACTTATACACTAATATCATAACAGATTAGAAGATTAACTCACACACAAAAACCAACACTACAGACACACACATGTATGCATATATTTTGCTAATTAAAATTCATATCAATTATCATCATTTAACTTTTGAAATGTTTTTTTTTAATGTTTAATGCATAAATATAGTACAGCTAATATAAGGCTTGACAATTGCAAGGAAACATTTAACAAAATTATCCTCAAATGACATTTGGATTCCTCTATAAAAAATGTTGAAGTCCTTTATGCTTAAAAAAAAACAACAACAAAAGACACAGGCTTATAACTTCTAGAATAAAAGATAAATAAAAACAAACAAACAAAAGAAGAACATTTAGCTTGCCATGAGCACTACTCCCCTACACACAACACAACTATTTACCATTAATTATGAACATCTCTAATTGCTTTACAAAAAAAAAGACTGTTTAGACAGTTGAAATGTGAGAAATATGACCATTAATTAACAAACCAATTACACACAATTAAAACTGATGTAGAAGCTTTTTAATATATAAAATTGACACAGATGATCTAGACTAAAGTACTAGAACAATATTGTTTGCAAAAATGTGCTGAAATAAATGACTAGTGATGCACATTTAAAACAAACTTCTTTGCACAGTGACAAAGCATATTGATAATAATGACCAGAATTTTTGTTTTTGTTCACAAATTTGTTGGTAACATTTTTTCTCACTGTTTTGTTATTACTAGGTTAATTTTAGATTATTAAAAAGGGAATGCATTTTTTTTTAAAGATATGTAATAGCTAGATGTCTGAAATATGAGATTTATCTTCCACATCCTTTTCATAAATTATTTTGGTAAAAGCAACATCCTTCAATTTTCAAAATAAACAAGAACTTCTGTATGGAGTGTACTATTTTTAAATTGTATCATTTTTTAAATTTTTTAGTTAGGATTGGATGTGCTAGTATCACAGTTTGAATCTATTTCAGTAACCACATTTTGTGCATGTCTAACTAATTAATTAGATTTCTTTACTGAATTGATATTCAAACTCAAATGAACTAATGTGCACAAAATAAATGTGCACAGAATGATCAACACAAATATCAGATGTTAGTACTAGATTCTATATAAAACTTGATTAATAGAATGCTTGCATGGACTTGGTTATATAAAACTAAAAACACAAAAAAACTAGTTAACCAAAGACTAGATAAATAAACTCTGGCTATTGTAATGTGTTAGAGAGAACATAATATGAATGCTCACATACTGAGAGTAAACAAGCATTGAGAGAGTCCTAAGACTTACCAGTTTCAACAACCTTCTACTCTGATCTAATATACAGTGATTGTACATAGGATTGTTAACACCTAAACTACTGAAACTTTTCACCTGATACCCAATGCATAGCAGTTGAAGAAAAAGAGTTTCAAAAGTAGAAGAACACATTTAGGATTATTTTGTTTTAATTAAGTGGGTAAAAAAAGAATGTGACTCAAAATATAATTGTTGAGAACAAAAAATGCACAACAATAATGACCAAATTTTTGAATGACCAAACAACACTACAACAAAGTCAAAGATTGCTGGACGTAGTTGTCTTCACAATTTGGTTTGAAATAGGGAAGTAATGTTGCATTATTATTTCAAATAAATAGTACCAAACATTCTTTATGAAGCCATGTCATGCATAATATTACTTGTTTAAATGTACAAATAAAATAAATCAATATTATGTCAAACAAAAGCACAAATAATAGGAATAAAGTAAGCAAAGTATGTGTACTGATGCAATATAGAATGCATGTTTATTAACCATAAGTTCCTATCAAACCACAGTTTTTTTTTCTAATTATTTTATGAAATTAAACCCTTTTTTTCTTTCAATTATAATTGGGGTTCAAATAAGAGTTGGGGGGGGGGGATCAAGCAGAAGGATTGATAGATACAAAGTTTAAAAAAATGTAGCATAAATAACAAAAGATTAATTTTTTAAAAATTGTGTAATTCATTATACTGTCTCACCGTTTTTGAATGAGTTCTAGCCTGAAATATAGGCTGAAAAGGGAGATAAGATTAGTACTAAAAATAAATCCTGACTATCTTGATTCCCTTTTTGTTTCAAAGAAAATAAAAAGTAGACAAGATAGTTTAAGAGCAGCAAACAGATGAACGAAAAAGCATCTTAAAGAACAAGAATATTTTCCTTATTTTTATTGTTTAAAGATTTTCAGTTATTATTATTATTTACCAGGAAGAATTTTTTTTTTAGTCATTTTCAAATCAATAAAAAAAATATTTATAAGTTGTTTGAACTATTTAATACAAATGAAGAGATTCATACACATTGAAGAATAGAAAAATGGCTCCAATTTTTCTTGGATGCAAGAACTAAGCATTTTAGTAGATATATTTAATCAGTGACATTTTAAAATAATTGAAAGAAGGCTCAAAAAGAGATCAGAAACTTCTGGCTGTATAAGCAAAATTCTAAGAGAAAAATTAACAGAAAATTTCTGCAGCAGCTTTCAATGTCTTATGTAGAACTAAAAGGAGTTAAGGGGAAAAAATAAAATGACATCTAAGTTTTTTTAAAAATAACAAATAACATTAGGAGACTCACCACAGTGGAGCCTCTTCCAGTTTGTAAATTGAACTGACTAGAACTTGGTGAAGGCATGTAGGATGTACTAGGTGTCTGACCACCACTTGATGGTTGTATGGTGTCCATTGGGGTCTGAACAACCAGAAACTCTGGATTCTCAGGTCCAGGGTTTGGGCTGGGGATTTAGAGAGAGGATAATTACTATTCAATCATTTATATTGAACAATAAAAATTAATGGTTATTTAAATTTATCCTTGTAATATAAAAATGTATATAGAAGTTTTCTCTTATTAAAAGGACATTATTACTTGGGTACTTTATTTCAAAAAACAAAATACTTTGCAATGAATAAAATAAATTAAAAGATATAGTCCAACGTTATTATCTGAGATTTATTATGCATACGCAATATGTTTATTATATTTCAACTTTAATTACTTTTCTATTAGGTAGATCAACTCAAACATATGGGAGAATAAACACTTTCTATTTATGTCTTAATAATTAAAACTGGGGTTATTTTTTAAATACAAAACATAATATCAACTAAATCTTAACAAATTCAAAACAAAAAGTAAAGCTTATTCAATAAGTCATATTTACATTCTAAAACATTTCTTTTAGAAATGAAACTCAATGAGTAGCCTATTGCATTACATTTACCTTGGGTCTGATTATGTTACCACTGCCTGTTAGCATGAATAAATATTTATTTAAAAAAAAAAAAAGAAAAATGTATGTTTTCACTGATATAACTAGGGAATAATATCATGAAATCAAGAATGAAGGTAGTTTTCTATCAATGTCATATGTAATGTTTATTATAGGGAAAGCAGTGACACAGAAAACCATTCTTTACCTCAACCTCGTGCATAAAATTTAACTCAACTGTACAGCAGGAAAGTGTAGGCAGTTGGTCGTTGTGTGTTGTGTACACCACACTAAATATATCTTTATGAGGTTAGATGTTTCAACACCTGAAGTTGAACAACTTTACTTTTTTTTTTTAGAAAAAGCCTTAGAAATGTACAAATATTTACCGGTATATTAAATAATATTCTTATAACTAAATGAAAAAAAACAACAAAAAAAACTTATCAACTGCTGGGACCAGATAGATAGATTTGATAGAAAATGTAAGATGTAATAAAATTCAATGATGTTTGATGCTGATGTAATAAGGTTTGAATTTATTTTTACAAAGCTTATATTAACTCACTCAATCTGTCTGTCTCAGTAGGTTGTTTTACAATTTTTTCTCCCACTTCCCATTCTTGGATCAAGTTGAAACTTTGCACAATAATTCATTGTTAATGACAACACATGAATCAATAACAAAATGTAATCAATTAGTTAATTAGTCATACTTAATTATTTTGTTTGATAAAGAAAAAGCAGAGATAAAACTTGCATATTGAGATATATGGCAGCTACTGAAAGGTGCTCTCCGTCACACAATATAAGCTTGTTTTTTTAAATATTTTTTTATTAATTATGTCTGCGTGGAATCTTATACATGTTATTTCTCAAACTTCCCATTCTCAAATTAAGTTGAAACTTTGCACAATTATTCATTGATGATAACAGCACATAAATCAATAAAATATTTCACCAATTAAATCAATTTGTTAATATTTAATACTTTCGTTTTATATATAAATGTATTGAGCTAAGGGGAGATAAGTATTAATTAGGTCATTTGCTAAAAATTTTAAACCTTAGATTATTTTCTGTTAAAAACTTTTTTCAAGTATCTGTAATTCCATTATGGAGGTTTGAGACCCCAAGTTAAAATTCAGACTTAAGGGACTTTTAAAAAAAAAGCTTTTGAAAAAGCAGCACGTTCCCCCCCCCCCCATATCAATTGGCACTATTACTGATCACTCTATAAGCATGAAAATTGTGCAAAAGTAGAACAATGAATCTATTTCCAATCACACAATTGTATTATTGTTAATTTAGATCTATTAAAAATTAATTACATGGCTGAATCAAAATGATTGATGCAATTTCACACAATATAATTTTTGTTTTTAAGAAGTTTTTGTTTTTAAAT
>JADKLZ010000003.1:35002909-35013421 GCA_021533235.1 Biomphalaria straminea | reverse complement strand
TTTAAAATATTTTTTATTTCATCATGATTGATTTCAAAAGAAATAACTAATACATAATTGCTTAAAAGAAAAATAAATAACATTTTAAAGAATGCAGAATTTTAAAAAAATAGAATGGTGATCATACATTCAAGATTTAAGTGAAAAATAAGAATTTATTAGAAAATGAATATATGATTCCAGTAATGTAAACAAAAAATACTAATAAATTATTAAATACAAATCTAATATGAAAAACAGGACTTTAAAAGTCATAGCAAGATTTAGACTATATATTTAATTGAAGATCGAAATGGTTAAAGATTGACTCTAGCTGTTACTGAGTAGGTTAATTAAAAGAGAATCATATATATGTGTCAAAAACAAGAAGAACTATATGATACAAAAAAAGCATTCAATATAATGATAATGCTCAATGATCACCACAAACAAATTTGAAAAAAAAAAAAAAAAGATCTAATTAAAAAGGAGTGAGAACTATTAAGAATGTACTAACATTTAACAAACAAGAGCATAAGCTACATCCAAGAGATAGATCAAAATAAAAACGCTAGAAAATTACTTACAATATTCTAATGGGCACCAACAAATGACATTGGGGAAACAAAATGGATAAACCAAAAGTAAATAATACAGATAAATGAACTCTTGAAAGTTAATATTACAAGCATAGATGTGTGTCAGCGTCTGTTAAAATTAGTTACTTAGCCTAAAAATATTTAGTCTCGGAGCCATTTTTTAAAAACTAAATTAATTACACTTTTGCCAAGATATTACTTTGTTAAAATTGTTAGACTATATTTGGTTTCTTTGACTGAGAAAAATAATGTCTATTTTAATGGTGACCGGTCACTTCATCCCCGGTCACTTTATCCCCTGGTCACTTCATCCCCCGGTCATTTCATTCCCTGGTGACTTCATCCCCCCGGTCATTTCATCCCCTGATATTTTCATCATGTGATCATTTTATCTAACAAATTATAATTTAAAAAATCATTAAATGAGCAATATTTAATGTATTCATTTTTTAATTTAAATGACAAAATTGTTACTAGAATAAAATTAAAATTAAATGTCATTAAAAACTATAAAAATGAACGATGTCTAAATATAGATGTAATGTAAAAAAAAAAAAAAAAAGAAAGTGTTTTTGTGTTCATCTACATCAGTAATATAGTAAGGCTATTGATTGTAAGTACAGAAGACAATCCATTGATTCATATTGATGAACAATGTTTGTTATTTTCTTTGCCAGTCTTATAACACAATTTGCAACTTTAATGTTTAAAAGGATATCAAGCAAAACTTATACAGGCGACATGATATCCCGAGGATGGGCGAAGTCCGCGTTTATTAGAAAAAATAAAACCTTATTTCAAGGCTAAAAATGACTCGCCCATTTTCAAGAAAGAGCAATTGAAAAATAAAATGACACATGGTCGTACTTCCACTACACCTTGGCCTCTGATGATAAGTTATTAGCGGCACAGTCATAATTATTGTAAACGCATTTCTCTCTCAAAAGATTTCCACTACTTGCACCACACCTTGGCCTTTGTTGATAAGTTATCAGCAGCCTGGGCAATAGTTATTCTAATCGCACTTTTATCTCTCAAAAGATTCCCACTACTTGCTCCACACCTTGGCCTTTGATGATAAGTTATCAGCCGCATGGTTATATACATTCCAATCGCACTTCTATCTCTCAAAAGATTCCCACTACTTTCACCACACCTTGGCCTTTGATCATTACGCTATAGCTAAGTACACATCCAGTTTTACCATATATGATTTCCCATTAAGCATACAAAGTGAAAGAGGAAACACCATAAACGCATTAGTAACATGTCATAACATGTCAAAAAGCATTCAACATAATCATATTTATATATAAAATATTTAATTGGGGATGAAATGACCGGGGGATGAAGTGACCGGCGGATGAAGTGACCAGGGGATGAAGTGACCGGGGATGAAATGACCAGGGATGAAATGACCGGGGATGAAATGACCGGGGATGAAGTGACAGAGGATGAAGTGACCAGGAACCATTTTAATAGATCTAAATTGCTCATAATGAATATCTCCTTTCATTTTTTTACTCAAAATTTACATTTTCACCAAGTGACTGGTTTATGTCAAAGTGAATGTAAGGTTTGATAGACATTTTTTTTTCCTTTGCATTTTCTAACAAAATAATATTAATAAACATCAGAAAAAAAGCCATATTTATAAATAATAATTTTAAAATTTTGTTATTGTACTATTACAGTCACAAACTTAAGGATATGAAAATAGTCATGTAATATTTTTTGATATCACAGTTTGTCATTCTTAATTACCAAATTTAAACATTTTTTTTTTAGCATTATCCCTATCTTAGAATACTTTGATAGTTGGTTGAATTATAGAATACAACCTATAACACTACTCCAATAGCACAAAACAGTCAAACTTTACATAATGCATGCGTCTAAAGAATAGTGAACACTTAAAGGCTACCCAGTTTAAACAAAAATTTTAACAAAATTTGGGGGGGGGGGGGGGAGTTCAGTGAGACTTACGGGACATTTAAAGATCAACTTTTCATTAAATAGTGAAATAAAGAAGTTAAAAAATGATAAGACACACAAAAAAACATCTAAAGTAGCAACACTATGATCAACTTACTTTCTCAACATTTCTATATCATATTCATTTTCATCTTCTAACCAAACAGGGGGATGAAGTAGATAGCCAATGTCTAATTCTACTATCTCTTTTTGAGTTGACAATGTTATCAATTTATTATTAGCCTGTTAAAAAAATGAGCATTAAGAATTCAGATTATTTACTACATAAAAAAAATCATTCAGGTTTTTCATTTGTTCTTCATTCTCAATTGAAATATACAAGAAAAAAAAAAAGTTTCCCAAAGCTTTTTCTTTGACAGTGGAAGTAGTAGACAGTTATTTGTCTCACATATTTTTCGGATGTGATCCTAGATGGCTTGTGTCAACTGTTTTGATACTATATAATCTCAGTTCAGATTCTATTTAATTTATGCTTCTCATTTCTCAGAGAGAGAAAAAGAGAAATTATGCATGGTTCCTTTGGGAGTTTGGAGGAGGAGTCATGAACCCACAGGCAGGATGCAATACCAATATTATCCTCTATCATATGTAGTGTTATGATAAAAAACTCGAAAAAAAAATTATCTTAATTTAAAAAATCAAAACTGATACATTAAAAAAAAAAGTCTATAATAAATTCAAAGAATCCTAAGGCATTGGTGACAAATATAGTCTAGTATCTTATAAAAAAAAATTCATAACAAACTAATTAAAAGAAATATGAAATCTCACTTGGTTGATAGCAAAAGAAGTAATTATGTCCTGCTCTTTGTGGATAATTTTCATTGGTTCTTTCACTTGATGTTCATAGTCACTGCTAGATGTTCTCATTGATCCCATCTAAAGAAATATAGTATGCTTGGTCTTGAAAGATATTTTCTTAGATAATAAATTGATAGATACTTGAGTTTATCAACTGGGGCTTAAAAAAAGACTACATTTTGCCAGTAGGAAAAAAGAGATATCAAAGTAATTAGATAAGAGTATCAACCGTTTAAAAAAATAAATAAATACAAGAATTATATGTATATATATATACATAATATTGTACATCAAGGAGGCAACATCAAAATCCCCAAACGTTGTTTTAAAAATGACAACAGTAAAGATCAAGAAACAGAAAGAGTTAAATTAAGTTAAAGCCAAATAAACAAATAAAAATTTAAATAGACAGATATAGATATATACTAAAATACTTAAATAATATCACTTAAAAGTGAAAAGATAATCACTGTTCATGTACAGATGTCTGGATAATAATAATAAGGCTTGTCTTCGAGTCCGAAGATTAGTGTGGAATAGATGTCTGGATATAAAATATACACAATTATATAACTACAATCATATAATTTTTGTTAGTTAAATTCAGACCCACCTCACTATCTTCAAGTTCCTTTCGTTTACGGTAAACATATCTGATAAAAATGTCTTTCAGTTTATCTTGCTGAAGAAGGTAAAACCATAATCTTTTGATGGGTAAAGTGGCTCGGATGGAGCTTTTAGAGAAAGAACAAACAAAGAATAATTACATAATAGGATTAAATAACTGAACAAATACTGCAGTTTTTTCAAAGATGCTTTGTCTACTACTTACTCAAAAGGTGTGTTATTAGGCTGTAATAATGCTTCATATTTACTTCTGCCTTGAATTGTATTCAGATCAGAAAATAAACCTGGTATGTAATTCTCAGGGGCACCTCCAAATGCATCAAGTTGAGACTGAAGGATTTCTTCCCATTGTTCTAAGACCTTCATCACAGCATGAAGATTTGGGGATGCATTAGGTAATTCTGCAAAATATAAAAAAATATATATATTAAAAAAAGTAAAAAAAAAATGAAAAATTCAACAGAACAAAACAAAACTATATTTTACAAAAAATTTGTTTAATCTAAAATGTATTTCTCTACTCATCCTTTAGAAACAACAAACAGGATTTAAGTTGGTATAAGAACTAATGGTGTAATCAGATATCCATTATATAGATGTAAAGATTTATAGTTCAACTATCTGATTAGTATAGTAAGATCCAATTACATCCAATAAAAAAAACTTGATAATAAAAACCTCATAGATTAATGCAATCTAAAGGAATTTCACTATGCCACCATAATTTCAGATAATGAGCTAATATTTGACAGTATATATTTTACAGCATTAGATAAGAGTCAACCACTTAAGCCTGCTTTGTTCCGATATAGCAATAAATTCAGAACATTTTCCTATAAAGCCAAGTATAACCATAAATTATTCTAAATCAATGCCAATAACTGTAAAATCATGGGTTCCACAAGGGATAGTCTTGGACTCACTACTGTTTATTATTTATATAAATTACCTGCTTATTAACAAATGTGACAGCAAAAATAAATGGAAATATAAAAACACACAAGATACTGAGATCTTAAATGAGCATGATTGGCATCAAGAAAGTGACAAATCTTAAGAGCAACCAAAACCTTTAAAAAAATTAACATTTATCTTATAGGAAAGAAAAAATAAAAAAACAATAATATTCAAGTGTATTTTCAAGTGTGCTCACATCCAAATCACAAGAAAGATGATGCTTACTATAAGCTATCCCGACAAGATCAACGTGTAATCTTTCGACTTAGGACCGGACACAACAGAATGCAACAACACATGTACCGGAAGCTCAAAATTGGAACCAGTGATATCTGCCCATGGGAGTGTCATCAGAGAATGCCGACCATGTCCTCCAAGACTGCGCTCTGTACCAAGAGGCCCGTCTAAGACACTGGCCGCAAAACACCCCAATAGAAAGAAAACTATATGGAGAGCTCCCTGACTTGGAAACCACTGCGCAGTTCATCTCAGATATTGGTGTAGTGATCTGAACCCTCCAACATAACAATGAGAACGAAGAAGAAAAGTGTATTTAACTAAGATTATAAGTGAAAGTATTTTAGAGGTATACTGAATGAAACGGTACCATGGAATCCATGTACTGATGAAATAATCTAAGTGATTTTTTTTAAATATAAAGAGTACAAAGCAATATTTAGACCAATACAAAAACACCTTAGGAAAACAAAAAAAAAAAAAAGACTAGAGCAAATTCAAACAATGAGGTACAATTCTTTTACATAACAAATAAGAGAAATGACATAACCAATAAGAAACCCCTTTTTTATCAAAACATAGATACACTATAGGAAGGAAAAAATTAAAATCTTTTATTACATAGAAATGACCAGATTAATAATGTGTATTCCTAGAATTGTTGAAAGCTGCAACTGTAAATGTAATGTGTGTCCACATTTTGCAGTTAATTTATAATATATTTACTTTCCAAAAAAAAAAATTGACCTATTTGAGAGTTACCTGACAGCTCTGTACCAATTTGTGGAAAAAAGACAGCTAGGTTATTGATGACAGATTTGATCACAGAGTACCGTATGAGACACCAACTGTAGGAATTTGGGTCACTATGTTCTGTATTAACTTTTTTCTTAAGCCTACAAACAAAAATACAATAGTTAGTGCAAAATATTAAAACACCAATGAATCTTATAAATGTTTTATTTTTCTGTCATTTATTTCTCTTCTTCTGATTCCTAACAAAGAGAAGGGAATGGATTCTTACAAAGACTTCTTTTTTTTAATGGAACTTGTATCATCTTGATCCTCATCTTCATCAGAAGATAAAACTTCATCGTCAGATCCAAGTGAATCATCAGATTCATAGTCTAGTATGGCATCAGCAGAGGCAACGAATGGCTGAAAACAAATTATTATTGCTGTTCAATGTAGGAGTGGTTGTTAAAAAAACAAAATCACATTTTAATGAGAAGATTGAAGAAAAATGTGAAGGCTTACTTTGGTCATAAAATAGTTGACCATACTGAGCTCAGGTGCAATGAACTTTTCTTTATATGAGACTTTTGTTTCAGGCAGAGCATTGGGTGAGCTGGCAGAGACACTGGCATTCCCCATGACTTTATAATTCAACATCATGATATGTTTGCTGACTTTCTCTTGTGGTCCTGCAAATATACCAGTACCAGTAATGTGAAGCATTAAATATCATAGATTAGAGAATAAAATTAAAACTTTTTTTTTCAATAAAAAAAATGATTTCAATATTTTTCAAGAAAAAAAAAATCTCATTTAGATCTCATAAACTGAAAGCCTTAGGTACACTGCCCTGGTTAAGAGATACCTGCAAAAGTATTTTGAATACTGGTGATAGCTCATTGCTTATTTCTTTGTGTAATCTAGTCAGAATACCATCAGGTCCAGATGCTTTATGTTCGATAATTGTTTTTGGATCCCTTTCTTGTACAATGGCTATTTTTACTATTCTGAAGTGTACTTTTTACATAAAGCATGCATTATTTATGGATATTAACCATTTTTAAAAACAATATTAAAAGAAAAAATGTCAAGTTTCAAATTGACATTTTTTTTTATAGAAAATTAAATTTTACTTTTGTTTTTATTTTTAATGTATTAATATAGTTAGGGTCTTTCTAAAGCTTTTATGTTTAAAAAAAATATAATTAAATAAGCATATTGTATGCACATACAGGTAAACCATTAACCCAAAAGAAAGTAAATTTGTATTATTCAACAGCTCAATGGCCTATAAATTATATAGAAACTAACCACTAAAGAAGTCAACAAAGATTTTTTTTCTTTTATTGATAATGATGTTTCTTATTGATTAATGTGGATGCAATTTTGGTGTGAATTTGTAATTAACTTAATGATTAAGACTGACATAGAAAGGGTGCCTATGAGTTTCTGTGTACCTTTGTCATTGAAATTTTATTAACCTCTACATTTTTAGGAGACAGTTTCAATTATTTTTTTGTGAAAACTTACTAGGGATAACTTTGTCTGTCTTAATTGGTGTCTTGTTGCCGCCACCAAACAAGGCTGCCCATGTTTTAGCATCAAGTTTATTAGCCACCAGTCTGTAGATGATCTGTGGGTCATACATGCTAAGTGCTGAGATCAACAAACTCATATACACAGCTATCAGGGACTCAATCAGCATCACGTTAATCTTGGGGGCATCCTCATCTCTCTCTCTGGCTAGAAGTACTTGCAGTGAGGAAACACCTGAAGGAAGACATCATTTACTGCTTCTCACATTTATAGGTCAGTCAAACATCTTGCATAAGCATACCACACAAGGTTTGCCAGTACAATACTACAAATAGATTACTTAATTTCTTTTTTTTTTGGAGCATTAAGAAAAAGGTGTTTTGTTATACAGTAAAAGCAACATATAAAGCTGAATAATTTCCTGTTTCTATCAGTTCTCACAATAAGCTAGTTGAAATTATCTGTAACTTACACAAGTCATGTAAATCTGAGAGACTATTAAACCAAGCAAAACAGAAATTTCTAGAAGGTAAGTCAATCATAATATATTTATTACCTGGCCACTTAGCTGCTGATGTATTAACAACTTCCTCTATGCTGCTCAAACTTCTTTGACGATATCTTTTAACGCCAGCCATCAAATGACTTGATGGATAAGAAAACTCAGGGCTAAAAATTGTTTGAAAAATTTTGTAAATGAATTTAAAAAAAAAAAAAATAAAAAAAAAAAATAGTTTTGCAAAATGTATTTCATATAAATAGCAAACAAAATTTAAAAAAAAATAAGAAAAACTTGAATTATTTTAAAAAATTAAGTCTAGAGAAAGGAAAATTCAATTTAAAACCCTAGAAATGTACTTGATAAATCCATCGATTCCAACTTCAGCAGCATCCACATTGAAGGAATCACTATCACATAAGCTTTGATATATACATGAAGAAAGAGCCACAGCCAAATCTCTAATTGTGCTGACAAATCCAATATCAGTTTGTGTCCCCGGTGGCAGAGGCATCTCAACAACAGCCAGCAAAAGATCCTTTGGAATAATCAATGTTAGTTAACAGGTTATATATTTTATAAATAAACTTCAGCAATGCCAAACCTACAAAGCGTGACGTGGTGCTATCTGGGATGTGCGTGAATGTAAAAAACTGCTTTCAAAGGGGCTTGAATTTGCATCCAGACTCAAGCAGAGTTGTGTTTGCTGAATGCCTAATGGGAGAACAGAAACCTTCTCCCAGATATCCCTATATCTATTAGTCCAAACAAAGAGATTGGACCATAGCCCATGCTATAAACATGAAAGTTAGGCTTTACAAAGGAAGTAAGAAAACAAAAGTTCTGCCCACAATTCATAATGAGGCTTAGTTCCAATATACATGACAATTTTTAAGGGGATGCAGCCTGTCACTTGCAAGTCAGAAATTCATATGGCCTCCAGAACTAATAAATGGGGGCAACTTGGTCATTGAGCTGAACATTCTTCATTCAATAAATGTTTGAGTTTGAACATACTAGAATGTATATACCATGCTTTTAAGATGATTACAACTTGGTTTGAAAAACATTTTACATTTCAATTATATGAATTATATTTGTAAATATATAAAAAATAAATATATAAAAAGATAAGTTTGATAAGCAATACAAAAACAAGAACAATACCTGTATACTGCACTGCAGATACTGAATTGGGTCAGCTATGACACTTCTATTGCTGGTAATACTTGCAGACAGCAATGGTAGTGTTGTAGGGAATGGTAAAGGAGACAACAATTGCTGTTGTGGTTTCTCTTGTTGTAGCTCCTGTGAGATCATGCACATATTTTAGCTTTTTTTTTTTTTTTAAATTTCTGATACAATAAAAAAAAAGCCAAAGATGTAAAAGTCAGAAACAAATATACCTGTAATAGCAACAAAATTTCCATCCTTACAGATGCTAACCCTCCACCTCCAGATCCTTGCAGAATACAGTAAGATGCCAGAGTTCGTAGAAGATGTTGATTGGAACGGAGCCAAGCCTTTCTTCTTATCATTCTAGCTACTTTACTTTGCAGGTCTTGCTTTTCTGCTTTTATAACTTCATAAAGAGAAGCTTTACCTAAAGATGTGTCAGATCTCATTGACATTGTGCGGGCATTCCTATGGAAAGCATCACTTGTCTCTTCTGAGTCATCAAGAATACTTTCATCTGCAGAACAATTCATTCCAGTTAACCCCAAAATGTATTTCTACTATTAAAATCAAATGCAATTTTACTATATATGATAAGGTTTAGTGCTGCCTAAATACTTTTTTTTAAACATCTTTTAAAAGGTATATATTTAAAAAGGAGTATTTCAATCTATGAATGATTAGGCAAGTCTTATCATTATCACATATGAAAACTGTGAACTATCACAGCTTAGACATAACTAGGGCCTAAAAATTAAATGATAAGAATACAAGCATCACAAGGTATTCAGATGTCTAAGCACAAGAAATCCCACAAAAATGGTTTGACAGAATAAATGCAGCATTACAAGATGAAAATAACACATAATAGCCTGTCCACTTTCATACATAAAAATAAGCAAAAGCTCCTAAGTCAGTCAATATAAATAAGGTTTAGGATGATGATCAGGATGATGATCAGGAGAACTTCAAAGAGGCATGCATAAGTGATGTACAAAGTTTAAAAAAAAAACAACAACTAGTAATTGTACATTCATTGTGACATTTAAAACCAAGATTTTTCTTTTAATATTAATGAAAATGTTGAAAGAATCTTCAAATTAATCTGATTGCACCTAAAATGTATCAACCTACTCTCAGGTGGTATAGGGTATGCTGATGAGTCCAAACTACTACCATAGTTACAAAGCACTCTGAGAACTTCAACTTCTTTCTCTAGCCAGATGTAAAGTTGGTGCCTAAGCTGCCCTCCATCTACTTCAAACCCTGTAGCCAGATTGCCCAGCTCTTCACTCAGAACCTGGAAGCAAATATTAATAAATAAATACATTCCTTTGTTGTTGGTAAGTTACGTTATTTTATCCTTGCTAA
>JADKLZ010000003.1:34976188-35002809 GCA_021533235.1 Biomphalaria straminea | reverse complement strand
GCTAAGCATATATATATATATATATATATATATATATATATATATATATATTCATTTAGACACTTAAATTAAATGTCAAGTATGTTTTTTTTTCAAGTATGGCTATCATAAAAACTCATTCATGTAGAGAACATAAGACACACAATGAGCTACAACTATACCTTAAGACAAGAGATAAACTTGTACTGTTGAGCCATTATATCTATTTGATTAACATCATCTTGTTTTTCATCTGTTCCAGTTTGTTTTTTATCACTACTTTCTTCTTCAACTGAGGTGTTTTTATTTACTTCGTCTTCATCAGCATTCTCTTCCTCGTCATCGCTTCCACCAAGGTCAAGATCTAACTCAAGGTCCAGGTCATCCTTGAAACGCACATGGTTGGAAAAGCCCCAGTCAAAAGATGAAGCAGTTTGACTGGTGGAATTCAAAAGGGGTTGACCCCAATCAATAGAATCAGCCTTGTTGGAAGATGTACTATTATTATTAGCAGCTGAATCCCCAGGAGATGTTTTATTTAGAGACATAATGTTCAAATCTTCTAATGTCCCAGTGGTGCTATTGATTTCACACATAGACATCCTCCTTCGGTTGGCAAAATACTCCATCTTTTGGAGGTCTTCTTGCACTAGAAGTGGACATTTGGGCAATTTCCTCATAACCTCTATAGACACCAAGGGGCATCCATTTTGGAAGTGGGCATGAGCAGTAGCAAAGAAGAGCTGACGCTCTGAGGGTGTTATCTGATCCAAAGTTGTAATGCCATCAGAAACCACAGTGTCTGTATGTGTGAAACCAGTGATGAGTTCTGTGCGCTGTTTGAGAGATGATGAGGCTAGCCTGAGACGGGTGATCAGTGGATGAGTCCTCAGGTAATTATAAAAGTTGAATACTCTTGTTATTTGCAAGAGCTTGTCCATGTCACCATGAGGTTGGGGATAAGATGTTCCAATATTTTTCTGTAAAATGTTTATAGTTAAACATAATGATGACATTTCATTATATATGTGTGTATATAAACAAGTGAACCCAGTAAATTTACAGTGTAGTTAAAATATGCATAGGTTATTATAATGATTGAAGATTAATAATTCATTTGGCTAAACAGACCCAGGTATGATCTACATATTTTATAACATCTAAATTGGGAAAAAAAAATATTGCCAAGGTTCTATTTAATTTTTTTTTCTGCCAAATGTGCCTGCCTTCCTATGTCCTGCAGTCTTTGTAGGAGAACCCCAGCTGTTCTATCAGAAGCCTTTCACTGCCAGATGTTCTCCTCTATGCCAGCTATGGCAAGATAGTGTCTGATCTAGTCATTTATGTGTTTCTTTGTGGAGAGAGGTGAGGGGCTACCTATATTATGCCTTCCTCTTTTAACATCACCCCACATGTCTACCAAGCAGTGGTTCTCACAACCCTCCTCAAGATTGGTTTGGCTAGGTGCTATATAGAAAGCTTCTCTAACATTACAAAGTATGAGATATACATTAGTAAAGGTAATAAGTGCTTCAAAAAAATAATCTTTATGATCAGTCTAAATATTTAAGAAAAAAGTGTACAATAAGGTAATTGTAATTCCTGTACAACTGGGATGAGTCAGTGAATACAGAAAAAGTCTAGATTCAGCTCACTACAATTCAGTAAAATAATTAACAACATTATTTCTTACTTCTAAAAGAGTCTGCAGTGATGATTCATAATCTTTAAACTGCCATAGAGCCATGGACCTTAGGAAAGGATCAGGGTTGGCAAGCTTAGATTGATAGTTTTGACCATCTTTGTCCAAGCCTAAAATCTTTTCATAAAATAGTTGCCGGACAGAGTCCGGAAGTAAAGTGTCATCATACAGACGACAAAGCACTATAGCCAACTGTAGGTCTTCAAGCTTGTCAAGGATCACCTACAGAAATAAAAAATTTGATATCATTTTTTTTTTAAAAAGAGTATAATCAAGAGAATGTGAATTTAAGTTCTTTTTTATTTTAAAAGGAGTCAATTATACAACAAGAAAATGAAAAAACAAATTACATTCACTGCATTCTCCACTTTTCCTGCCAAAAAGAACAGTGCAGCGGCATGATGGTACTGCCCTTTAGAAAGTAAATGAAAAGCATTTTTCATTGCCACACGACAATTATTTTCATTTGAAAAATCTTGGTTGAAAAAGGCCTCCATTTTGCTATCTTGAACAGTTCTAAAAAAAACAAACAAAAAATAAAATGCAAAGAATAAAAAACAAAACAAAAGAAAAACAAGAAACATTATTAATTTAAAAAAAAACAGGATAACAAAGGAAATCTATTTATATGGGTAGCCTGAGCAAGCCAGTTGTAAGATAAAATTTTTATACGGAATTTAAATATGTCAATAACTCAAATTAAAAAAAAACAAAAAAAAACTGAGTTTTAAACTGAGTCTTAAATATTGTTTTAGTAATGGTATATGTGCAATCGATATGTATACTAAATCTTAAAAACAAATGGGCATGCTTTAAGAAAACTAAAAGTAGGTGTTGCACCTACTTTGAGCATAGAGAAGACAAAGGCAAAATATTTTTTTAAAGTTCTCAATGTGACAGACTGGTGAAAAAAAAAAAAAAAAAAAAAAACAATAGCAACTCTTCTTTATGGTGGTTGTTACAAAATTTTCTGAGGTAAAATTTTATCATTGAAACAATACAAATCAATTATCATAATAAATAAGTAAAGTTCCCCTTTCAGACCTTGCGATCTATAGGACAGATGATGTAAAGGTCATCTGTTTCTTTGGCCAACAGTTAATGAGCAGGTTGTCATGTAGCCAGCACAACAATCAACCACCTTTACTTTCCCTATCTAAAGTCAGGTAACCTAAATCTAGTTAGGTAGATTCAGGGGCGCCCTAAAAATCATGAATTTCAAAATCACAGACTTCACAGAGAGTCAAACACAGAACCAGAAGCCAAGCACTTAACCAATACGCCCCCAATTACCATAATAAAACAAACATTTTTTTTCTAAATTTATGGGTTTTTAAATAATTCTGAAGTAATTGTGCAAAGCTTACTTAAACAAACTTTTGACAATTGTTCTCTTTTTCATGGCAAGATAATAAAGTGCAGCATCCATTGGCTTCTTGGACTTCTTAAAAGCAGTATTGGCAACTTTAACCATTAAAGTCTTAAGATGTGTCATATTGTTTAACCACCATCCCACTCCATAAAGTTTCAGCTCATCCCAAACTGGCTCATCTGCTTTTACACATGGAATAGCAGACAACAATTCCTGAAAGTAAAACAATACATATTTTCAAGCTAATTATTACTAAAATGTTGGGAGTTCTTGTGTGATTTTATAAAACTTGTTATCTACATTAAAACATGACCAAAATTCTCAATTTGCCAAATTTCATTGATACTAAATATTATTGCTTTTACTGCTTTCTTTCATCTGAACAATCCATGACAAGAAAAGTTCAATGCAACTGTTACCATACTAATAAATTACTCAATTACAGTAGATCATCGTCCTGTCTTGATGCCCAAACAGTTCTACAGCCCTAAATTGCTTTAAAAATTATTTGTCTCTTATATGAACTCAAGACAGCATTTATTAACCTTAATAACAATTGCAAGAATGGATCACAGCACACATACAAATAGAGGGCGATGAAAAAGCAGTTCAAAATACCTTTCTATACAGAATTTGATCCAACTCTTAACCAAACTTCAGAAAAATGATGCTATCATGAGCATGATACAATGAAACAGCGCAAGTTCCAAAAGACTCATTGAAACTAGTGAAACATGTCCTTTTGGAGAGTCACCTGAAGATGTTGATCTAATCATCAAAAGAACCTAACTAGAGCCAGAAACCCCATTGGTAATAAACATGCTGAGAGCTACTCCCTTAGAGCACGTGAGAGGAAGCGAGCAGTGAATCTTAAGGTTGCCTTATCCCCGTACAAGGACAACCCTAATGCCTTACGCGCACCAGTATTTTCTCCAACACTTTGTCCAAATCGTCCTTCATGCAAGACCCGGCATTCGTGCAGAATGTGGTCTACGGTCTCATCGTCTTCCATGCAATGGCGGCACCTCGTATCATAGTTCTCCCCAGAACATCTCTTTAAAAGACCAACTGTATTGAGAACTGATCTTAGGAGCACAGAGCAGTTCATCTCAGGTATAGACTGGTTATTTCAATTCTCAAAATTGATAATGAGAATGAAAAAGAAGAAAGATGAAGAATCAACTTAGATGCAAATAAAACTCAAAAATATTATAACATCAGACAATTTGTTATATAGTTTACCTGTGTTGATTCTGAATGGAAAGCCCAGACCAGATGGAATGTCCTAATGCCATTTTCCAACAATGAAACCCTCTGTATAGGTGGTAATGTCTTGACTAGACACTGGTATTGTCTTATGGCCAACAAAAACCTCAGACCACATTCATCCACACTGCCTTGGTGCTCCTTGTTTGTTTCTACAGAATTTAGATTGAAATGTTTAATTAAGTAACGTTTCTGTACAAACAACAGAATTCAAATAAACTTATAAAGCAATACATTTCTTATGACAAGCCCACTTGGACATTAGAATAAAATTTAGTGATTTGATAAATTATTTAATGCATGTGAATGTAATTAAAACTAAGTGACTAATATCTATTTACCTCCATCATGTATATCTTGGAAATCTAAAGCAGTTGACCCTACCACTTCTGCTAAAGCAGCCAAGTAGAATTGATCATTCCCTGAGAGTCCTGGCAAATTTAACTTGAACAAATATTCCCTCAAAACAGAAGCTTGGGCTGGGCTAAAACTGTAGGGATCGGTGGGTGGTTTGTTTCCGCTGGACAGTAAACGAGGCCTACGAGGCGTGCTGTCAGTGCTATCTGCTGATGTGGACAGAAGTTGCTCATCTAAATCATCCTCTGTATTTTGAATGTTAACATCCAATATTTCAGAGTAGTCTTTATCTTTAGTGGAATGAGCTCCCTTTGTGCTGGTATGAATTGATGCTGTGTCTCTATCAGCTGCAATCAAAGCATAGATGGGGAGAGGGGGGATAGATTTGATCTCCACATAGTTGACAGAAGCCTCTGCTTCTTTGCCATCATTATCACTTCTGACAGATACACTTCTCTGTCTGGTAAGTTTGACAGAGAGGTGTCCATTGTCTAGGTGTTCCTCAGAATAAATGCTATGGACACCATCAGAGCCGCTGATGCACCTGACCAAATGAGCAAGTATTGCTTTGACTCTCTTAGTTTTGCCAAAATTGAGCAACTCCATGAGGAGCTTAGGGTGGTACTGTGGCAAAACTGGATTGGCAAATCTGGCTGCTTCAAACAGCCCAGTGTCATACAACATAGGCAGGCTGGATATACTCTCACTGCGAGCTTGGTTTGTTCTAACACCTGAAGAGGGCTGGCTGATTTTTTTAACTGACTCTCGCTTGGAAGTGGCAGGCTGCAAACCACTATTTGAAATGTGTTTGAAATTAGACATGGAGAAAGAGGTCTTAAAATTTGATTTTGATTTGAAATTGCTGCAGAGGTTTAAGCTGGAGGCAGCGGTCACAAGCTTGGCTTCTGTTAGTGTTCGAGAATCAGTGGCAGGATCTTCTTCAACTGCTTCTATACTTTCATTGTCGGGCTTCCACTGAGTGAACACCTAAGGAGCCAAACATGTTGTAAGAAAATATAATAACATTTTTTTTTTATTTGATATATAGTGGTCTTCAAAGCCACCTTAGCTACTATCAATATCAAGAAACAATCTAGCCACTTACTTTAAACAGACACAAACCTATTAACTAAGAATCAACTATTAAGTTAAGGTTGGAGATGATCTAATTAACTAAATCTAGCAATGATAAAAATATTAATGTTATGATTATCATAATTATTAAAATAATATGCAAAAAAAAAAAAAAAAAAGTTGGCAAATAATAAAACAGGAGATAATAGAACTTAGAAAAATGGACTTTAAATAAAGATAATTACACAAATCGCTCTACTACAAAAAAGGAAATTAATCTCCATACAAATTTCCACATGAATAAAAAAATTATTATTAATATTAAATAAAAATTCCATACATACTTGCATTTCATTGTCCATGCCAACAACCAGAATTCCAGCACGCACCCAATTAATGTGCATTGGTAAGGGAGGCAATCCATCTGCAGTTGAGAGTTCTATACCTTTAAGCTGCATCCATTTGATTTCCTCCTGATAATCTTCAGCTACCATTGATTTGTTTACAGCCAATCTCTTGCTGTTGGCAAATGCTGACCTTTTGTCTTCATTGCTGGCTTCTGCTTGTTGATTTAGAGATTTCAATGACTTAGCTATTTCATAAGAGACCTGAAAGTCAGATACATATCTATGCTTTAAGTTAAGTTCCTTTAAACTGTACTTTTCTGTTCAATAAAATGTCTTAAGGATACAAACAATCAAACACAAAGTTCTGACCTGTCCATAAATGAGAACTTTGGAACCAACTCCCACAGTCAGCAGGTGAGACCCATCTTCTGTAGACACCCAGTCCAGCTGAACAAGACACTTCTGGCGTAGGAGTCCTTTTTTATTGCCAGCTTCAGAAATAGACTTTCTAACAGACATTATAGTACTGAGACTGGGTACAGATTTGGTCCTGGTTAAGAAAGCAGCCTGTACAGTGGAATGGTCTAAGTCTATCAGCTGGGGTGAGTCTAAACTGTTCAGAGTCAGCATGTCAATTTCATGCTTGGGATCAGGAATTTTTATATTATTCAGTTCTATTGTATCTTCCTGAATCCACTCAGACCCACCTAGGGGAATAATAAAGAAAAGAAATATTTTTTTTTGTATAGAAAGCACATTTAAATGTTTTGTTACTTCTTTGGAAGCTGAAGAAATATAAAAATAACCACATAATAAACATACCTGTGGATTCACATTCCAAAATAACAACTCGTAAATTAACCAATTTGTTGTCAGGATTTTCAGGCTGTTTTCTAATTGGTCCTAACCTAAATGCAACAGCTAGTCGACCACTGTAGGCACAGCTGATAGCTATTGGTTTACCTGAAATACAAAGTAACTTTTGATAGCACTATTTAGGGACACAAAACTAACTGATTTAAATTGAATCTTTGCATCTATGTGAAAAGGTCTGTCATTGTTTGAAAGTTCACTTCACCACATGTAAAAAAATTAACAATCAAATTAAGAAATGAGGATAAAATTATAACAACTTATGAAATAAGGTGTCACTGGTAAATATCAACAGTGTTAAATTTTTTTCATAAACTAAAATTGTTTTAAAAAGCTAATTTTCCCTAAAGGGGGACACTAAAAAGGGATTTATTTAAAGTCAAATAAAAGTATTTACCTGAAACAGAAACAGAGCTAGATTTGTTAGTAGATGATGTAGTAAGCTGCCATTCAGACCAACTGTACAGGTGTTCTTTCCTCATGGATTCTTTCTTGGACTGCACTTGGGGCTGAACTTTCATATTACTTTCATCCATGGAGAATTCATAGCTGGTAACCGTGGAGGTGCTCAGTTCACCCTGGGATTCATCTAGCTTGGCCAAGTTACATCTCCAGAATCGCACTTCACCATCGGAGCAAGCTGTAACAAACTGGTATGGAGCATAGCAGGCAGGATAGATTGAGGCTGAGCTTAGATGTCCCCCTGAGACAGCTGCAGATATTACCTCAACACCATCAGGCAGTGAAAGAGCTTCGAAACACACCTGAAGAAACAAGATGTTTTTATTTTTAAACTTTTTCTTTTGAAACTAATGTACAAGTAAAAATATGAATTCTGCTTATAAAAAATAGAAATACAATTACCTTGGTTGTCCGAACTGACATTGTCATGACCTGATGTGACTTTGGTTTATAATCAGTGTCATCACTTTGTCCATCTAATAATGATCCTTCAAAATCTGAAATGATTTTAAAAATATTTACAGAGAAAAATGGTAGATCTATATTACTAAAGTTATAACTAAAACAATGTATGTAAATATCTAAAATCAATATTTTACTTTTCAAATGATCATGGAAAACATATATTTACCAAAACTGTTTTTTTTTTCAGCAGCTGGTTTAGAGTCAATAGTTATCTTCCACATATGAAGATTGGAACCACCCTCTGGATTTTTTTCCACAACCACAATATAGAAATTTTCATCAAAAGTGTGTTGCCCACTGAGATCCACAACTGCTTCACTAGTCCCCTTATTGTCAACTCCTGTGATGATCTGCTCCTGGTACACATGGAGAAGTTGGATATTCTGCCAGTCCTTTAGAAACATGGAAATGTATCACTTAATAGTGTTCCAGTAAACCAAAAGAATTTGAATAAATAAAAGTGGATATGAAATAAAACTAAATAGATGTTGTGTATAAATATCACAATAATTTCAGTATTTAACCCAAAACTCAGGATAAATGTTTATTATAATAATTATAGGTTATAATAAAAGAAAGTTGCCAATTAAATTATTGATTTCTTTCTTCATTAATAATGCAGATCTTAGCTATATTTAAGAAATAATGTATTTCAAAGTGCAATAGCCCTACAATGCCTGAGGATTGAACTAAACTATCCTTAATTCCTGGGCTCCTAAGCATTAAAAAGAAAAACTAACATGATCTAGAAAATTTTACATGCAAACAAGAGACATTGAAATGTAAAGACATCGTAGAAAATGCTGTGAGGTATACAAGTCAAAATAAGAATTATAACTGAGCCACATAAAAAAAAAATAGACTGAGAGATTTGTGACAATCATTTACAGATTTATGCTTTCAATTCACCAGAAGTAGCATTTAAAACATTCTTAATGAGATTTTGACTGTAAATCAATTATTGGACTGTGATGAGAATAAACCTACTTGGCCTTCTTGTTTATCAGCTGTGATTTCATTGCATAATTTCAGATTTTTTTTCATGTTGAATCATACTAAGTCATTTAAACACATTAAGGAAAACATTTACAATGGCTAACAGTAAGTTTGACCAAGTTTAGATGGTTATTTATGGTTTACGACAAATCAAAAGCAAAATGCTGAAGATTAGTTAGATAGGTCAGAAATCACCTTAAAATCGGTACAATGATTTAGTAGGGAAAACAGACACAACCAGTGCTTTATGAATTAGGCTTCTATCTACGTCTTTGTGATAACAACTGACCTTAAAACACCTTGACTGAAAGTGGAATAAAGGATTTTTAAAATGTTTCTGCTTTAGCCTTTAATGAGAGTTGCCTACCACATCATCCAGATGTAATGTAACTGTACTTTAGTGATGCCTTTCCAAAACAGAATATCCTTATTGACAATTTGCACCCACTAAACCACAGTATGGTTGTGAATGTGTATGTGTGTTCATATGTGAATGTTGTTCGAATTTGTCATCAACACTGTTTTTGTACAGTAGTTACGCTGAGATTGTCAATTGTAATCAAACTGAATTTCCATTAGTTTGGATCAACAAAATTATCTTATCTTATTTTATCTTTTTTTTTTTTATTGTTATAGTAGTAATGCTGAGGTGGACAAATTGAAGTCAAACTGAATTTCCATTTCTTTGGACCATTAACATTATTGTGAAACAAACAATCTCCAAATTGCAATGTTTAAGTAAGAAATTGTCTAAGGATACCTACCTGTAGAGCATCACTAATTGCATCCAGTTCTAAAACACAGCCTGGCCTATTGGAGGACTGAAGTGAAACCACATTAAATAGGTCTGCAGCAACTGTTTTTAAATTGACTGGCAAGTCATGACCACCAGAGGAACTACTGGCAGATGAAAAACTCATCTTCTGGTAGAAAAACAAAAAAAAACAAAAAAAAGTAATTATGATAAATCTTTTTTTTTTATTTGAATGTATTTTTTTTTCACACAAAAGAAACCAATGGTATTTTACAAAAAAATCCTACTTTATCAACTGTTGTAGATTTTTCCATTAAAAGACTTCTGGCATCAATGACAGCTTGAAAAAGTCGAAGACACTGTCGATCAGATGCCACAAACAAAGTACTAGGACTGTTACTGTAGGAACCAAGACAAGTGCTGAAATACAAGTCAAACAATTCAACAATAGAAAAAAAATGACTCAAAACAATGCAACCCTCTTTTTTAAAAATAAAAAAAAAAAAACTACATAAATAATGCATATGAATAAACACATCTTTTTAAATTAATGGACTAAATTGTAAGCTTATTAAAACAAAGTATATCTGAATCCTGATTTCTATTGAGAAATATTAGAGATAATTATTTCATTTTTATTTTCAAGACAAAGAGGCAACAGCATGTTTTTGTAAGCAAAGAAAAAAAAACTTGCCACTTGAACTTAACCAAAAGAAAAAAAACATTTTTTTTTATTAAGTTCAATGTAATTATATCTGTTTACAGAACTATATATATATAAAAAAATTAAAAAGTTTTTAGACATTAAGAAGATAATATGCATAATAAGTCTATAAGAACTCTATGAGGATTAGAGATTATTGAAAACAATGCTCCACTGTTACATTTTCAAATAGTCATTTATCATTTATTATAAGAAATTTACTACCAAAAAAAAGCAAAAACATACAATAATGATATATAGATATACGCCACAAGTTTTTAAGAGTTACATACAATAAAAGTAATTTTCTTTAAGAAAAAAAAAGATACTTTTTCCCTACCAATAACCTTTACATAAATAAGCGAAAATTGAAAACAAAAGGTACCAGAAAAAAAAAAAGAAAGAGAAAAAAAAATACTAATACAAATTTTAAATTACTGGCTTATAATATATTGAGTTAAACCATTATATTTCAGTCTAGTGTAGAGAATCCAAGAAAGATATTAATTATGTTATTATTTCTCCCATTTTATTTCTGATATCTTCAAAACTAGTCGTTTGTGTTAAAAGACTAAGTTGTAATAAATCAATGATTTCCTAGCAACCACTTCCACAATAAGACCTTGTATGAAATGAGATCAAACAGGTCTACTAGCATATGGAATATCAAACATGTTTTTATCTCCCACTTAAGTAATTTATTACATTATTTATTTGAATCTGTATAATATGGTTAAGTTTTCTATTTACCATTGCTAATTTAATTTTGACCTACAATCTTCAAGTGTAGCAAATTCAACAAATGGTTAACTGCATATTAACTATGATTATTCACTTATTGACTTTACAGCCCTTTTTTTGCTTTGTTCTGTGTGGAAACTGTGTTTTCTTCATGGATCCATACAAAGAAAACCTATTCTAGTAAATGACCAAACTTAAGGTAAAAAAAAAAATATTAATATTTGTTAAATTCCTTCATTCTCATTTAAGATTAGTCAAATGTTTTTTTTTATTGCTGTGACAGATTCATTTTACAGCTGCTTAGGTTTGCAAGGGCACAAACCCAGACCCTTTGATTCAGCAGTTTATTTAAATGATAATGCATTTAACTGTGACATAGTTAGGGCAGTTAGGGCACTTAATATTTGCATACAAAATATTTGGGAAACTTAAAACTGTTGGCTCAGCAACCAAAAACTTAACTGCTGCTAAATGATAATGGGGTTAAATGTGATGAGCTTTAAAGAAGGAGATTCAATCAATGCATACAAAATATTTGTGAAAGTTAATAAATTTAATGCAGATTTTTTAAAAAAATGTTTATACAGATAGAAAAAAATATTTAAAAAGAAAATAAATAATTTCCTGAAAAATAAAAGAATAAATACTATTTTAAGTCTAGTCCAAAGTCTAGTCCAAAGATTAAGGAAGAGTGCAGTATTTTATGTTGTTACACAGACCTAGTTGTGATCTACATATTTTACCACATCTGACAGAAAGATAAATGCCATTTCTCCTTCCCTCCCTAATATGCCCCATTTTTTTTTTAAACATAGATAAAGCAAACGTTAATTTCTTCAATAACTATGAGTCTGAAATAAAAGTTAAAAGTTCCAAATGTTATTCCTAGACAAGGAAAATATAATAATATCAATTTTGTTCCGATATAGGTCTATTATAACAAACCTAGGTACCCAACCAAAAATAAGTAAAAATGCAAAAATCAGTTTTCTTAACAAAGTCTTCTCAAGGTGTGATAGTAATTTATAAATTATTATAAATAATTATCAGCTGTCTTACTTTCCATACTAAATGTTTTTGTTATGATGCTTTTATATCCATATATTAAAGCTTTTCAATATCTCTCAGTATATTCACATTGTTATTGTTGGTTTTAAAAAAATTCGGATCCAAAATTAATAATAGTCTTATGGGTGTTGTGAGACCTTTTCATCATAATGCTAAGATAAGGATGTTTCGTTGAAAGAAAAATGGAAAAGTATTTTGACACTTTAAAAAAAAAAATTAAGTAAAAAAAAAATGTGTTTGAAAGCATATTGCAATGTGTGAATTAAAGTTTAAAAAAAAGCATGCACGCTTCAATGACAGTAAGCTTACATCAGTTTAAACATCAGCTTGCACAAAAGGACATGGTGGAATATATTTTTAAGTTTGAAAACAAACAAAAAAATGGATTTGCAAACATTACTTAATTACATATTCAACTAGATGGAGCAAAGAAATAAACAATGAATGGCAAGAAGGTAAATTAAAACTATTGACTTAGGCTTAAATTGAAAACCTCTAGAAATAATAAGGATTTTATTTATTTTTTTTACAGTCAAACACTTCTTTATTTACCTCCAATTAAAATATCTGTGGCAAACAATAATAAAACACAATTTAACAAATTTCAAATCCATAAGTCACAGGGAAAAAATTAATTAGACAATGATCATATTACTATGAGTGTTTGCACATTTTTTTTGCCCTATCAATTTTTCTTCTTAGCAAAAATACTTTGTTAAAATACTGTGTTTCGAATGCTGAAATGTATGTCGCAACAAAAAGCAAAATACACACAAAATTGCACTGAAAAGGACATAGGGCAATAGAACAAATATTAGATTATTACCAACCTGGGATTAGAATATGATGAAAAGAAAATAGAACTGAAAATAACACAAAACAAAGGCAAGTGTCAAATGCACCTAACAGCTTGGAATAGGAATTCAGTGCAATTTTCTATTCGATGCTCACAGAATTATTATATTTCATTACTTATTGAAGTTTCAATATCTCATAAAATTGTATGCAGAAGTGCAATCCCTGTTGACTAACATGTAATAAATAGATAGAAAAAAAGTCAACAGTTCTGGTGTCTTCCAAGTGTTTGCTAACAAACAAAAAATACAAAACAATACCCACTATTACTAATATTCATCCTAAAACATATATACTGCTTACAACAAAAAGTGCTGATGTGATATAACAATATCTTCAAATCATTGGTCATTTTAGAACTAACCTTGGTAACAATGTAGGAACCCAGGCCACACTGGTGAAGGCTGAGGGACTAGAGTTATTCACACGGCATAGCTCTGTTAGCCCACCAGACTTAGATAAGGGTCCAACTGGAATAACTTGCCAAAGAATCAACTCACTACAAAATGTTGGTATAGCCTGTTCCATATCTGTAATGGGATTGTATTGCAAAAAATTAATAGAACATATATTAAAAAAAAAAAAACTTGCTATTTCTGTGAATATCATTAATCAGATGCCAAATTAAGATTTTTTTTTTACTACACATGGTTGCAATAAAAAATTGACAAAAAAAAAAAAAAGTCCCAATCATGACTGATGTCATACACTAACAATTTTCTATGAATGAATACTATAAAAAGAAATATATGAAGAGCTTTTAATTTATATTACCAGGAATATTTTCTTGTGGCCTTGAATTCTCTTCATCATTTTCACTTCCTGGAAGATTGTGATGCGATGTAGTCAACATTAGAGGAAGTACTGGATGGCAGGCAGCAGAGTTGGTCCTGAACCTGTGACCACATGCACGGGAGGAATGGGACACACTCACAATGTTTTGAAACTTGGTGTTCTCAGAAAAACTGACCTTCAAAGTATAAAAATTAGAATATTATTGTCCTTTAAGATTTATATAATCAGATCATATTTTGTGGTAAGGTTATAACAAATAAAGGTCAATTTACAATTACTTTCAATAAAGAAATTAATTTGAGACTAGTGAAATGATTTATACCTGCCATTGATTCAGTGTTCCGTTATTATGCTTGGTGACCATGTGTATGTTGGGCACCAGCATATTTGGATACAAGTTCACCTTGGAATTTAATGCTGACTTGCTGGAATGACTTCCACTTGTTCCATTCAATGCTGCACTATTAAGTGACTGATTGATTGACTTAATATCCATTTTGCTAAAATTGCAATAAATAAGTAGTTTGTTTGCCATACTTCGAGCATCTTGTATGGGAAATGCACGAGGTAAACGAGATGAGAAGCTAGCTTGAGCTTGATGGAATGTAAAAGGGGTGCTTTCATCAAGATGATCTATCAGCCTAGGAAAAAAAAAAACAAGAAAAAATATTTATAATTTTAAAAAAATATATACATTTCACAACCAATGCAGTGGAAAAAATAAATAAAATAATGACACAAAGTTTGTGTAACATCAACATACCAAACAAGAAAACTTCCATCCACAGGATGAATACAAAAGACATAATCAGGATTGCTATGCCAGTCCAACAAAAGAGCATCAATTTTACGATCCAAACGTTCCCCTAGTCCAGACTGGAGTAAATGAATCTAGAAAAGATCATTGACGGTAATTATTAAATATTCAGCTTAGATTTACACATGTAACTCAACTATATGGCAATATATATTATATAAGAAGCATCCAAATGTCTTCAAGACAGTGACCAAAGAATAATAAGATACTTACAGGAAATTCAGGTGGGTGGTCTTCTTCTTTGGTTAAATCATCAGTTGAAGAAAAGCTTGAATGGTGAGATGAAAATCCATTCTCTTTTGGAAGATTTCCTCTATGCTTTCTCATTTTAACTTTGGATATTTTACCAGAACCAACTAGGGTGTAATGATAGAATTTGTTCATTATTTTAAAAATCATTTTAGTGAGGTTAAGATTGGAAGAAGGACACACAAATATTCTTCAAATTTTTGTGTCAAACATTTCTGAATTTGTGTAGAATAAAGCAGGCATAGAAGGAAGATATATTTGTACTTACTATCATCATCATCTGTATCATCATTTTCATCCTCTTGCTCAACATCACTCAACAGCTGATTAGGTGTTGAGGACTGGTGCATGCCTCCTTCTTCAGCCATCAGTTTTTGGTGAAGTTCTTGCAGTAACTTTTCAGCCTCCATTGTGAACTCCAGCTCTTTGTTATTCAACCAATGCAGTCTGAAGTTATTATCTACATCTTCTTTATTTCCCACAATGGGAAGAAGTGGAATGTCTGTGTATGAGAGACAAATAGTTTAAAAGGTGATATTTTAAATCAGTGAAACTTACAGCTGTAAAAATATAAATGAATGAACATTGACCACAATGACCAATAAAATTTGATCAGTATTGACATGCTGACTGACTACTGAACATATTGTATTGTTTTTCATTATAGGTTTTGATTGGTTGATTAGCATGAGTTATGAGTTACCAATCTTAGGTGGAGTTGTTGATCTCCCATTAACCCCAGGAGTCAAATAAGTGAATGTCTTCAGGATATGGTGTGTACCGGGGAAATAAAATACCCCGGGTAGACCAAAAATCAAACCTGTTGCCTACAGGAAGTGGAGGGATCCACAAAGGCCAGGGCACAGTACCATAAAGTTAAGGCAGCTATCCATAGAGTTGAAAGAGCCTCCCTTCCTTAAGTGGTTGCACACAGGGCTATCAACCCTTTCATATAAAAAAATTGGTACAAAAGCTATAACACACAAAAAAAAAACAATAAAAAAAAAAACAACCCACAATGGAATACAATTTAAGATTGACTAAGAATGTGAATTTTGTTTTGTTATGAATTGAGGATGTATAAGTAGACCTAAAACCAGTATTTGGGCAAGGAGATGAAATGCTCAATAGAAATTTGAATAAAGCGATGTGTTGAAGCAGACCAGAGCCCTCTATGGACTGCCATGTCAAAGGGATGGATGGATGGATGGTATAGAAATAAAAAAGACTTGATTTTTATAATAAAAATAGTTGCTTGAAATTATCAATGAATAGCTGTGTTTCTATGATGTTGAGCCTCTAATTACGATGAGTTACTGTGTGTTGAGTGGATGCAAGCAAGGTCACATTTCTTTCTATTACAATAACATGACCAAAATAATATCTGAAGATTGTGGGTTAAGAAGATCTCTACAGGTAAGCTTATACTATATTTTGCCACAACAATAATTATCCCAGAACCATTGCTTCGCTTTAGTAACTCATATTTTTCATACCTAAAAAATATCTAGAATCTACAAAATCTCAGATGATGCTTCATAGGTTAATGTTGTTTTAACAAAAAAAATGTTGAATATGTTAATAAAAAATCTGCCAATAGTATTTCTCTACAGACCTGTGTCAGGGTTGATGCTACAGGCCAAGTGAAAATGTAGTACTGGAGAAACACCATTGTGGTGAATAGCAAACTTGTGAAAGTCATGGGCACTTGAAGAGTTCTGAAGGGTTTGTCCATTCAGCTGACCATCTGTGCCCAGTTTTGTATGTTTTCTTCTTTTATGAAATACTCTTTAAAAAGGAAAAAAAAAAAAGAATCAATCAAAAGTGCCTTAAATATAAAAACTGAGTTTTACACTTAAGTTTTGATATAAAGTCCTATATAAGACGTACTTTAAGCTTTTCAGTCTCTGTACAAATCTACTTTTGTGCCTCTGTGTATGATATTTTGGATCAGAGCTCATAGCTTGATCAAATTGTTCTAAGTCTATAAGGCCAGCATCAGGGAGAATCGTCTCAACAAAAATTCTGCAAACATTATCTTCACAAGATGTGACCAACATATTGGCAACTGACCCTCTGAAATAAAAATTTAAAATTTAATTTGAAGTAAAGCACTGAGCAATAAACTTAAGTATTTAAATAAAAATTGCATTCTGTTAATTCTAGGGCACAGTGCCATTCAATGATACCTTGGCATATATTTACTGGTCTGCCTCCACTCAAATCCAGTGACAGCTCGTGGATGACTGATATATACAAATGTATAGTGCACAGCATTTTTCTTGGGGCTGAGAACGCTGTCATGTCGCATCAGACCCTGGGATACTGTACAAAAAGAAAGTAAAGGAATCATTTAAACTAGCAGTTAACACATTTTTTTTCTAACATAATAATTACAATTGCTATTCCTTACAAGGGTTAATATTTTATTTGTTTAAATATAATTTTTAAATATTATACTTTTTTTTGAAGTAAAAGAAAAATATTATTGAATCTACCTTTCTGGTCTTCATACCAAATTTTCACAAGCCTTTCATTCTGTGAAATGAATTACAAAACTTAAACTATACTAAAATGAAACGAGTATCTTATTAAATAATTATAATTTAACAGCTTGATATAATATACACCAAAATACTGTAGTTCTGTGGATTTTCATAGCCTTAGTAAAAGTGTCAGGTTTTCAGACTCAATGATAAAACCAAAGTCTTATTATTTTTTATCCTCAATATTTACTAGACATAAAAACAAGTTCTAAAACTAACCTTTCCCAAACTGGCAAACACAAAACTGTCTGGTGAGTATTCTATATGTGTTACTGGTGTTGCAGGCCTATAGAAAGTACAAAAAAAAAATTAAAAAAAATTTGATACTGCTTAAGTGATACAATGCATCATAAAAGAAACAAGATGAAATTTTAGGCATACTTAATTTTCCAGACACATTCCCATGATCCAGGATCAGGCTCAGCCTGATGTTCATTCACATGATCAGGATCAGCAATGGCCTGAACATAACGCTGATTTACTGGGTCATCTTCATCATAGTGACTGACACCTAGAGTGAATGACACTTTTTGTGGGGCTGTTGGTAAAGGGGGTGCACTGTGTATGAATTCCCACATCTGTATATATTCCCCACCAGTCAAAAGACGAGAGCCTGCAAAGTAAAAAAAAAAAAAAAACTTTCAGAAATTTTTAAACAGTTCTACCATGCCAGTCAAATGCTGCTAAGACTCAAGGCCAAGAAAGTTTGGGCTCATACCTTCTACATTCCAACTTAAACAATCAATGTAACAATCTGCATCAAGCTCGGCAGTGGGGAACCATCGGTAGTCCAATTTCTGAAAAAATAATTTATTGTTTTGATTTTACACACTCAATTTTTCATTTGATGTAAGTTTTCATTAACAGCATCTAAGTTTTTTAAAAAATAGAAGAAAAAGTTAAATAGGGAATTTTATAGTGCATTATTAAAAGGGAGGTAAACATAAACCGTTGGCAGTAGTTAAGAATCTACCAGATGTAAAATAGTATACATTACTAAATAGATAAATAATCAGAAACAAAAATATTCTACATTAATTTAGCATTAAAAAAGCCAAGCAACAATAAATACATATATATACAGACATAATTATAAACTTTAAGGAACTGCTTGGAATAACTGGAAACATACGGAGATAGATTTAAGTTTCTATAAATCACTTCTAATGATGTAGTTGAAACAAAGAAAGTCTCTAGATATATAAATGGGTATTCTTCAATAGTGATAAAAGTAAGTTTCTGTAAGGTGTCAATCTTTCAGCGTTAGCAATAACTCTTATATACCATATAGTAATTTTTTTATTTGATTGCAAGGGAAAAACCAGATCCATTTCTCAACTCTATAAAAAAAATATGTACATAAATTTTTTTTCCTCAAAGGTTATTTTCTGTTCATTTTGTTAATGCACATCTTTTTTTTTTTGGCACCACGATGAGTAAAGCTTGTCATAACTTTTCAAGTTCATTAGTGGGCTAAAGGTAACTATTTAAATTAAATGCAAACATGATATATCACATTTTGATACATTTTGGTTTGTTAAAGAATAATAAATATATTGATTTTGTATTAGATTCCACTACCATTAATTGATTTATAGGCTATAAAAAAAGGATACTTATTAATCCCTTTATAAAAGCTTAAGAATTAATATTAAAGGTCCATTGTGCAATATATGATTTTCAGGATTTGGCCTTACCTTTTTTTTTTTACAATGAACAGTAAAAGGGATAAAAAAAAAAAAGTAAGTTGGGTAGAGGAAAATATGGGTATAAAACACTAACTAACAGACTGGCCTTCCATGATGGCTGATCACTTGAGGGGTTCAATGGTCCAACAGACTTTGTGACAGGTGAAGGAAACTTTGTGCTATTTTTTAATATTTTACATTTAAGTCCTCAAATTCAATGACAATTCTTTAAAACAAATTGGAGCAAAAGAAAATTACGCACTATAGAGTGTAATTAAGTGCTTTAAAAAAAAAGGACGGAAATGTCATTTTGTGCTGTAAACATTTTATATGGGTTTTATAAAAATATATCATTTGCAAATGCTAAAAAAATATTGTTGTGGTAAAAAAGAGCACTTGTAGGTTTGAGTGTAAGAAGAGCTTAGATGTTCATTCATGTAACTGTCAAGTTAGAAATAATGTTTTTTTTCGTACATCCTGAGCGGGAAAATTAGTGATAAGGGAAACAACCAGTCAGTCAATCAGCTTATATTATATATCTTTATAACAAACAGGGTACTAATATTTCTTTAATATAAATTAATTGGTGACATTTTAAACAAAAATTAATGGATATAACATCAAAGACAGAACTAAAAAAAAACAACACAATTATTAAGGCTTAAAAGATTAAAAGTTACTTTAAACATGAATCTATAATTGTAGGGTTGGTTATATTAATTAACGCATAAAAAAAAATAATGATTATGTTTCCAAATGTCTTAATTTTGTGTGACTTGTACTCATTATTTTAAATTTTTACATATCTCAATAATATAAGGTGTACCTAACAAATATAAGCATGTCTTTTTTTTAACTTCTTTAAATCAATTCAATGTGAGATTTACTATCTTTAGTTATCAATATAAAGTTAAAATTTCTTAAACATATACATACATATACATATATACACACACACACACATATATATATTTATACATTTGTACACAAACATGTATATCTACAGTAACAATAGATAACATAACAGATTTCTAGTCAAGTTAATGATCAGGGATCTAAAGCTACTAAACAGGACTTTAAAAAAAAAGCATCTATATGTTGAAGAATACGGTTAGGATGGCCAACAATCTTAACAAACCTTGTCGGTCTCATGTTTAGTTCTGCTGGGACATTGCTAAGAAACAAAGTCAATAGTAAAATTATTATATCTTACTTAAAACATACACAGCAAACAGTTTAGATTATCTCTCTAGAACTATTTTTAAAAATAATTAGTTTGTCATTGACATACCATTAACGTGTTGGCTATAGTCATTTTAAGACAGGAAATATTTGGTTGCAATAAGTAAATAATATTTGTGATGTGCAAGTGTTATAAAATAAAAAGTTTCCAGCATAGCTGACTAACAACAATATCTAAATAACACTTTAATAATATTAATATAACATGTCAAAGTAATGTTAAATATGTTATTTTAAAGCTCCTATATGAAAATTAGGTATAACATTTTGGATTAATAAAGTTTTACATTAAATATTTCTTACTCTTTTTTAGGCTTAAATATATGTTTCTATATATAAACATAGAAATAAGCTCCAATAAAGAGTTCAAGATTATAATATAAAATTATGATATACAAATTTCAAAAAAACAAACAAACTCTGTCAGATTTGGGCGCAGAAGGAAACACTTCTCCACCTAAAATGGTTGCCTAAAACAGTTTGTAAATAAACTTTAAAATTAAATGTCTAATTGGCTCAGATAGGAAGGTCAAGCAAACTAAAAGTAAGGTTCCTATTATCATATCATTTTAAAAATTATTAATTTTAGGGTCTTAAAAAAATATATTATATATACACACACTTATATATGTTTATGGGGCCTTCTTGGAGGTAAGTTAGTATGTTTTTATTATCCGTCAACAAAGTATGTTTTTATCATCCATCAACAAATACTGAATTGTTGAAAAGGATTATTTCAATTACATCAAAAGTTTATTATAATGTAGTAACAAAAAACTATGACTTTAAGAAAAGAAAGGACATTTAAAAAAACAACTTAATGTTCATCTGTTTTTTAACAATGTATGAGCAGTATTTTTTAGGGCTATTCAATTATATATATATAGATATTAAAAATGATATAAAAGAAAATAAAGTAAAATTCCATTTACTGTACCAATAAACCATCTTCTTCATGAAGGGGAGGAGCTGCATTTAAAAACTATTTTTGTTAGCATCCAAATTTTTTAAAATGAGGTACTATCATTCTTCGCTAACTAATGAGTGGAAATTACAAAAATTGTATACATGTTAACATAGCAATTTTGAAATAAAACAACTGACTAGAAACTGCTTATAATGTTACAAATTTTTTTTTTGTTGTAATAAATGAAAACTAGAACAAAAATATCTGATATAAAAATTTCCAACATAAATGCCCCGTTATGCTTTGTCAAGAAAATAAAGATTTCAGAAGATTCTAATCAGAGATGTCTCTTACACAGTTAAAATCTTTGGACCATGTGGTAGTGTTTGCAGTTTTGATGCGGAGACCATGGCAGTCTGTGAAGCCTTAAAGGTCATTGACTCTCAACTCGGCAAGGGACATTTGAGTGCATCACAGATTGTTGTGGTCACTGACTCAAAATATGTACTACAGGCTTTGCAAAGCCCTGGACCATGGCCAACCAATATCGACACTGTCATCATGGCCTCACACAATATAAAGTAGCACTATGGCATTCCTATGATAATGCATTAGGTACCAAGCCACATAGATGTGACTGGGAACACTATTGCAGACACCTTGGCCCACCAGGGAGGGCAAATTCCAACAACTGAACAAGCTGTAAATTTTCACCATGCCCTGGCTATAATTTAAAAAAAATGAAATGGAAAAGTGGTTTGAGTGCTGGGACAAGTCCCAAAAAGCCAGTGGAGTCTGGGAGCGCATGAGGCACCCTGACCGCACTTACCCGTGGTGAAGGCTGTCCAGGCCGGAGCAAGCTATTATAGCACAGTGTAGGACAGGCCATTATCCTGTTGGCTTATACTTTTCACGGCTATGGCCAAATTTCAATTCACGTTGCCCCCGCTGCGAGGAAGAAGAGGAAACCGTGCCTCATATTCTGTTTGACTGCTCCAGACTTGAGGATCTCCGCCTCGACAGGTCTAGGAAACCAAAAATTTTCGACCTGTATGGTGGCGCCTATGCACTACGCAAGACAGCAGGGTTTCTATCCAGGGCTTTTGCAAGAGAGGATTTAAGCCTCTCAAGCCCTCACTCAAATGGAGTTTAATGAATGAATGAATGAATCAGAGATGCATGAGAAAATATTGACCAGAAGGAAATGTTAAAAGTATTGTTTGAAAAAAAAAAAGATGTTACAATCAACTACAAAAAACAGACTTTACTTTTGCTAAAATGTCAACTATCAACTATAGTTGTGTTGACTAAAAAAAAAATTCCAAGTTATGCTTTAATTGGAGATTTAACTAGAAAACCTTGGTTTTTGTTCATTATTATCTCATCCCCTGTACATGTACACTACAAATAAAATTAAGAGGAGCTAAACAAATTTAATCATATTTTCAGTTTTTAAACCTCCTGATTAAAATGTGTATTATGGCACCACCAAAAAATTTTTGGTCTTTTGGTTACTTTCAGTGACTTCCCTTTTCTAATTTAGTCATCTTACTTCCACACATAACTCTCAATATATCATCTTTGACTCCCACTAACATTTTCTTTCCTTCTTACAATCTGTATCATGTTCTATCTAACTGTCTCTTCACTCCCCTGCTATACCTGAACTACAGCTTTGCCTTTATTCTTCAGTTAAACATTCACTAATGTTACTTTTGGAATGCTTAGTATCATACTAATGATACAAGCAAAATTTTGTTTAAACAATGATTTTGTTTGGGTTACAATTTCATAATGAAAAACCTTTGGAATTTTTTTTTTGTTACAATATCAGTGATGCTCCTCCCCTTTATGTTTTGTGAATGCAAATAATTTTTGGTTAAAATAAATAACAACAGCTTGAAAAAGAATTAAAGAGAAGAAAAAAAAGACATTTGTACACCACAAAAAAAAATATACTTAAAAAAACTTACATGACTACTGTCTGTGTTTGATGGTGTAGGCTCAAAAATGTGAATTTTTCTACCAAAACTAGCTGCAATCTGATCATAAATATTTCATTTGTTAATATAGACTTAAAGAAACAAAATCCAACATAAAATTGTACTAGATGTCAGAACATTTCAGATGGTAACAAAACAACAAAGTGTACCTTTCCTGTATCAGTCGAACAATCCACACAGCTAACTTTGATGCTGCCCCGTAGCACACCAGGAATGGTGACCACCCTCTCAAAATTACTTGCCAAAATAACTATATCACATCCTGATGCATAAGCCTTGAGGTAAACAAAACAAACAATACGATTACTTTAAATAATCTGTATTTAAAAAAAAATGTCTACTGTTTCCCCATTGTAACGGGCACATAATTACAAAGATGTTTTAATCAGGTTCACTAGCTCTCTACTTATTCTATGTTTCAGGGTGCTATGTATGGGACCCATATTGAGCCAGACTTTGATCCATGATTGAGCCAGGCATTTCCGCTTGTGTAGTTTTTGAGAGTTCTTGAGCTCTACTTATGCATAGTTATTATTATATGAATTGCCAGTCCTATTTTTTAATATTTATATTAATATTAATACTCATCATCCAAGCATATTTCGCTATTAAATGTTAATTGTTAAACGAGCGTTAGCGATTTATTTAATGTTCTAAGTTAGTTTGTTTAGCACAATCACATTTTGTTTGTACATCTCTATTAATGCTTAATCTGTCATGGTTGGTAAACTGATAATGTAAATCATTCCCTAGCTGAAACCCTCCTTCACACCCACTGTAATTGAAAAGTGACAACTTTGTCTAAAAGGTATTCAGAAAATGTCTACAATTAATTTTAAAAAAATAAAATAAATAAATAAAAAGCATAAATATGAAATATTATCTTTTTTTTTTAACCAAAAAAGACAATTTCAACCTAGCTAAATAGTGAAATTAAAGTGAAATTCAATCTTAAATTTCACCTAACAAGTGTCATCCCTTAATGCCATGAGTGTTCCCATAACTGTAGAAATATCTTTATACTGCCTTAATTCATTTTTTTTTTCAGTTTTGGAGTGTGATGTTATAAAAGTAAAACCAACCAGCTACAAAATGAATATCTCTCTCCAAAATACTTGATTTCCCCTTATTTTTGCACACCATCTTATTGTAGATTGATCTATTATGAAACTATGGAAGAAAAATAATTAAATTAAATTTGTTAATGTATGATTAGGTATTGTGTTTTAAAGGCTTCATAAATTGTTTGCACTTTAATTGCGTACACCCGTAGGTAACTTTTACTTTGTTATTATTTTGCTTGTGAATTATTGCAATGTGTTCAGGCTTCGAAGTCTGCTGTCTTATACCAAAACATAGGAAATGGTCATAACACAGCTTATCTATGCCCTACTTGCACACACTGAACATGATACTAGAGCCAGAATTTTTAGGAGATTTTAATAATTTCAGGAGATTGCCTGGACTAGTTTGTATATTTTTCAATTTCAGAAGATTTCCAGGTGCTCCTTGAAAATAAGGAGACTACTGGAACATAAGTTATAATGGTTTACACAGACCTAGAATTAGTGCAGGGGTTATGAAAGTTTGGGACCCACTGCGACTACATAGGTTGCAGTGGCCTAAGGCCAGCCCTGATGATATCCAGCTCGTGGTCAATGAATTTTCATTTCGCAGCCACCTTTTTTTTTAGTTAACTATAAACCTTGGTACAAGTAACCCACTGTGGCAAGCTATCAGAGGAATTACCAGTCACAACAGTAGTCAAACAGGGATGTCTTCTTTCACCACTTCTGTTTCTTCTAGTATTGGATTGGGTTACAAAAGAAGCCTACTCTAATTCGGGGAAAGGAATCCAATGGACTCTCACACAAACGCTGGAAGATCTGGAATTATTATCACACAGACTATGGTATATGCAAGAAAAGATCAAAGCCTTAAGTGAAGTAGGAAAAAGAGTAGGCCACCAAAAAAGTACTTAAAGTAAACAACAAACAAATTGGAAACATACAACTGTATTCTCAGACATAGACCAAGTAGAAAATTTTATATACCTTGGGAGTGTAGTCAGCGTAACAGGCGGAACTGATGAAGACATAAATCTAGCGCGTCAGACATTTACACAGCTAAAACCAACCTGGAAATCTCACATCTCAAACAAGACTAAACTAAGAATCTTTAACTCTAATGTCAAGGCTGTCCTACTGTATGGTTCTGAAACATGGAGAACAACTGAAGTGACAACAAAAAAAGTACAAACCTTCATCAACAGATGCCTGAGAAATATCCTAAAAATAAAGTGGTACCACGACAAAGTAGAAAATACCAAACTGTGGGAGATGAGTGGGCAGAGAAATATAGAGATGCAGATCTTGGAGAGGAAGTGGAGATGGATTGGTCACACCCTTAGAAAAGATACCAGCAACAGAGCTAGGCAGGCCTTAGAGTGGAACCCCCAGGGAACAAGACGTAGAGGAAGACCAAAACAAACATGGCGACGCAGCATACTGGAGGAAGCTGAGAGGACCGGAAAAAGCTGGGAAGCCATAAAAAAACTTGCAAGAGACCGTGGAGAGTGGCATGTTTTTGTTGATGCCATAATGTTCCACAAGGAACACAAAGAAATGATGATGATGAAGAGACTTTCTATTCTATTCGCCAAATACATTGACATTGAGAACTAACAAAATGAAAAAACAACTTCTTTAAAACAAATTATTCATCTGAGCGAGGCTTGGTCACCTGGTACTCTATATTTAATAATTATATTACTAATTACTGTCATCTGTAGTGTCAATAGTAGATTAAAAAGATTAGATATTAATTAAATTAAAATTATATCTAATACTTACTTTAGAATACTAGATCTACTTATTACTCACTATCAGTACTAATAGAGAGATATACTCAGACTCGTACAAGATAAGAGATAGATCTATAGTAGAGTCTTGTATATGGAACACCGACTTTGGGAACTAGGTCAATTTTTTATTTTATTTTTTTATTAGGTCAAGGTTTAACTTAAAAAAAAACAACTGAAAGCAGATTCTTATTCTGCAACTAAAGGACTATAAAAATAGTACTTTAGTGTTTCTTTGAATTACCATTCATAGTCAAGATTTATTTTAAAATACAGTAGGTAACTTCATGCTCTTTTATGGAACGCAGTTTTTGTGCTTTCCCCTTCAGCGCACACTGAGTCCTTTCAATAAACACTACTTATGTAATTGCTAATAAATTACATCTTTATTAATTAAAAATTATTTAGATTGTATTAAAAGAAGTAGAATCACTTATAAATGCAATATGTATTTATAGTCTTTTGCCTCATATTGCCTCTCTCTCTCTATATATATATAA
>JADKLZ010000003.1:34965937-34976088 GCA_021533235.1 Biomphalaria straminea | reverse complement strand
TAGGCTATATATCTATCTATATATATAATATATCGTTTATAGTTTAAATAATTTATTTATATACCTATGTAATCTATGTGTAGCAACAGACAGAAATAAATCTCTATTATATGGATTATAGACCTAGACATTAATTATTATAATTTAATAAACATATTTGATATTTTCCCCTCCCTCCCATAGATGTTTATAAATATAAATTCTTTTCATGACTCTCTCCCCGTCCCTCCCCCCTGCTGCCTGTTTGATAGGTTGTGACACTACATGCTTATTATATATATTAGTGTATACCTCTCTTCACCGCAAGCTCACCTGGGGTGATCCCCTGCAGTGGGCATGGTCTCTGGCTTCAAATTAGCAGCCCTCACTTTTTCTTTCATTCATAACTTATATATTCTAGATTTATCTTGATCTAGGTCATGTTTATTCATTGAAAAAATCATAGTAAGACATAGATTTATTAATCCCAATAATATTTCTTATTACGATTTTACCTTGTGCACTATGGAGAATGTGTTAAATTCATTATTATTGATGAAACACCCCCTTTTTAAAATTGTATTTAAGAGCTAAAAGTATAAATGTGATTGGAATGTCTTTCTAAATATGTTTGGAAGCTTATTTTGATATATCCATCAGCCTACGATCAAATAGGCTCATAATATAGCCTTCATCCCTTATATGGGTATGAATTGCCGGGGGAGGTTAAAACAATAGCTTTACATACATGGTTTCCAAGAATCTCAAAAACTGCCCTCTCAGCTCTGCTTTGGAAAAGCTAACAAAAATACAGGAGCTTATCTAAAATTGGACATGCGCAGTCCCAAAACATCGTTTTTAGCTCCAAACATAAAAACAAATGAGTTATAAACAAAAAAAGCAACCTGTTTACTGAACAAGAATCAGATGAGGTGTGCCATATACAAGACTCTACTAGTACTAGATAAGATAGTATTCCAGACTTACTCAGTCTATCGACTTGAGATATCTAGATCTAGATCAAAGTCCTTAGTTAGTAAGAAGTATGATACACTTATCATTTATGTTATTGTTATTGTATTAACTGAACAGTTGTTGAGTTATTTACTATTTAACTCTATTGTCAAGACTCAAGTATTGTAATTCACTAATTCAGTAATTGTTAGTATGTTAGTTTTAAGTTTACTCAGATGTCAGAATCAGATTTACTTACGATGAAAACAACACCTTCTACTGTTCCAAGGGCATAACAATATCCTCTGTTGCAAGCACCAGTTAAAATTTGATGTCTGTTCATGTTGTTTAATTGTGAGAAAAAAAGTTTATTTAGCAAGATCTGTCACGGCGTTACATTATTGATAGATATATTACTAAAAACAATACATTGTGTACACAAAATCAGATGATTTTACTGCTTCCTGCCATCCGGCGGCCATTTTGGAAAAATTATTCCAATTTTTGTAGCCAGATAAAGTAAAATAGTTGAGGTCTAACAAGTTGTTGACTATAGACTAGAATCTGTAGATTCTAGACTCTATATTCTAGAGATTCGAGAGTCTGATATAAACATATTGTCTTGACCCCAACGTTTTTTCCCCTGTAAGAATATAGGATAGACAATTTTGAAATTATAAATAACATATCTAAGTGACATAAGTGAAAGACAAAAAAATAACACAGATTTCCCGGAATCTCTCACCAGATCATCAGTGTAGATAATTAAATTTGCTTATCTTAAATATTTTTGGGTTCAAACCCCTCCCACCCCCGCAGGAGGGAGGGTCAGAGTTAAGTGACTGATTTTTTGCTTTGATTTTGTTTATTTTAGGTGAGATTTTAATACTAAACCATCACTAGCCCCAGCGCAGCCAGGGGGGGGGGTTTGAGTTTAAAATCCCCTACCAGTTGGTGTTGCAGTTAAATCCCCTCATCTATAAAACAAAAACAAAAAAAAATGCAAACGACAATCCCTAAATTCCATTAAGAGCATAGCTAAGGACTTACTTACTTACTTAGGTCCTCCCGCACATTTCGGCGCATTGGGCGGCAAGCTGTCCCCATAAAGATCTGCCATTGGCAATGTCTGAAGCCTCCTTCCACCTAGTGTCCACTGTTCTGAGGTCCTTCATGGAGGTATGACGTCAAATTATACGAGGACGTCCCTGTTTGCGCTTTCCCCGTAGTGGCCTCCATGTCATCGCATTTCTTGGTATGCGTAGTTCATTTTGTCGTAGAACATGTCCCGAAAACCTCATGCGACGTTCTGTCACAACCTCACTATATAAGTGTTCGACTCCCAAATCGGCATAGGATTTCATTGAGACCCGATCTGTGTAACTGACTGACCCAAAATCCGTCTCAGCCATTTCTGTTAAGCCAAATTTAGTCTCTTCTCAATTTGACAGATGACTTTCATGTCTCACATGCATATATGTTGCAGTTGCAATGACGGTTGTGTTGTGAAGGTGTATTTTAGTCTCGAGTCCAATGGCTAGGCTTGTCCAAATAGGCTGCGGCCTTTGGAAAATGCATCCTGCCTTTCCTATTCGGCACGCTACATCATGGTAGGCATCCCCATCATTTGTTATTATGCTGCCAAGGTAAGTGCATGAACTTGTCCAGCTCTTCAAGCTTTGACTCGCCAAGTCTGTCGGAGCACCCTTTGCATTATATCTCACTAGCAAAATTTTAGTATTATCCAAACTTGTGCGAAGGCCAAGTTGGGGTGCCTCTCTATCTAGGCTTTCCGTCATTTCTTTTATGCATTTATTTGTAGCCCCGAGTAGTGCAACGTCATTGGCGAAGTCCAAGTCCGTCGTTCGGTTTTGTTCACGTCATGGAATACCAAAGGCAGTCTTGTTCTTTGCTCTCATTATGTAGTCGATGGCTAGGATGAAAAGGAAAGGAGATAAGATGCACCCCTGTCTCACGCCTGTCTCGATGCTAAAAAAAAAACTGGTGTTCCTCCTTCTGTTTTAATGCAGCAACTAGACTGACTGTATTATATTGGTGTCGTAGGATCTGGACGAATTTTTCCGCGATGCCGTATTCTGTAGCTATTTTCCATAGTGATTTTCGGTGAACGCTATCAAACGCTTTCTTAAAGTCTACGAAACTGATCGTTAGCTGTTGTTGGTACTCAAGACTTTGTTGTATGATATTTCGTAGAACGAAGATCTGCTCTGCACATGGTCTGCCTCTTCGTAAAGCCTGCTTGTTCTTCTCTCAGTCTCTCATCTACAGACTGTTGAAGCCGTCTCAACAAAACAGGGCTGAAAACTTTGCCCGGCGATAAACGCCCCTCCAGTTGTTGCAGTCTGTCAAGTTGACCTTTTTTTAGAGGCTTTACAATGACTCCTTTTTGACAGTCTTCGGGGACTTTTGAAGTTCGCCAACAGAGATTTAAGAGATCAGTCATTCTGTTAACAATGCACTGTCCCCCATGTTTTAGCATTTCTACTGACACCATGTCTAGCCCTGGTGCTTTGTTGTTCTTTAGGACTGCAATGGCCATGGTAACCTCCTCAGCAGTTATTGGGTCTGTCTTGACCTTGAGATCATTGTCCGGAGAGGGGTCTCTTTAAAGTGCTATACCCATCTTGCATCCTGTTCTTCTTTGGTTAGCAAAGTTTTGCCTTGTCTGTCTTTTATCGGTGCTACATGTCCACTCTTTGGTCTAGTGAGATCTCGGACAATAAGATGGAGAGTTTTTTGTGTCATTTCTGCGTGCAGCTGCTTGTGCCTCTTGACCCTTCTGTTCAATCCAGTCACGTTTATCTCGCCGACATCTTCGTCCCAAGCCCAGGTGAGAAGAAGGAGGGTTTGACGTGGGGCTAGTGACTCCACCCTGTAAAACCACTATTGCTTCAGAAACGGCAAACTTGACACATAAAGAAAACTATACATGCGGCGAGGGCGGCCAAATCACGAGTCGATGACGTTGTTGGATCAAACCCAACTGGACGTCCAATACCCGATACAAGGCAAGCCCTTCAACGCAAAGAAACCGACTCTTGTATGCACATGGAATGTAAGAACCCTAACCCAATGCAGTAAACTGGCCCAACTTTTAAGAGAGTTTGACTCTTACAGGTTGCGAGATACGGTCGACTTTATGTGGAGAAATAATCAATGATGGCAAGACTATAATATATTCAGGATATGATAAGGAACTTTAAGGAACACATTTGGTGGTGTAGGGATCATCATGTCTAAAATGCGCTTATTGCTTAAAAGCCAGACAGCGACCACATCATTACAGCTCGACTCCAAACAAACCATAGACTATATATAACAAACCAAATCAAAGTCACTAACATTAAAGTAAGCCTATATGCCCCTACAGAGGATGCAGAAGATACCATCAAAGATGTTTTCTATAATCAACTTCAAACCACATTTGATGAAACACCCACTCATGATCTAATTCTACTGATGGGAGACTTCAACGCCAAAATAAATCCCAACCGAACTAGCTTTGAATACGTAATGGGACCATAAGGCTCTGCTGAAAAAAATAGTGACAATGGCGAGCGCTTGATTTCTCTCTGTTCATCCAACCGCAATTACACATTTTAAGCACAATTACACACACACACACAAAAACAAAACATGGCGATCACCAAATGAAGAGACCATAGAAGTCTATGGGCGAGACCTTCAACGAGATAGATTACATTTGCATCTCCAATCGATGGAGGTCATCTCTATTAGACGTGCGCACTCGCAGTCCGCAGAGGAGCGGATTATATGAGCTCAGACCACTACCTTGTCAGTGGCTAATGTGAGCTCCGACTGAAACGCCAACCACAACGAGCCACACAACCCCGCCCATTTAATGCAGACAAGCTTAATTAAAGAGTGCAATATTGCAGCACAGTTCAAAATTGAAACTAAAGAACCGCTTCGAAGCTCTTGCAGATATACTGACCTTGAAGAAGATTGGTCAAACTTCAGAGATACCACTATTGAGTGCGTGGAAGAAGTTATCGGAAGGAGGCGAGGTTTATACAGGTAGATACAAGACAGGTTTATACAGGTAGATACAAGACAGAACACGGACATTGATCGATGAGACGAAAGAAGCCAAACGTAGACGAGATCAGAAAAATGAAACACAGAATCGCAGCCAAGCGAAAGAAGCCTATAGGGAAACAGATCTGAAAGTAAAGCTTTCAATCAAAATAATGGACTTTCTTGCATTGAGGCGTAGGAAGATTTTGATTTAAAAAAAAAAACAACAACAACGAAATAGCAACGTAGTCTTCTCTGTGTCAGGAGAGCATATTAGGCTATAAATGCTGTGCGAGTTGGCCAATTTCAAAACGTCCTTAATGGAGACATTATCCCTCCAGGAGATGCACATTATGCGCCCCAGGCAGCGCAAGTTGAATATATTTAATCTGTGCTCTTGGTAGGCCTACATATATGTTGACCAGCCATTTTGAGTTTGTGTTTCCACACGCTAACTGTCTAGTCTTTATGTAACATTGTTCTTATCATAACCGAACATAACAGAATATATATGAAACAACATAGTTATATGTTTAGGAAGCAGAAACTTTGACATCGTGGAATGTCACCATAGAATGCCGACCACGTCCTTCAAAACTGCATTCTTCTACGAGAGACCCGAACTGCCCACCAAAATATAAGTAGAGAGAAAAATAATAATAAAAAAAAAAAAGAAACAGACTATATAGAAACAACTGCATAATTAGACATAATGGACTTTAGTGAAACAGTTCTAATTTAAAGTCATTCGATTCATTTGGTTTGGAAACCTTTGGCACAGGTACAATTATGGACGACTAAGCTTCCACACAGAGATATCTCGTGGTTTACTAATAAAGTGGAAAATATAGCTAATTCTAAACTTATTTATCCCCCCCCCCTTTTTTTTTTCATGGGAAATTTGTGTGTGTGTGTTTGGGGGGGGGGGTCATGTCAACCTGCACTACCGAATCGGATATTGCTTTTTTTCTTTTAATCAGGGGAGAACACTCCTACTAACTCCAACTAAGTGAACAAAATTCCGTCTCAAAAGATGTCTAAGTCTAAGACTAAGACAAGAGACCAAAAAGTTATTATAAAAATTATTACATTTAAATTCTAGATCTGTCTAGGACTGTATCAATATCAGATAATTATAGTCGGTATACCTTATAGTCGTAATCTAGCAGTCACACAAAGGATTTGGTCGGTGCACTTTTATGTTGCTGTTTCATATTTCATCATAAAATGATAAATCATGATTTAGAATAATTTAGATCTAGATTTAGTTTATTAAGTTTATAGATCTAGATAAATAGTCTATAGTGACAGTCTATTCAAGTTATTCAACTATTCAAGTCTATTGAGACTATTAAAAAAATTATCTCTTCTCTACTCTAGAGTCTAGAGTGAGATCCCCAGGATTCAGGATATCTTTTATTACTTTTAACTTTTGTACTTTTATTTAATAATTTGGTGACCTACTACTCAACTACTAGTACTAGATCTAATACTAATAACTAATAGTAACTATTATTTCACCTAGGAATTCGTTTAAAATGCTGTTCCTCTACTTATTAAGCTGGGTTGCGCTTGTCATACAAATGTGTGTTGTCACATTATCCATAGGTAAGACCTAGGCCTTAGCTTAGTTAGGCCTTATTTAAGTTAGTTTAGATCTAGAATTCTAGATAAGTAGATGTGATCAATCAGGTACCAAGCATGATCAATGTGTGAATTTATCATATTTATGTCTTGTCACAAACACTGGTGACTGAGTGAGCTAGACACATGATGAGATACAATATATAGATACATCTCTTTTTTTTTGTCCACCAAGTCTAGTAGACTACAAGTAATTAGTAAAACTACTGTGACCAATGGCCTGGTTGTAGCATTAGTTATAAGCAGAGAAAGGAGAAACTGATCATGATCATGGGAAAATTAAAACTGAACCATCTGTCTTGAGTTAGTGTAACTGTAAGTGTAAAAAGAAATTGATATAAAAAAAACAAAAGTTGAAAACAATTTTTTTTAATACAGTTCTTTTGAAGTGTTTGCTAGCGAACTTAGCTGAAGAAGATGTGTTAGCTAATATTTATTGACACATGGATGATGAGTTTATAGATGTTTAAAGTTTTTCACTAGGACTTACGGAGCTATAAAAACTATAAAGTAAAAACCTAAAAATTGCAGCGTCAGTGCTTAACTTGTTTGCAAGATTATGAAAATACCATTTAATGCAAAGCTGTCTTATCAAACACCACCTCCTTTGCTTCCCATATTCATATTAATAAGCTCACCATATTATTATCAATGCTTCTTTATTTTGATGGTTATGTCATGGCAGAAATACTGTAGTATTGTGCATGCTCAATTTTTCAAATTTATAGCATATTTTTTATTTTTGTATTCCAATGCAATAACATTTTATAGTTCTACTTGGAGTCAACATGCATTGGTATGAAAGCCTGCATATTTGCCTTCAGGATTGTGCATGGGCAAGATAGTTTATAAGGTTTACGATCCTGGAAATGTTGCGACATCAAACACTAATCTCTTCCTAAGTTTTCATACATTTTCATACAATGTGTTTTCTTAAAAATAAAAAAATAAACACTTAATTAAAAAAAAATTTGCATCAGCAAAAAAAAATTAGGAAAGAAAAAAAATCTCCCAGTGGGACATTGGATTATTTTGGGCACTAGTAAGGAGTATCAAATATCACAAGTGCTAAATTATTTAAAGACAAAATAAGGATATATTGGTGGAAAATATATGCTTTTAAATATGCTTAATTGGGAGTATTAGTACCTGTACAAAAAGGATTTTTAAAAATATATTTAAACAAAAATATATTTATCAGTAAATTTTAATAAATCTTTTTAGCTGCAGGTCTGTATTACTTAGCAGAGCTTGTTGAAGAATATACATCAATAGCTGGGAAAACTATCAAATATCTTGTTTATGTAAGTAATTAGATTAATCTGACTTGTTTTCTTACTAGTTTACATTTTTCTTAAGTTTTCTGTATATTTTTTTCAAAGATTAAAATGATGTGACTATTTGGTTCTAGCCATTCAGGATAAAACAGGCTAGACAAAAAGTCTGCTATAAAATAAAAAGGATATGTATACTTCCTCATTATGTGATAACTTGGATGTGGCAAAATATGTAGGTCACAGCTGGGACTGACGGGAAACACTGTATTCCTCACTAATCTTCGGAGTCGAAGACAAGCCTATTATTATGTGATAAACAGACCCCACTTTGTAAAATCTTTTTCAAATATGCATTTTTAGGAAGTAAATCTAGAGTCAAAGTGCAAAATATTGTGTGTATCAAGAGATCATATCAATTTCCATACAGATTCACAAGAAATTTCGTACAAGTTCCTTTTACCTCTCAAGTGCTCACTAAGACATGGTTTTGACATATTCGCAGTTTGAACGTCACAATTTGCAAAAAACGTCAGCTTTCTAATGAACCTTTGTATTTTATTTTTAATATTTCCCCAATAGGCCGCATTTTTACAATACCTCTATTCAACTCATATTCATGGAACCTGGACACTAATCTAGAAAACGGTTGTAATGATTTTCATAGAAATTTAACTGTTGATGTATATTACTAAGAAAAGAATTACTAACTCATTGGCTACACTGAGACCACATTTTTAGAAAATGGAGAAACAAGCCTTAGAGATTTTTCACCTGACCAGATCATTTCAATTTATTTTAAAGTACTGAGATTATTTTTTAGCATAAGAAACAATTTGATGGGCTTCTAGAGAGATTTTCTATCACTTTTACTGCCCATCAATCAGAAAGGGTTTAAAAATTTAAAAAAAAATTACAATTAAAAAGTATTTACTATTTTTCTATTTTCATAAGCTGAAATAATATGTTTAAAATATACAAACAGGGAACAATTGTAGTTTATGCAGGGTTGCTGATATTTGAAGATGTTGGTTTTCTCATGGTAGCTGGAGGTCTGTTAAGCTGCTTAGCTTATCTGTTCATTCTGCAGAACTTCCCTTATTTCTTTCTTACATCACCATCTTTTATCAGTGCTGTAGGTAAGTATGTTTAGTCACCTAAGTTTTAAAAGCCAAGTGTATAAAAGCTTCCCACTCCCACCAAAAAAAAAAAAAAGAATTAATTTGTGGAACTTTTTTTTTTTTTTCATTACAAGAACACACAGGGCACGACATGGCCTATACAGTGCCGATGTGCCTAAAATTAAAATCAAATCAAGATTTGCTAAATGCTCTTGCTCAGACAGTTTTTATTTTACCAATGGTGTAGTCATTAAGTTAATAATACCATTCAAATTATTATTGAAATTATTATATTATAGTTAACCATTAGTGGTGTTGTTTTTTCTTTAGAAAAAGAATTCCATTTATAAGTTACTCAGATTTTAAACTAAAAAAAATTTGAATATGTGTGTGTAATGTTGTATTTTTTATTTATTATTACAATAGTGTTGTTGCTGTTCAATCATTATATGGCTTTTATATACTTCTCAAATAACTGGTATCCATTTTCTGAGGTAATTATTATTTATATCATTTTCATTGTTGTTTTTTTTTTTTTTCAAAGATTTATCATAAGCAATTTTTTGTGTGTCCAATACAGTTAGTCTGTTTAAAAAAAATGTAGGCCTAATTGTAATTCTTGCTGTAAGAATTGAGTCTACATGTAGCCTACATAATTTCAAAGCCTAGATAATATAAATAAAAATTAACTTATTGAATTGATTTTAGATATAGAATCTAGGTCTACACAAAATCATAATTCGCGTGTGTAAACCATCTACTTCCTATAGTAGGCTATATATAGATCTAGATTTATATTGGTCTAAGAGTAAGTAAGTAGACCTATAATAAATTATGATTAGATATAAATGTAGGCCTACATTTAGGTCTACATCTATTATAATAGTATGTAAATGTAGATCTATGTAGAACAAATGTTTTGATAAAAAAAGATAAGTTAGATTAGCTTTTTTAATAGCTTCATATATGATATTTTTATATTCACTTTACTTATAACATTATTATTTTGTTTAATTGTTTATAATATACTTAATCATTGACTAAAGGTCTACATTGATGATACACCAATTAAGACCTGCTGGGTTTAGGTAATATCTATATATCTATATATCTATCTATA
>JADKLZ010000003.1:34952532-34965837 GCA_021533235.1 Biomphalaria straminea | reverse complement strand
ATTTTACTGTGTGTTTATGGCTTGTACCATTTGCTTTCTTTGTGTCATTGTCTGCAAATGAATATGTTTTGCCTACATCTAATACTCCAGTGCTAGAGCAAGGTAAGATAGTAGAATGCAAAATAGTAAATATTTTATTTTTAACTGCTGTTTATGAAACAAATCACACATATATCACAATATGTGCTCATTTCTATCAGCGAATTAGTTTTGCAGGCCCAGAAGCTAATACAGATGAAACACTTTCAATTAAAAACTTAGAATGTTTGCTTTTAATAAAATTAGTCAAACCTTTCCAGAGTTTGAGTTTTTGAGTTTTAGGCACATTGGCACAATTTAGGCCATGTCGTGCCCGTAATCCTTCAAGGATCACTCTCCTTTTACATAACAAAGGCTAAATTCTATACAGTTAAATCATTAAAAACAAGGTCTATTCACAGTTAAAATAGTAAAGGTAGTAAAAATTTAATAATTTGGTAAAAATCTAATGTAAATAGTACATGTTCACAAATTCATACATCAGATCTTCATAGACAACCCCACTTCCCGGACAAAGCTCAGTACCTTCCCAAGGTCGACATTGTCGAATAGTGTTTTTAAGCTAATGGTTTAAAAAAATTTCTCCCTGACATCCTGGTATCTGGGGCAGTCAATAAGGATATGTTCCACAGTGAGGCGAGAGTCACAATACTCACAAATTGGGGGCTCCTCTCTCCTCAGCACAAAAGATTGCGTAATGTGGGTGTGATAAAAAATATCATTTTATTTTAAAGTATATAAAAAAAAGTTAAGTTTCCCTTACAGACCTTGTGGTCTATAGGGTAGATGATGTAAAGGTCATCTGTTTCTTTGGCCTACTGTTATGTGGCCAGCTCAACAACCAACAGAATTTTCTTTTCCCTAACTAATGTCAGGTACCCATTAGAGCTGGGTGGACTCAGAGGCGCCCCGAAGGTCCCGAAATTAAAAATACCAGTCTTCACCAGGACTTGAACCCCCGACCCCGGTTCAGAAGTCAAGCTATTTACCATTGAGCCTACATTTTAAAGTATGCCGATAGAGATATGATTGGTCTGAATCCAATTTGGTACTCAAGTACAATTTTTTAAAAATGTCTTTTCAAGATTTGTATATCATAATTATAGCTTTCTCTAGGTACTTTAAGAAGATTGCTCAAAGTCCTGATTATCTTTGTAATTTTACTAAAGGATTTGGTTCTTCCTTGTGATATTCATTATTTCCATTATTATCAGTTCCATTTCATATCTCTTAGAGTATTCATTCCATTATTCAAATACTTTACAATTTGTGATGATCATCTCCCAAGCACTCTTGTCACACATGAGGTTGGAACTAATTCCTTTCATCATTTATTTTCTTCCATACTACTTATAGTGTGCTTTTTTCTATCATAACATCTTCATTTTTCTATACATATCTCTGTGAAGTTTAGTGTCTCATTTGTGCTGTGTATATTTTTTCTTTCGAACTTAGTTTTATAGTCTTTTTTATCTTTTTTCGAAGCAAATTAATATGTTAGTTATACTAATCTCTAAGCTTTCTGGAAAGATAGTTGGATGGAAAGCTGATTCGTTCAAAATGAAGTCAGTGATAAATTTCTATGATAATATGGTTCCTATTTATAGAAATTCTAAATACTCTCTAGCTTAAGTTTTTAGGCTTCAGTCCTTTTTTTGTAGGAGGAACAGCTTGCATTATAATGCTTCCTCCCACTTACTTTTGGGTTTTATGCAAACTTCTAGAACTCATTAAATATTCAATGACTCCTTTTTTTTCACATTTTAATCACACTTTAATTACTTACTAAACACAAAAACTTATTTTGAAACTAAAATGAACACATCAGATTTTTTTAATAATGTGTCTAGTTGTGAGTTTATGCGCTTTGATGTCCAATTCAGGGTTTTCTTGGGAAAAAAGGAAGTATTATCATATGCTACTAAAATTTTCTATTTAGGCTTTATTAAAACTTATTGGGACAATTGAAAAAACATCTACATTGATTAGTGAAAATTGATCATATCAAATGCAAAAAGTGCTTTGTTGTTCTGAGTACATAGTAAAAACTAGTAATAATTAAAAAATTGTGGGGGTGAGTCAGTCATTGTTCAATATAAAAAATTTGGAAAATCTTTTTTTTCTCTGTGCTTCAGATGACTCTGATGTTGTAAGCAATTACTTCAGAAAGAACAAGAAAAAGCTTGGACTTCTACTATTCCTGAAAACAGCACAAGAAAGTGTACTTCCTCAAAGAATGCGGAAACAGTTTTAACTGTATGTTAATAAATGTGGTTTTGCAAATGTGTGTATTTGTAGGTGACAAAATGACTGGCAACTGTATTTTGTTAGATAAAAAAGTGTCTTCAATTGTACTCATTTTAACACTATTTCCTTACAATATGCAATCTACCTGTTTTGTGTGTGCGTTGGTGTGGAAATGTCTCACTTTACATAGAGGAAAGTAGCTTCACTTTGATATGTTAGAAAGCAAGCCCTACAAATATATTCTTTTTCCTTAAAAAAAAAACAAAAAACAATAAGATTACTTCTTCATACCTAGCAACAGATTGTCAGCTATATTTCTGCAAGAAAAACTAAAAGATACATTTTATAAGTATGTTTAGCTGAAAAAGTTTACAAATACAGCAGAAAGAGTTTAGTTTTACTTGTCATAGTTTGAGTTCCAGCACACAATACAGCAGAAAGAGTTTAGTTTTACCTGGTATAGTTTGAGTTCCAGATAAAATGTTATTTCTGTTTTCAGTCCATTTAGTTCATTGATCAGTTTTCATAAAATGAAAATGAAAGCACCCAAGGTATTTCTTTTTCCACACAGGTAATTTTTAATAATCTGACAATTTTGACTAACCTCTCCTATAAAACAAAGTTTTCAAAGGAATATCAATACCAACATTTGTCTAATTACACCCTAGTACATTTTAACTACTAACAAATTTAGAAACTATATCTGTGCAGAAAAGAACATGAGATTTCTTTTAATTCTTTTAAATGTTTTTTTAAAAACATAAATGGTGTAAAAACGAGGCTTTACGAGGCTATGCATGTTTATGCTTTGTAAAGGTATATTAATACTCAAAACAACTGGTGATCTATTTTAATGGAGTATATGTTATTTTTTAAAATTTAAGTTCATGTGTAAAAAAGCAAAACATTGAGAATGCATGCTTAAAAAGGTACTTTATTTGCTGCTTGCATTTATCGTAGAGGTTCCTTTCATTTATTCTTGACCTTCCTAAAACTTGATCAATGTCATAATTACAAGATTAACTCATTTCATTAATTTGTTGTAACTCACTAAATATAATTATGAGATATTTATTTCTCTGGGTTTTAAATAATCACTTGTATTGTTGAGTACCAAAGGTAAGGAATTCTATTGTGTTTTGTTACTAACTCCTTATGTTTATATTAAGAGACAGTAGGTCTTCTTTAAAATTTTTTTTTTCAACCTGATTTTCTTCTGGTGACCTTTTAGTTGATCTCTTAAGGATCCCTGGAGATTGACAATAACCTAGAAAAAAAAAACTGTTCTCTTACAGTGTGTTTGAGCCTTCATAACTTTCATATTTTTTGTTTACAGTAATTGCTCCTCCTGTTTGTTTAATTATGGACTTCTAACATATTCTGTTATAGAACTAGGTCTGAAAGGCATGTTCATCATCCATCATTTAATACTATAATATTGTACTGTACCAGTACATCCCCCTTTGTTGAGAACAAGAAGATTCCCTTTTCGTTATGAGATTCTTTCTCTTATCTATAGATGCATGCTTTGTTTGGTTGTTTTAATTTTCAATTTATCTAGTTTATTATAATGTTTATTTCATTTTTACTAGTTAATGCCATGCAAAATAATATTTGAATCTTTTAATAGTCATTTTTTTCTTCTATCTTGCATTTTTTTCTTTTGGTTTCCACCTCTAATTTCTGCAATTTTAGTGGGTCCTGATTCTGGACACATATTAAATATAACTAATTTTTATGTTCCTTTTTAGTTTTGTAAACCTTTCCACCCAATGATTATTTTCATCATATAAGGATTACAGTACTAATAAGGAAGCGAATGGGTAAAAGCAAACAGCTACTAAACTAAAGCACAGAAAGATTTTCAAATATTCTGTAAGATTTGCAAAGATTAATATAAGGATTAATATGTATGATGCCAGTGTCTGAAAAAATTACACAGAGAAAAATAAAGGGGAGGTGGGGGGGGGGGGGGTATTTTTTGAATTAGAAATTTAGATTAAAACTATGCATTACTGATGTCCTGTTTAGCTTACTGCAAGTTCAAGCTAGATATTTAAAAACAAATTAATCTGATTAACTTTTAACTTGAATGAAAAGTAAATAATAACTATTGTGTTGTGTTACAAATATTATAAATTGTGCTTTTAAGTAGTAACAAAAAATATTTTTAATTCATTTAATTAAAATATTTTACTTTTTTAAATAGAAAAAAACTGTTAAATAAATATAAAATATATTATCGCATAAAATGTTGCTAATAATTTGTAAGACTTCATTACAATATTGTACTTAGTATTTTCACAATGTGCATCCCAGTTACTAAAAATAGTTATTGTTGTGATACTAACACAGCTTTATATTATGTTGTGCTTTGTGATAATCGCATGGAATTAATCTAATATATTGTCTATATGGCTTGATGTTCTGTTTTTTTTTAATCAATATTTATTTTTGAGCATTTTCATTTGTTTTTAGGGAAACAATGAAATGAAAAAACAAATTTTGTAAAGAACTTTATCATTTTTAACACATAATCATTTGTATGAAAATGTGAAAGTCTAAGTTATTAGCATAATACTATGGATTAGTTGTCTTGCTATTCATTTATCATTGATATCATCTATATCATTAGAAAATGTTGTACATACAGAATATTCTTATGTAATGAATCTTAGTAATGTAATGTTTTGCACCATCAATTATTTTTGTATAATAACTATTGTGTCAGCTTTTTTTTTTGTTGTGTATTTAAATAAAAATTCAGTATGATTTAGCAGACTGTACTATTAAAATTTATATCATTACTTTTTTTGTTTTTTTGATTTGAGATGAATAAAAGAATTGAAATATTTTTACATCATTACAAACTAATGTAGGTAAGTATTTGTGTTGTTAAATATTTCTAAAATGTTTAGATTCTTAGTTACTGAGTGAGATATATTTTTTGTTATAAGCTAAAACATTATTGTACATTTTGCTTTAAAAGAAACTAAGCAATTATAAAAAAAAAATAGCAAGACTAAATTTGTTGCATTACTTGATACACGTTTAAATTGCATAAAGAGGTTTTCATATTTACATTTGTAAGAAGTTGTTATGATAATTCTAAAGACTTTACATAATTGCTTGATTTCAAATCATTCATTTACATTGTTATTAGACATCTTTTTAACTTAGGCTTCCCTACATGCAAGTTTTGTTTCATTTCTTTTATAACAAATAAATGTTAAATAATTAATTTGGCAAGTTTTGTTTTTTTAGTTTGGTGAAATGCTTAAAGAAAATTTATAAGACAAAATTACACTTACTTTTTTTTTTGCAATAAAATTTTTAAATAAAATATTGACTCTTTCTTATTTTTTTTACAAATTTAGTTTTGCTTTATTTAAAAGTAGTCAATACAACTATATGTTTAATACAAAAAAAAATTGGTTTGCTTTCACAAAATCTAAAGCAGTTAATGGAAATGCATCTTTAAAAAAAATTACTTTTAGAAAATCAATAGTTGTTAATTCTATATAATGAAGTACCATGGAAAGCAATGGTGAAAATGGCATTTGCTATCACTCTTTTTTTTTTTTTTTAGATCTAAATGTGACAAATAGACTGACATTAGTGGCTTCTCCCTAAAGAGGCTTTTTAAAGTCAAGCAATAAGTAAGAACTTAACTTACTAGAAATAAATTGGACCATATATTTAAAAAAAAAATAATAGAGCAAAAAAGTTAACAAATTTAAATAAATGCTTGCATAAATATAGCTTTGAAAAACTTCATTAAAATAAAGACACTCCTGAAAAACTTCATTAAAATAAAGACACTCTACATTATAACTCAAGCCAAAATTAAAAAATTGTATTCCTTTAATTACAGTTAATTTAGTTCTTAGTTCCTTTTTGTAATTAGTGACTGATTTTAGGTTATTTAAAAAAAAAAAACAAGACAATCTTTCAAAATAATTGTTAGTTTAATAACAGTAAAATAGTTAAGTAAATTTATGATTTAAAAAAATATCTTTGCTCCATGACAAATTATTTTATACAACAAAAGTAGACAATACAATTTAACAACAAATGAGTTGTTTTGGCATAGGAAGGAAGATTAATGGTATCTTATTATCATAATGCGAAAAAAAAAATTCTGACATAAGATACTGTGCAAAAGCAGAATCAAAATTGCAATTTGTAGATGGTACAAAATTATCTTTGTGGTAATAAATTAGATTTAATACTCAAAAGGCATAGTGAATAACATGAGTTGGATTTGAATATTTTCAAAAACGTTCAAAAATATATTATATAGAAGTACTGTTATTTTAATGTTTGTTTAGAAACATATTTATGTTTGTGCTAAGTTGTAAACCAGTACTTTTCAAAAATAAAAGCAACATTAAAGCTGTTTATAATATAAATATATATAGTATACATATTAAGCTTGGGACTCGAAAACAAGATAATATAAAATGTAATGGGACCACTCAATACAATGCTACCAAACATATGTATCATTAAATCTCTGTTGGATTTTGTGTATGAATTCTGCTACTTAGGCTCCACAATACAAGCCTATGTGCCCCTTAAAAGAGGTAAAAGTGGATATGAAACGCTGCTTCGATTTTCAGCACTGATTAGCATATGCTGCGGAAGTCTTGTCTATGCATATCACCAAATCAGCTAATTCTTTTTCTGTCCCTGTCAGACCATCTTTGTCGTCCACAAAATTAGTAATTTTTCTTCCTCCAATGCGCACAGTTTAGCCCTTGAGAGCATCTTCCATTATCCTTTTGAGGAAGATATTGAAAGAGTGGGTAAGAGTAGGTAGCCTTATCTCACTCCAACTGTGGTTTAAACCAGTCTCCAATGTTGTTGCTGAAGTACACTGCACTAGTGGCCTGCATATAGAGGTTTTGGGTAACTTTTATTATATTTTGATTTATATTTCATTTTCCCATTTTTGCCCACAGTGCCCCATGCCATACTGTCGAATGTCAAGTCAATGAAGACAAGGAAAAGGTTCTGTTGATGTTGAATGTATTTTTCAGAGAGTATCCTTAGGTTAGAATTTGTTCTGTTGTGCTGCAACCTTGTCTAAAAGATGTTTGTTGATCTGATAAATTGTTATCAGCTATTGGTTTTAGCAGGTTTAGTGTAATTTTTAACAGGACTGTGCTGGGATAGCTTATGAGGCTGATGGTTTGGTAGCCATTCTTCTGACTGTCAGATCATGCTGCAAATCTTTAAAAGTGTGCTTATTATGGTTTCTCCTCCAGCCTTTTAGAAGTTCACCAGGAATGCTGTCCACTCTGGCTGATTTTCCCTTTTTCAGTGCTTTCACCACTGATGCTTCTTCCAAGCATCTTCTTATCACATCTTTTTCATCAGTCAGACATTTATTGTTTTTGTCTTGAATTGTGGTAGTTCTTCCATGCTTTGAGGTTGTGAAAACATACATAATGTAAACAAATTTAAACAGGAATTTCATATGAATGATAAATGCTGAAATCATAAAAATTATAATTGATATAATTCCTTAATATATTTCAAAAGATTCTTTCATTGCAATGAATAATTTTCTTTGTGAAGAAGAGGATTGAGGGTTCAAATGAATGTCTTCATTGCAATTTGTACCACACACTATTTTCTTTGCTCTATTACAATCTAAATATATAGATCTAAGTTTAGAACAATTTAATAAGTTATGTTAAATCCAGTATACCAGTACATATTTACATATTCCAGTATTCATAACATAATATTTTTAGCATTAAATGTTGCTGTATAGTTGTTTGCCAAAAAAACATTGTTTTTCACAAATTTAATTAGCACGATGAGTAATGCCTTTAATGCTCACTAATATTTGGGTAATAACTTGGTTTCTTCATATTTTGTAAGGTTTGCATTACTAAAGGCAATGGGAAATTATCTTCCATCCAAACAAGACTGTCAGTTTTAGAGCTCAAATTAGATGAAGTACTAGAAGTTTTGGGTTTTTCTTTAAGAATGAGACTTTTCTTCACCAGTAAAGATTTGACATCATTGGTTAAATGTAGTGGGGCCTCAGAACGCCCTGTTATGTCAGGATCATATTTTCTTTTTGTATGGACATCATCAATATGCTTGCACTTGAAAATCATTCCCCTCTCAGTTGGACTTGACTCTCCAGACAAAACTTTATCAATAACTTCTTCTGGGAGTTTTGGTTTTCTAAGTTTGGCACTTGTTCCTTTTCTTTTAATATCTTCATCAATATTGTGAATAGACAATATGGAGACAAATTTACCTTCATAATATTTTGGTGCACCTTTCACTTTAGGCATTTTAGTATATTCATCTCGAGGATAATCATCTTCCAATCCTGGAATGTAAGGACTATTTTCAGCTTTGGTTGATATGTTCCAATTATCCACATTAAAAAAGCTTGGAGACTTAACCCCTTTGTCTTGTTTGTTTAACACATCTTTTTCTTCATTTATCCTTTCATTGTCAAAGTCATCCTTAACAATAATGGTATTTTCTTTATCATGCATTTCATGAGTCATTTTTACTGCTTGTTTCTGTTTCTTATTTTCTTTCATTCTCATGTCAGATGGTTTACTTTTACTGTTTGGCTTTGATCCAATTTCATTCCATTGTTTTGGATCATTGACATCAACAAACATTGACATCTTTTCCATTTCACTTTTTATAGATTTGATATCCGCTTCTAGTTCTAGCTCTTTCAAAAAATTTTGCATTTTTATTTTTCCAAGCTGTTTCATTTCTTTAGCAACAAATGTTTTATCATGGTGCCACATTTCAGCTGCTAAAATTCTGTAAAAGAAAATCAACAGAAGATTTTGAAACTCTTAAAAATATTTTGTTAAAGAATGCATCATAAATGACAGCTGTTGTACAGTATTTAAATCATTAAGTTACCTTGCACACTTCCGATGACCCCAAAGCTTGGCAAGATCTAAAGGTGTATTCCCACGACAGTCTTTGCCATCAATTTTGGCACCAATTTCTATAAGAACTTTTAAGCACTGTACATGTCCTTCACTTGCTGCTTGATGTGCTGGTGTAATACCATCATCATTTGTACTTTGAAAAAATATCAAGTAATTAATTTAATTTGCCAACATTTCTGATGTATATTGTATAGTATTCTTATGTAGGGGGCAGAGCTAGAGAATATTGCATTAAAAATGTCTTGTACAATAAAATAAACTATGATATTGTAAGCATTACAGCAATACATTTTAAGGAAAATTGCTATCTTAATTACTGATTTATGTAATTAAGAAAAGGACTCAACAGTTATGATCACTATTTTAGAATTAATTTAAAATGGGTATCTCATTGCCCTTTCAAAAATAACAAAAAGTCATTTAAAAGTTAGCACACACAAAAACAACTCTACTTACACAGAAGGAAGAGCACCATTTTCTAAAAGATAAACCATGCATTGAAATGACCTTTTGCCAGTTTGATTACTAATACACAAATGAATAGGCCTCCATCCTGTACTGCTTGGAATATTCACATCCATTTTGAATTTTTCAATACATAGTTTTAAACATTCTAGTCGACCATGTATAGCTGCCAAATGTATAGCAGCTAAGCCCTTAAAAAAAATAAAAAAATTTTGTTGATGTTCTGTAGAAATTAATAGTTAATGGTTTAATATATATATATATATATATATATATATATATATATAGGAACAGACTGGTGAGTATGAAAATGAGATCTTTCAATTTTTTGTCTACAAATTAGACTCATGAAGACTGAATGGCATAACTATGAAGATGGAAGTTAACAAGCCATCATAGCATTACTCCAAAAATCCATATGTATATCCTATTACTATTCTCAAAAGGCTCAGCAGTATAATCCTCTAGTAATACTTTAGTGCTCATAAAGAGTGACTGGTGAGAATGACTATGAGATTGTACCTTTTCCACTACAAATTAGGTTCATTACATAGATATTCTAGTACTATTCTCAAAATTATGATCACTTAAGTTTGAAACCATGACCCATCATGACAACAGACAAGGGACACATCAAGCCTACTTAAAAGATAATTCACTAAAGATTTTTTAATTGTTTGTCTTGTATGACCATTTGATTGTTAATGTGATGTTCTTAATAATGACTACCAGTCAACTGTATCTCTTCCAACGGAAAAAACTATAGCTTCACATTGATTTTGAAATGCTCCCTAAGTACCTAATAGTGCCATTGTATTGAGAGAATTCTAACATTTTATGACACAAAACTAAATTGCTCAATAAATTGTAAAAAAAAAAAACAAATGAAGAGGTATCTGAACTTCCAAGGTCAAGTTTACATGTTGTCCAATATCTGTAATGAATCTATGAATCTGTGTGAACATTTTCTCAAAAGATTAAATAAATAGAAATTCTTTTTTTTTTGTTTTAATTAGATCCTACATAATAAATAGTCAGTGAAAGTGTTTATTAGCTGTGTCATAATACTTAGGGAACATTGTAATTTAGAGATGATATTATACTTATGTGCAATGTGCAATAAATAACTATAGTTATTAGCCCACAAAATAAAAACCCAGTCTCGAGCTTGGAAGGTGAAAACTTTTGCAAAAACAATTATGCAAATTTATGCTGGACTGAAATTTTAAAGGGAAAGGGGCAAACCAAATGCTAAATAGACTCAATGAAATCTTTGTGCCAAAATTTAATATACAGTAAATTCTTTTAAATTTGGAGGGAGCAGTCTAATATATATAGGCTAATACCAAGTAAAATTTATGCTAAATTTATTAAAATAGAAAGATTTATTCCCCTTACATTTTTATCAAAGTTTACTTCAGATCCAGAATCTTTTAAACTTTGCTTTAGCCATTCTACATCACCTATTGCTGCTGCCATATATTCATCATCAGCTAATTTTTTTTCAAAAATAAGTTTTGTTCTCCTACGTCTAAGAGGAGGTGCAGTAGCAGCTGGTTCCTTTGCAGTAGAGCTTGAATTAATTACTGACATTTTGTTGTTATTGAAGTCTAAAAAAATCTGAATAAGGAAATAATTTTAAATAAAGACATTTTAATATAATATTTAATCAGCCCAAAAAGAAGTTAAGCTATAAATGGACCTCATTCACCAATTGTAAATAAACACATTTAGCCACGTCATAATATTAATAAAATAGTGAAAAATATGTAACACGTGACAGCCTTACATATTGCGTACTTTGTATATAGAACATAAAGAGAAAATGTTGTTTGTTTACATTTGTTGAATGAGGTCCATTATTAAATTGAAATATACCAGTAAAGGAAATAGGATATAAATATAAAATTCTAGACTACTCAATTAACGCTCTGATGGTTTCCAAAGTAAAAATGAATATTAGGTATTTAATATTAAATAATGACAAGATTTTTTATATATTTTTGGGACTAGTGTCTAGCCAGAGTAATAAGAAAAATATATTAAGCAACTAAATTTAGATCTAGTTCTAGGTATATTAGCCCACCAGTACTACAGTAGATAATGAAACTGTTTTACTTTTAACTGATTATAAACTTTGTTAAAACATTCTGTAATTGTTTTGTGTAATATTATCAATAACATTAAACATATGATTATATGATTAACGAGTGACTCATATAGCCCTTGCCTAAAAGGTAGATCTATAATCTATACCTATGTTATGTATGACTATGGTACAGCACACAGTCACACTGTGCACTTATGCTTATTTTAGTATTTTTACCAATATTATTTATTAATCCATTCAATTAATCCTGGATTTAATTAATTGCTGAAATGTAAGTCCAGACTAAATCTAAACATGTCAAAGTCAACCTCTAGACTCTATATATTATAATACTAAGAGCATGTAAGGTTAGCTACAAGTAGATTAGTAGTAGTACAAGAAAAACGATTTCAGAATGTATCTTTATTTTGTTACTAATGACGCTGAATTCATATTGTCGTAAAAAAGTAACTATTTAAAAACTATATATTTGATAGTCGTAAAATTGATCCTAAATTTGACTCATTTCCATAGAAACAATAAATTATCAGTCTGTGACTGCAACATTGAAATATTTGAATGATTGGCATTCACGTTTGTAATCTAAAAGTTATTAAAAGCCGTAGAAGTCTTTATCTAGATCTATAAATTAGATCTATATTATAAACTGTATTTATATTAGATCTAGAATCTATATAATAAATTATAAGAATAAAGATAAGATCTTTTTGAATGATTTGACGTTTTGGTAAAAGAATTTCTCAAGACTCAAACTTTTTAAAACTTTTTACTATATAGATCTAGTAGATATAGCCTTAGGACTCAACTAAGTCTAAGACTCTTAGTAGTCTTAGACTAGTAGTAAGACTACTAGATCTAGATCTAAGAGTAAGATTAAAATTAAGAGATTTAAGACCCACTCTACTGCATGAACTTGTCATACTTGACACAGTCTCATGTCACACAGATTGAGAGAGACTCAGAGACTGATCTGGAATGTTAAATGTAGGTTGTTGTTCCATATTAATGACCAGCTTTTAGAACACATTGTTGCAGTGTCCTATAAACTATATTGACTCTTTTGAATTTCAGAAGTGCCCATTTTAATTTTAAAAAGCAACACATACCAAGTGATTGACATTTTAATACTAGATCAACACATGAAATGAATAGAATATAATTATCTTCTTTTTTGAAGTAATGTTTGTAATAAATAAGATAAGATAAAATATAAGATTTACAACTTATTGATTACCACTGTGATGTCATTTTATAAACATATTGCTCCATAGCTATTGTTCTGCCCACATATGATGAAAGCACTTTATATCTAGGAGCTTGCAGTTTATTTCAGGACAACTGATGATTTTTTATTCCTAGGTGTATTTCTTTAATCAAGTCTGGAGACTTCTTGTACTCAGATATGAAATTCAGGAAACGACTTGAATCTTTGCTTTCTGATAATGATCTATGTTAGGTACTCAATTCATAATTATAGTTAGTTAGCGACGCACCATA
>JADKLZ010000003.1:34937976-34952522 GCA_021533235.1 Biomphalaria straminea | reverse complement strand
TAGTTGACTACAGTACAACCTGAAGACAGCCAAACGATAACATCACATCTAATCAACATTTTTGTATGTCTTGATTGCCAACATTTAAAGAGAAAAATTGAATTGGAACTTTTTTTCTTTTGGCATCAACTACATCTTGTTTTTGGGGTGATAAAGTAGTTTGTACTTTTTTTTTCTTATTGTTTATTAACTTCTTCTAACACTCTATCAAAATTGGAAATCAAGTAGCCTATGTCCAAGTTACACATTTATATCTTCACAATATATAGGCCTACTCAAGGAGAGGTTGTTGAATCATTTGTTTTGTAATTTTGCATTTTAGTTATATTTATATGAGAAATAAAATGAATTATATTATAATATAGGAATTTGATGCATTAAAATTCATACATTTTGTTTTGGATTTTTTTGTAAGTGCTCTTGTAGGGCCTTATTGATCATGGTTCATTGAATCCTTTCTTGCCATGGTTTCTACACCACAAGATAAAGGAAAACTACTATATTCATAAACAGCTTAGTGTAACAGTTATGTTGGAAATTATAAATCATTTATTTATCAAATTTATATTAGCCTACTTTATCAAGATTTGGAATTATAATCTTTTTTTTTCCAGCTTGGCTGCTTAAATGCTAAACAACATTAATAAATAAAGAAAGGAAGAAACCAACTAAATTGAGCATGGCTTATGCTTCCAATAATTTGAGTGTCTTGCGACAAAAAGCAATGACTTACTATAAAGAAAATGGTATACCCAAAAAAATAGAAGAAGTCTTGAATGCTATGTTTTATGAAAATCCATCTGATCCATATGGTTATTTAGTAAGTATGTCTACTTTAAATATTATATAAAACTTAGTTTAACAGTTAGATTTTATTATAGCATCTTATGAGGAAATAACTTTGATAATATTTTTGTTTTGATTTACCTTTATGTTTGATTAATTTTTAATGTAAAAAAATATTGTTTGAGCATTGACATATCTTTTATTTTTTAAAGGCTAATTACTTCAGTGATTATGCAGAATCATCTAAATTAAAAAGGGTAAGTTGATTTTTTAAAATGTGCAAATAATATACCAGTACTTGTAATGTACATTTCTTAAGCATGAATCATACTGTAAAGTTATTTATCATCATGATATACTGGTCATAAATTAGTGTAAAATACATCTGGCCATCAATACTGGCCAGTAATTAATGTGAAGGTTCTTGTATATTATTTGAATGATAAAATAAAAAACAACAACTTATAATGATGTAAAATAAATTGCCAGCAAATGCTAAAACAATTCACCATTTAATTAACTAACTGACATATAAAATCTATGTTTTTTTAATATGTTATATTGTTATTCTATTTGAATAGCCTTAGTACAAATTTCTTTAAAGACCAATACTGCTTAATTTTGATCAATTAGTAACCTATTAGTAGGATGATGCCTGGTTGTGCAATTAACACACAGGAATCTCGTTTGGATTTATCGATAGTCAGGAGGTTCAAACCCTGCCAGCTTCCATCTCTTGTTATACTGTGGGAGGTTTGGACTAGAAAGTAAATTATCTTCAACTCTGAAGGACCATCGAAAATATTTAAAACATTTTACAAAATGTTGGAAATGTATACCTTTATATATCTTTACATATATAGTTTATTAAGAATTAAATATAGTAAAGGAAGACTACACTCAAACATAAATGTAAATAAAAAAAATAAATCCATTGGAAAAATGTTTATAAAAAAGATATTTTTTAATATTGGTAACAGTAATAAGCTATTACCATATTCACTTTTCTCTAATTGTGTTTCACAGATTTCTGCATGCATGGTTTATGATGGTCAAGGATTACCAACTTTAGAGACAAATGTATATTGCACTGTTAACAATAAAGAAAAGGTTAGAAGCAGTCTTTTGTTTATAGATTATACTTTTAAAGTGTTTAAGGCCTTTTCATTTAAAAATAAGCTTCATGCATAAAAAGTAGGAAGTTGACTTATATATTATATTTATAAAAAATGGAACCTAATGCTAGGCTTCATTTTAAAAATAGCAAATGGTTGAATTATGGTTAATGCTGAATATTAATACAGCATACAAAATCTTTATAAGGAGTGTCAGTTCTAAGTACTAAGATTTTTGCTAGTGATATTAGCTAATCTTGATCAATTGTTCTTATCATGGACATCAGAAATAACAGGGAATAGAAAAACAGTCAAATCATCTGTAATTGAAATGTAAATGGTGATAATTTTTTACTTTTATGAAAGGAAAATTAGGTTTTCATATTTTATAGTAGCTATGTTGACTGTGATGATCCTTATTTTCAATAAATTTTGTAAAAAAGGATGAGTAATGTATTTAGTTAATCTTGAATATGAGTTGCTCTTTTTTTAAATGATGAATCTTTGTTAAGAAAAAAAGTATGAAAAAATTATCATTTTATTTTTAAGAATTTTCAAAGCAATCTTGTAATTATTTGTTAAAAAATCATGTACAGGTATTTGGTTAGCATAGGGTTGAGGAGATTATGTTATTTATAGCAATGTAACTGATAAATTTGCATACTTTTTGTCAATTATAAATATAACATAGAGGATCGAGACTCTAGAAAAATAAAGATATGTATATCTATGTTACTAAAAAATAATGGGCTTCATTCTGAACATCATATTTAAATTCAATTTTGTAACCCAACACACATTATTCAAGAATTAAGCATTTTGTTTTCATCAATACAATGAAAAAGTGTAAGATGTGTTTTGTTTTTTTACTCTGAAATATAAAACAAATAATCATAGTTCAATATTACAATATGATCTTGTGATCTTGATAGATTGTATTGCCTTAGCATTTAGAATCAAAGATTTTTTTGAGTTTCATATGGGTTTTGCTTTCTCTCCCTCCACCCCCCTCCAAAAAAAAAAATGATATTTAAAGGTATTTTTATATCATTTAACTTTATAGACTTAATTCTGCATATGCGTATAGAATAATTACTGAAGAATAATATATTTACTTTTTAGAAATGAATTACAAATTTTTTTTTTATCATACATTTTTCCAGCATATTTGTTCTACACTCATTCCAAATAGAGACTTAAAAATCTGGTTAGAAGAACGTGAAAAAGCACAAATTGAAATCAAAGCTTCAGTTCTTGCAGCCATTAACTTCATCAATTGTGAATTAAATGAGACTTTGAAAGGCTTAGATCCATTAAAACAGACAGACATTGATCAATTGCTTCTGTAAGCTTTCAAAATTTTTCTTTATAGTGTTTCTATTGTTTGCTAGGAATTTCTTTAGTGTGTGTATGTTAAAATAGAAATAAAAGGAATTTTAGATCTTAGACTCCTATTTACAATTTTTTTTTCTTGCAATGACTTTTATTTATACCTGCATTTTCTTCAACTGTGTAAATATAAATACAATAATCTAAAATTAAATAATCTGCAATAAATAATCTGGTTACATCAGTCCCAACATACGACATCTTCTACAAGATCTGCCTATCTAGATTCATCTATCTCTGTATCCCTAGCACCTTCTGCAGCTTCCACCTCCAAATAAGTTTGTTCTCTTTTTGGTCATTACTGTTTTTTTATTACTGTTTCATTTCATTACTTAGTATCTTTTATATTTTGTAAATGTGTTTTTGATTGTTATGTAGGGTACTGTGTTAGGATAGGATAAGTGCATACAGTATTTACGTTCAGTATTGGTTTTACAATGCAACGTAGGAAGGTATCAACGTCATAACCCGAGAACCGCTTGTGTTATATTTTTTTAAAAAAATTAAGTTAGCTAATTTCTTTCATTCTTGTTTGAGGAATTACTGATTAGATCTTCTTATGATACTAAATCAATAATTACAATATAAAATATTTACATGTATTAATTTAATGTTAAAAAATACACTGATGTTACTTTCTAAAATTTATTTAAAATAATTTTCAACAAAATTTATTAGGCTAGAAATTTATTTTTACATTTGTTAAAAAAAACATAATAAACAATTAAATAATTAATATTTTAATAGCTAGCTTTTTTCCTTTTATATTGCAAACTCAAGTTCCTTTATGGAAAAAAAAAGGCAAATTGAAGAAAAAGAAAAGGAGAAAGAGAAACTGTCTAATGAAGAATTAGCTACTGTCTCTGCTAATGCCACTCCTGCCGTTGCAGCACAAGTAGCTAAAAATAAAAGGAAACCATCAAGGTAACAAATAACTCAATTTTTACTAGAACATTTTGTTTTCAATTAAGTCAACTAAATTGTCCTGATTATTAGTCTTAGGCAGTCAAACCTTAATATCAAATTCCACAGCTGTAATATTTTGTCTGGTATATCCATCCAATGTTTGAGATAAGCATAATTCCAACATAGGTGATCAGGTGAAACTCATTTATATTTGACCCATTCTAAATACTTTGAATTATATAACATATAATTATATTAATATATAAAAGCAAATAAGACCATGAAACTTTGATTTATTTAAGGCTTAAATTAATAATCTCATCAAATAAAAGTTATACATCAAGTTTTAAGTTGCATAACATTTTTTATATTATTTTAGGCCTTTTAATTAGTTATACTGGTTTTCAGTACAAATTGATATTTATATAAATTTGGAAGTAAATTATTGTTTTGAGAATTGAATTATTGTTTCATACTTTTCAAGTGCTATAGAAATTTTCAGTATTGAGTGCTGAGCCTTTTTTTTTTACAAACCTTTTATCAACACACTCTATCTGTCTGGTAAAAAGTTTGTACATACTATTTCTCCCACATGCTGAAATTTCACACAATTATTTCTTTTACCTGACAACACAAGAATAAAAAAAAGATTAACCAATTAGTTAATTAACTATTGGTAATTAATTTTTTTTTTTTTGATATCTCAAACAAGGAAAAGATATTGCAATTGACTGAAGTGGTGGTATAAGCTGAATTAGTCCCCTTTTTAGGTCCTCTTTTGAGGCTTAGTGAACACAAACATGAAATAGAAACAATAGATTAATACCTTACCTAAATCAAAGTTTCATGGTCTTATTTGCTTTTATATATTAATATGTACAAATTATACAATCTTCCATATTCATAAGCTCTTTGCTAGCAGAGTGATTAGCTTATTGGCTTGAGAAGCCTGTGATACCCCATTCTTTCTCCCCCCCCTCCCTCTTTCCAACTAGCCTAGACAAGTGATAGAATCATAGCATATTAAGAAAGCTAAAAGCATGAAATAGCGTAAACAAAAAGTATTGGTAAAAATATTTTTAGTTGAACAGATTTATTATTGTTAATCTCAATCTATTACAAATTTAATTACAAGACTAATCCAAACTAATTAATACACTTAATATAAGCTTTGTTGTTGTTTTTTTTTAGTATTTTTTTTATTTTGCTTGTTACAAGAACTATACTGATTATTAGGTCACATGATTATATATATAATACAGATGAGATATAGGGGGGTAGGAAAGTGATGTGTAGGGAAGAAGAATTGATATTTATTGTGTTATAGATTTTTTTTTAGAGTAGAACTCTAGCATTTATTATGTGGAGATTCCTATTAAGAAGCATCACTTGGACAGGTGCTAGTTATAGGATAACCTGAAGGTGAACTATTACATTGTGGAGTAAATAGCCTTCTTATTACAATTATGTTGAAATATTGAATCTCAGTTCGGATATTAAATATAATATGAATTTCTTTTATGTTAAAATGTTGGATTTCCTATGGAACTATTTTAGAGTGACTACATCTATGTACCCATTTTCCTATTTTATTTTCTAATTTTATTTCTCAATTCAGAGACTTACTGTAAGTACCCAAATTGTAAAAAAAATATTTAAAGACAGTTGCAGATTCATGTTCTATATCTTGTATTTTTATTGTAATTTTTTCAATATTGGATAAACTTATGTTTTAATACAATTTAAATTTTATATTACTCATTAGCATATATATTAAATAATTAAAAAAATGTATTTTTATTAGAGTTAATTATGACTTTAACATATTAATATATGCCCAGAAATTAAATGCTTAAACTATAATTATGCATAAAAAAAATAATTTAAATTTATACTTCTTCAAAATTCTTTATTATGGGGCTTGGTGACCAAGGGGTAAAACATTTGGTTTTCAATTCGAGGAGTTCAACTCTTAGTGAAGACTGGAATTTTGAACCTTGTGATTTTTAGAACACCCACATCTTATGGGTACCTGAAATACAGAGTAAATAAAGGCAGTTGATTGTAATGCTTGCCATATGACACCCTTGTTAACTGTCAGCCATAGAAACAGAATAAGTTTTACATTTTCTTTCATGGTAGATTGCAAGATCTGAAAGGGGCATTTTTACCTTTATCCTTTAAGTTCATTGTAGTTTTTTTAAACAATTTCAGAAGCAGTGCTAAGATTGCAAAGTCTGGAAATGTTGCACAGATTCCTGATAGACCTCTAGAAATTTTAGTCTCAGGCAGTGAATCTGTCATAGCTATCAGCCAAGCTGTTTGTTTGAGTGCTGCCATTTCTAACAATAACAGAATTTATCAGCATGTTGCTAATCTAATGCATCCTAATGTAAGAGTAGGCCTATATTGCCTTTCTTGTTCTTTGTGATTAATGGTTTTATTTACTTAGGTTTTAACCAGTGCATTTACTTTTTAAAGTCTACATCGAATATATAAAAATGTGAAAGTCATTTATTTGAGAAAAAATGATAAAAATCTTCTTCATATAAATTTTCCATATAACTCAATAATTAAGATGTGGAAAAAGGAATTAAGAAATTTTCAGAAAAACTTAAGTTGCTCTTGTATCTAAGACCATATCTTACATCTGATGAAGATGACAATGAAATCAGATTAACAATGGTGTGTGATGTATACAAAATAAGACTACACATAACACAAACTGTTTCATTTTGTAAAAAATGTTCTATATTCATGTGCTTAAAAATAAAGGTATAATTCTTTTTTGATATATTTAAATAATAGTTTTAGCACCTAATGCATGTAGCAGCAATGAAGATGATAGACAGAATTCAGTGCAAATCATGAGCTTATGTTTTACCTTATTTCAAAAATGTTTTGCATGTATGTGCTTACAATATGCATTCTGAATTTAAAAAAAATGAGTACAACTGAGCAGACTAAAAGTATCCATGTACCTATATTAAGCATGCAGGCAAAAGTGAAATTATATTTTCAATAGAAATTTAAAATTGTTAGTTCTATAAGTGACAGACAGCATAAAAGCAATAGCAGATTTTCCTGTAAGGAAAGGGACTATAAATAAAAAAAAAGAAATTGTGATAATACACCTGAAAACATTTCTTGGCTCATTAAATAAAATAATAGGCTGAATGAAAAGCGTACCAGACATTAATAGCATAATTTTTGTTATTGAAGATGTAAATGTTTTTCATACGTTTTTGTTGACAATCTTTTTTTTTCCTACTAATAAAAAATGAATGGTAAAAAATAAAGTTCACAAACCTTCCTGTTTAAATGATTACATCATTTTTACATTTAATAATAACACAATTTTTATTTCCCTTGTAAAAGTTCTAATATGGACTCTATATAATAATTTTTTTTAAAGATATGTTTGGATTATTATGAAAATTATTTATGTTAATAAATCCCATTTTTATAATTATTTCGATATACAATATTTATCCTCACAGGTTTCGGTGAAACATTATAGAATTCCTCTGCCTATGATAACAATTTTACAAGGTGGTAAAGGTGTCGCTGGTAAACAAAATTTGATCAAAGAATTCATGGTAGTTCCAGGAGTTAACATGCCATTAGAAAAGGTAAAAATTTATTAGACATAGAGATACTTTTTCTTTCTTTTTGTTGCCTTCTTAATGCAAAAGGCAAATTATTTCATATGATCTTATCTTATCTTATACAATACAGACGTTACTTCAAAAAAGAAGATGATTACGATGATTTATACTATGATTATGTACATCATGTTTTAATTTTTAAGCATTACATTTTTACAGGGCTTACAACTTATAGCTAATATAAACAGTCATGTAACCAAGACTCTTTCTTCAAAATTTGGAGTAAGTTTATATTTTTTTGTTAAAACTAAATCAAACTTAAAAACATACACAAAAAAGAAAACAAAACAAAAATTGTACATTTTAATATATTACACATATAGAATTTATGCTGAAATTTAAAATAGGTAAAAACTCTTAATGAAGTTCTATTAATAGAGCATGTATGTTCAACATTGTAAGGGTAATTATTGAAATTTTGTTGATGTACCCATGCTGTGACTATTTTCCATTCTAAAATTTGGAAAGTTTTTAATGTTTTGCATTGCAGTGTTGTTTTTTCTTCATAATATAAATCGGAGTAAAGTAATATTTAAAAAGAATATCAATAATAGAACAAAAAAAGCATTCATAATAATTTAATCTTCTTGTGTTTCACAAAGGCTGCAGTAAAATATGTCAATGAAAATGGAGCCCTGTGTCCACCATTAGATCAGCCCAATCAAGGTCTAGATCTGATCATTGAAGCCATTCATGCACAAGGACTTACTCTGAATAAAGATATTCACCTTGCTATCAATATTGCTGCACATGAGTTTTTTGATCATGTTAGTGACCCTATTCTAATTTGAATTTCTCATTAAAGCTATTATAATTGTCATACACACACTAAGTCATGTTAGTCAAAATTTTTTTTTTTTAAATAATAAAAAAGCTTATCTTTGTGTGTGTCTAGAAGAAAAGGTATCAGCATCTAAGTTTAAAATGTTGAAAATAAATGAATATCAACTTAATTACTTACAAATTTTGTGATTTATACCCAATATTATTGATAAATCTTGTTGCATAATGAGGATTAAAAAAAGCAATTCTTACATTATAATTTATTACGTACAATTTAAACTCATATTTGTTTTTGAATACTAAAATAATTTTTTGGTTATAGGATAAAGGTAAATATGAAGTCACTGAGTCAACATGGAAAAGCTCAGAAGAAATGGTCCCTTATATATCTGAGCTTTTAACCAAATACCCTTCTATTGTTGCTGTGATTGATCCTTTAAGGGGAGAGGTAAGTAAATAAGTTCAACTTTTTATTAGATAATTGATGAACCAATTTTATTAAAAATATTATGATATTAATATTATTTTCAAGATAGCAATATTTATTAAATAAAAAAATAGTACAAAAACATTAAATCTCTACTGCTTACCAGAAATATATTTGTAATGTTTACTTCATCCTTTTTGTTATAGCCTTTTCAAAAATATTCTGAGGTCAGTGATGTGTGAATTTTGCATTTATTTGACATTTCTGGGATTGGACAATTTTCTGTTGTTTTAATTCATTTTCTTGTGTATGAAATGTATTGAATGTCTTAAGAAGCATTTTTAAAATATATTCATCAAATTATAAATGAAATATTTATTAAATATGTAATAGATATTTAGAGCTAATCTTGCTTAGGTTTTCTTCAGAAAAAGAAAACATTGAAATACAAATGACATTGGATTTAATTTAGTAAATAATGAATTGATAATCTATTGTCTAATGTAATGTCTTTTTAAAAATTTTATTGTCATTAATTTTGTTGCTGAAATTTTAACTTGACTAAAAATTTAATATGAAATTTTTAGCAGATCATCATCTTAAAAAAATGTCATGTAAACAGAATTTTTATCATCATCATTCCTTTGTGTTCCTTGTGGAACCTCTACAAAAACACGCCACTCTCCACGGTCTCTTGCAAGTTTTTTTATGGCTTCCCAGCTCTTTACGGTACTTTTGGCTTCCTCCAGTATGCTGCGTCGCCATGTTCGTTTTGATCTTCCACTACGTCTTGTTCCCTGGGGGTTCCACTCTAATAAACAGAATTGTAATGGAAATGTTTAAAACAATTTCCAACAAATAAATACAGTGGAGATCCAATAGTTTGAAATTATTGGGACTGGACCCATTTCAGATTAAGGAATATTTCAGAGTATGCAAAATTATTAATAAAATAAATGTAATTGTGAAATATAACATAGAATTTCAGAAAGTGGTACAAGATGTAATGATAAGCACAGTTAATTTTATTTCATCTCTAAAACGAACCAATTCTGTGCTTGATGTGCTATACAAACAAACAAAATGTTTCTTATACAATAGTCGAAGTAGTTTTCTATATCACTGTATCAGATTTCAAAATATCAGTATTGCACTGTTGCAACCATGCAATTTATCACACATCACCCCTTTAGGGAACTATTTTTCACAAATTTGCAAGCATTTATAATTATTAAAACAGTATTTTAATTTGGATTAAGTGAACTTTTAGATTACTAAAGTTCGTATTATCGGGACTCCACTGTATATTTTTTTAATTTTTTATTTCATTTATTTAAAAAAAAGTATTAGAATATGTAAAAAATGTTTAGTTGATGTTAGTGGCTTATATTAAATTTAAATAAATATTTATATACCTATATAATAGCCTATGCAGCTTACAATCATATTCATTACTTTACTTTTAAGTTTTAAATACATTAAAAGAGTTTTTAAAATTTTATTCTAGGAATCTGAGACCTGGATAAAACTTTGTGACAAAGTAAGCAAATCAGTCTACATAGTGGGAGATAACTTTTACAGTAGGCCAGGTTTATTGATTAAAGAACCTGCACCAATTTCAACATTTACCAGTGGAATTGTGATGCGTTTGGAAAGAATGAACACATTGTCAGACCTCATTGCTTGTGCTAAGCTTTATCAGGGTATGTAAGATTTAAATGAAATTCTTTCAGGCCATACAATTTTTATATCTTGGTTTAATGGTAATAGACTTTCAAGTAAATAAATCAATAAGAGAAAATGTCAAATTATCATTACATGACATTTATCTGCTTTCTCTAAAGTAAAAGAGACTTGTTATCATAGAGATACAGATACGAAATATGAAAAATGCATTGAAGCAAATAATTTCCATTATGTAAACTATGAATACTGATTCAAAGTAATCAGTAATCAGGGCTTATAACGCATGCATTAATATTTTTTTGTCTGATTGAAAGCAAGAAAAGTCCAAGTTTGAAACAAGTGTCATTTAGTTTAGTAATTATTTAAAGTAGCAATCTACAACAATCACCTAGCTCTGTGTTTGTTCTCTTTTGTAGAGTTTTGTTGTTATCCAAAAAAAAGTGCTTGTAATCACACCAAATTTCTAATAAGGATCAATAAAGTAGTCTTAGCCCATTAATAGCATATTAATATGATCTAAAGTAATCTAAATAGATAAACATCATGTTTCTCACATGTTTTTACTTAGTCACATTTGCTTATTACCATTGAAAGCGAACCTCACAGTCATCAAAGATGTTTCAATTAAGATGCTTAAAAATAATAATTTTGTTTTTTAAAGTAGTTTAACACAAGAAGTAATTACATATTTTACTTTCCTTTTAAAGGCATAAATGATGTCTTTTTTTTTCTGAAACAAAATTTTAAGCATCAAGTGTTAACATTCCTATCTAAATTGTTTATGTATTAGCACAATTAATTGTTACATGACATCCACATTTTTTCCCCTCTAGCTGCATGTAATATTTTAGGATGCATTTGATGTCTAATCCATTAATTTAAATAAAGACCACATATTTTTTTTTCCTATCAGCTCTCAAAAATGAGATAATAATTTCAACTAATGATTTTGAGACCACTGACACCTTTTTGGTTGACTTTGTAAGTAAAATACTAGTTTTAAATATTTAACACAATGTTAAACTTTAATATAAGATAAGATAGTTTACTTATTATTAGTCCAATTAAATGGAAATTCAGTTCTAATTCTAATATCTAAGAAAGAATAATTTCCTACAAATAATCCTGTCATCTATTTCTTTAATTTCAGTCTGTAGGAATCAAGGCGAGGTTTTTGAAACTAGGAGGCATGCATACTGGTGAAAGGTGTTGTAAAATAAATCGTATGCTTCAGATTTACAGAGAGCTGGAGCATCCAGAGATAAAAGTTTTTGAGGAACCATCAGAATCTGAAACTGTTGCTGGAGAAACAGAAGAACAGGTGACCATTAGACAGACTATTGGCAGCCAAGAGGAGCCAATTGTAGAGACAGTTGAAGAGAAAGAAGAGGCTGAAATAATTAACATGCCTACACCTGAACCAGAGGATGATGGCAAATTTCATCTAAAACTGCATGAGTCTTTTGAATTTCCACAAATCAATTACCCAACTCTTCAAAATGTTGAGCCTGTTGACGCTGAATCAGTGGAGCAAAACAGCTGATTTGTTTCATCAAGTTTATTTTGTTTACAAAGAAATGAAAGGAAAACTATCTCAGTTGCTATTTTTGTTTTTATGTGTCACTTAACTAAAAAGTTTACAATATAATTGGAAAAATATTTAAACAAATGTCATGGGACCACATTTAGAACTTGTCTATATGTATATATTTTAAATATATATAATTTATTATATAATTGTATGATATAGGTTTCATTTTATATAGAATAATAAGGTTGTTTAAAAAATATTTTAGTGTCATGATGTTGTTTGAAGAGAAAGACTTGCGTTTTATTTTCCCCAAATTATCTGAGATGCTGATTTAATAAAATGACACAGTGTAGATATAATTCTCTTTAAGTTTAATTGTTTTAAGCTCGAACTTTAAAACAATAAATATAGATAAAATATAATTCAGATGCAGAGTAAATAAAAGAAAAAATAATTTATAGCTTTTATAGCTACTTTCAGAGCGCTATGGTCCAATTTCATTTGTGGACAACATAGATTGTCTCTAAGAACTATCATTACATCATTAATAACATTTTAGATCTACATTGCTAAAGTGTATTCCCTTGGTTGACTTATTAAGCCTTCTGTTTAAAAATAGTTTTGTTTGTTTAAACTTGTGTATAATGTATGCAAGACATATACTATTTATAAAACTTAGGATATCACTAGTTATTTGGATCGCACCTTTATTTGAGAATTTACTGTCGTTTTCATTTCCAAATCAAAAGAATTGTTTTTTTTAAATTCTATTTAATTTTGATATGATAAATTACTATTGTTTCTTCTTTTGGCCTAAATTGACAAAATATGGTAATCTTGAAGTAGTATGACTGACTTCTTTTGGCCTAAATTGACAAAATATGGTAATCTTGAAGTAGTATGACTGAGTACTGGTTGCTGGTGACTACTTCTGATTCAGCATTTATTTACAACTCAACTAGATCTAATTAGGTCTTGAGATGATCATCACTATTTTAAATGCAAATCGGGAAATAAATCAAATCAAAACCCAATGATGTTTTACAGATACACAAAATTAACACTACCAAGTTAATTGCTATGAAACGCGCACTAGTAAATCAATGATTATAATAGGCCTACATTAGAGAGGTTAGAAGGAGTGACAATACAGACTCTTAGTATAGAAGACTTCAAGACCCCCCTTTAAAAACGTTTCAAAGGTTGACTAAACCGTTTTCCCGTTCTTTAAAGAGTGTCTGAAAAGACGAGCATCTATGCGGACTCGCATGTGTGTTATAGACTAAGCCTTGATTAAGAACAACAGTAGAAACTGTGATTAGAACTGCTCATGGATTTTTTCAAGATAAGAATTATTTGAATCTGTAACGGATCACGTTTGCCTGCTAGAACCTTATCCTTATTTTTAGTAGACCTAATAATCAGAAACTCTGAATGTTTGAAAAATGGCCTAAACGTAAATAGAACCAAAAAAAAAGTGAAATAAAGAAGGGCTCGAAGCACAAGCCGATAATTCTATGTGAGGATATTCAAGACACATAGAGTGCATTTAGGCCTACGTCTGTAGGCCCCCAAATAATTAAATTAATTTCTGATCATCGATATTAACAAAATCAACTTGCATTGTAAGGAAGATAAAATTATACTAAGATTAGTAAGATCAAGCATTCCCTTATTTGAGAATTTTATTAGCAAACGTGGCTCAATCCTTATACCGTATATAAGATTTAATCTCTCATCGTGCTCGACTTTCCATGTAGAAACACTACCATGTTGGGAACACGCCATGAGAAATGAAACGAACTCGAACCTCATGGTCATGAACGAACCAAACCTTAACTTAAAAACTGATCGGCACGAACCGAACAAATCAAGATTTTGTAATATTCTTGTAAGAAAAAGAACCAAAAAAAAAAAAAAAAAAAAAAAAAAAAAAAAACAAAGAAAAAAAAACAACAACGTAATTTTTCAGCGAGATGACTTGACATTTATTTTAAATTCCTGCAAGGTTCTCCTGCTGAGTTTGCGTTGTCCTTGACATCTTGTTTTTGCATCTTTCCTGGGTCATTTTGGATTGTCTTTTGGTAGCCTATCTATCTTTTGTGTGTTAATGAAATGGAAGATTTAAAGGGAAACTCTCATAGTTTTTCAAATTTTAGTTATTGACATATTTAAATTCTGCGTAAAAAGTTGTAATAGTAAACATTATATCATTTTTTATTTAAATGCTTAGAAAATTTTATATTTAATAAATT
>JADKLZ010000003.1:34903594-34917976 GCA_021533235.1 Biomphalaria straminea | reverse complement strand
TCAACGGGGGCCGCCTCTGAGTTTGTGTATCACACAAACTCTCTTTGTCGCTGCTAAAAGTTCATTTTAAAAAAATTGTATCAAAGATAAACGACAGAAATATACATCTTCCGTGCTTTGATCTCTCAACGTTAGCCCTGTTCAAGGCAATGTCACACCTCTTATATGAGTTAATTACTTGGAAAGTAAATGCTCTAAGGTTTGAACAAAATAAAACGTGAAATTTGTTACTATATATTAGATTTTTAATTGTCTTAAATTAGGTTTCATTTATATTGCATTCTAATTAGGTTTTTTTCTCTTTAAATACTGCTTGCATAAAATATTTTTAAAAATTAGATTTTGAGCTTTTAGAAAAACAAAGTAGCCGTTGCATCAGAACTTTGAATGATCTATATTATCGTGATGTCAGATTTTCATTATCTCTTCCACATTCTGAGCACTAAACGGGACGGACGGACAGACAGACAGACAGACGGACAGACAGACAGACAGGCCACACAAAACTAATAGCGTCTTTTCCCCTTTCGGGGGCCGCTAAAAATTACACAAAGAGGTTTAAAAAACACTTTAAAAAATTGTTCGCACTTTCATACAAAACTTATAATTTTTTGATTCATATCACTAATTTTTTTTTGTCATCATATCACTAAATTTTTTTTTTCATCATATCACTAATTTTTTTTTTTGTCAAAATGATTTAGTAAATATTGCTGAAATGTCATGGAACTACACAGCCTGGTATTCTTATATGATGCTGAGCATGCAAGATGGTATGTGACACTTAGATCTATCTTCGAAATATTTTACTTCATACATAATAGGTTTATTTTAAGGCTTTAACATCAGGGTGGTGCGTTTTCTGTGTTGAGACAAAGGTAGTAGTTTCTCAACTTTTCAAATATTTAATTCTTGACTAGGACCCATGGCGACTAACAATATGCCTCTTTTTGAGGATTCACAAGCACGTGTCCCACTGCGTTTGGGAAATGAGATTTTTTAAAATAACTAATTTAGAAGTTTTTTAATTTGACAAAACATGTCTCTATAAGAAAGAGATTGAGTCTAGATTTTATTACTGTTAGAAACGAGATATATAAAAATAATGTTGATTTAAAAATGGATTTTTTCAGCATTTTAATTAAAACAATAGATATTTGTACCAAATTGTTTTTTTTAAAGAGATAGCAAACAAATACAAATGTTACAAACTTCACACATGAAAACAAGTTGTCAACAAAAAGGATATTGCTTGATTCATTAACCAGCTTTGTGCTTCGAGGCCTATTTGGCGAAAACAAAGAATCGCCTTGAAATATTCTGACTGACAAAGTACTGTACATCATAAGCATGCATGAGCTGACACAATAGGAAATATTAATTAAACCAGACTGTGTTTTCGAGTTCGTGTTAGCAAGTAAGAACACTCCATCTATAAACACTGGCTAGAACTATTTCATTTTATTATCAAAACAGGTTTCACTTGTGAAGAAAATTCTATTGGTCAAGCCATGACTGCATCTATCCTCACTTTGTTTGATACTTTAAATGAAACTGTGAACAACCGGGCCGATACTTGCTTGTAAGTTTTAATAATAACCGAATAACCTCGCCAACAAAGTAACATCATTGTTAATTAGTTTAGAGTACATTCGTTTCTAAATGTAAAAAATTAACTTTATCATTAATGTTTTAAATTCTTAGACTTTTAATAAAAAAAAATGTTAAGAAATAAACAAAGTAGGCCTACAACATTGCGCCACTAAGAAGCCAGAAGACAAGAGTAACTATATATGACTGCTTTTTTGACTTTGGCCTTTTTTACGCAAGAGTGCGTGAGTGAAATAAGCTGGGGAGGAATCTTCCCATATATTTGTGTTTCACAAACGTTTGCTATTGCCCACCTCCACTAAACTACGTTCCTTTAGCTAAGGATCTGGGAGAGCCATTTATATATACATCCCACCAACCCAGCGGCGCCAAACGTTTCCTGCATTCTAAGCTTCTGGAATATTGTCTTGCTTTTACTTCTCACTATTTCTCTAAGTAGAGGGCAGGTCAAAAGAAAAATTAAAAAGGTGTGGTCGTAGGGACTAGAGAGAATAGGAAAATGTGAGAGATCTTAGAGACAGAAGAGGAGGACGATTGTAATGTGCGTGATTGTCGCAAGATCGTCATTGTGTTCAGCAAAACGTCTTGTATAGTAGCGTGGGCTTGTTTTGGTTACGTAAAAGAAACCAACAGAACGCTCGTACGTCACTCGGCAAAAATTCGACCTGTCTGACGTAAGAAATAAGCAAGACGATTCTTGCGAAAAGGGTATGAATAACCCAAGTGATGATATGACTTCACTTCATTAATTTATTTGATTTATTAAATTTAGTAATAAAGTCGTTTTTTTACTTAATAATAATAATAATAATCCACTATCTCATAATTTAAGAAAAACTGAGTTGGAAAAACAACGAAAATATGGGAACCTAAGCTTGGAGATTAAGCGTCTATGGAAGCTTTCTAAAACAACAATATACTCCATTGTTATATCAACCGAGGGGATAATAACAACTGACCTCACGGATACCTTTAAGGCCATAGGCATTCCTAGGAACATTCTCGTTGCCTGTCAGAGGGTGGTACTGCTGCAGACCTGCCACATCACCAGAAAATTCCTCAGTGGAAACTGATAAAGGGACTACGATGAATTTTGTTTCCCTTTAACCTTATTGTCCATAAGGCAATTTGTCTTACAATTTGTGCATTATACCAAACAAAACATTTATAACTATAAAGAGAAACAAAATGTTCATTCACAACAGACTCACTCACAATGTACATGTCAAAAGTTTACATCAGATTGTTTCTGTTTAATGATTTGATTGCCAGAGGAACAAAAGAGTTTTTGTATGTATGTATTAATGCATATTTAGCCTACAATGAAAATGAAACACAATTTTGTCCCTGAAAAAAAAAGACCAACTTCGCCCCATTGTCTGGGAAACGCTGGTATAAACAATAAAGAGCTAGATCCAGTGGCGTAGCAAGGTACCCGTGGGCCCGGGTTCAAGAATATGTTGATGGGCCCCCCTCCCCCCCCAAATGACACATAATATATGTGACAATGAAATCCAGTAGTTTGTATCTAACAGTGCATTTACTAAAAGACATTCCAATGCAAGTTCAATAACACAATAAGCTGACAGAATCATTGAAGACCATGTTTAAGTACAACTACTGTTTATCAAAGTAAACTAATGTGCAAGTGGCTGCTTTTGTTGAAACATTTAATGAAGGCTATTCAGTGGCCTAGCTAGGGTGAGGGGATGTTGTGTTCATATTTGAAAATCTCACCGAACCCCCCCACTGAGGGTCCCCCAAATGAGTGTCCGAAATTTGTTTTCCATTAAATATTACGCATTTTTATAATGTCAGGATGTCGAATGTCAAAATGCCGTAGTCCCTAAAGTGGTCAAGCCTATCGGGCCCCAAAATCCATAACTACGCCACTGAGGCTATTGTACTGGTACTGTTCGCTCATATTAAAAAAAAACCATCCTTGCCGTGGCATCGTAAGTAATTTAAAGAAAGATGGTGATATTTTATTTGCTCAGTCAATCCTACATACTTCTGTTTCTCACAAATATGAAAACTTACAAATAATTTTATGCAATTTCTTTGGGTAGTTCTTCATCGGAGTTCACAAAACAATTTCAGAAAATAATGGAAATTTAATAATTTTTTAATTCTCTTTGAGTGCTGTCAACGACGATATAGAAAAATGGCACAGACGTGGATCTCTTTTAGGTGTTTTGCTAAAATTGCAAAGTCTTTTAACTCGTTTTGAATATATGGGTCGAAGTAAAGGGTTGTGTTTTTGTTTTCTTAGGAATTTATGTATTGCAAAGAAATTGTTTTTTTTAGGCCTACTTGTGGCCTAAACGATACTATTTGCGATGACCACTACATTGAAAGGTTCTTGCATTTTAAAGTTACAACTATCATTCACTATGCGAGGAATTACTTTCAGTCAGTAATTGTCAACTTTTCGATGTGCACTTCGTTTAGAGTTTAGATCATCCGCCGTTCTCATCATTCAAGTTGTCTGTTTGTTTGGCAAGCTTGTTGGTGGAGTTAAGTAATAAGGCCTACTTTTTTTTTGACGATTCCGTTAAAAACAACGTTGGTCCTGTGTCTGGGAATAAATCCGAGACCATCGTTACGACTTTCCAGTGCACATACCAGACGAAAAAGCAGCCATAAACCTCCTCCCCAATACATTCACAATAAGTAGCTCAAAAGTCAACATCTTTAATGTTTCCCAAAGTAACAAACAGAATATGATGTTTCTTTTTTGTTATTTAATACCTATTTTAAGTCTAAATCTAGATAACTGGTAATGGGGGAAAAAAGCAGAAAAAAACATAAATGGAAAAAACAAAAGAAAGAATGGATGTATGGGACCCAAACGTCACCACCAACGCACCGTCACCACAATAGCCCTGATGAAAGAGGTTCCTTACAATGACTGGAAAAAAAAACGAGTTAATGTTTTGAAGTTTATATAAAGTTTGAGACGACGTTCAGGATATAAGGAAACTCTTTAATTTTTTAACCATTTTTCAATACCAAATTTCAGTGTAGATCAGGCCAAAATTGGTCATTAGTCATGGGACCAGGCGGTATGAAACCCCCACGCGCCATGTAGAGTCGTATTTACAGTTGAAAAGGCCTTAAGCTATTAGAGATATGGGGCCCCATACAAGTCCAGATATTGTATGTGACTACTAAGTATTTCATAGAGCTTATGTTGCATAGAGAGGCCCTAGACCCATGGTTGTTTCACCTTTGGTTGTGGGCCCCCAAATGGCCGTGGGCCCGGGTTCATTGAACCCCTTCGCACCATGGATGCTACGCCACTGGCTAGATCTATATAGGTTTAGATTTAAATCTTTAATATAGCTAATAGATCTACGCACAGAGTCACTAAAAATAATCACTATTCGAGAGCATATCTACTAGGGTGCTAGATAACTAAATCAATATCTACTACGTGATATGCCAGCAACTTGTCGAAATGAGTTAAATTATAGATGTCTTTTCACAATTTTTCTTGTTTGAGAAAGTCTTTAAAATTGTAACACCTCAAATTGAAGAGCTCGATTTCAAATATATCTAGATATCAAAGACATAAAATATATAGTTAATATAGGCCTATATTTTTTTGTCTATGATAGATCAGTAGTTACTTTTTTTGTTAAACCATGGTTAAACTGCTTAGTCTTAGGCTTTTAATGAGAGCTAGTCGATTAGATCTATGATTTTTGTCTAGTAGTGAAAATCAGTGTTTTAATTTAGATTTATTCAAAAGATTAGGGTGAAGCAATCTCCTACTTTCACTTTTCAGTGCCTCCCTCCAACTCCCATCAATTCAATGGCAAAATGATGATCATCTCACTTCATTTTTTTGGCCCTATTTACTTAGACTTAAAATCTATAAATTATAATAAATCTAATCAACCCGCCGGTCTGATTAACCTGACTTGACTGCATACTATAGATTCATTTCAAAACTTATATGTTGAATCTAGTAGGCCTACAAATAAGTGGCTGGTGTGATATTTAGCAGTGGTTTAAATTAATCGAATTAGACTGTATTAATACAAGCTTTATTTAATTTATTTAATGTATTTTTCTTTATATTCATATATATTGAAAATGTATTTATTATAATATTTTCCTTTAAAAACAAACTACATAGTAACATATGCAATATTGCCTACTCTTCATCTGTTATTATAAATAAGCTAAAGGCATAGGATATGCCTAAAGGCCTACTTGTTTTAGTTTAACTTAAAGTCACAAGAAGATAAAGTTAAAAAAACAAAAAACAAAACTTTGATGCCATTTTTTGAAACTGATTAGGATTTTTAATATTTAAAAGCTAAATATATATCCAATGAATTAAATGTATTCTTCAGGTCTCTAAATGCTTCTTTCCATCTGATTAAAAAAATTCTACAAAAATGCAAAGAAGAAGAGTCACAGCTGGATACATGGGAATCATCATCCAGATCATCAGTGCTTTATTATTACTATCGTTTTATACACATCATCTACAGATTTGTCTGCACAGCAACTGCAACAGGTAAACACTTTAAATAAAAATATTTGAATTGTGTGTGTTTGTATTTTTATTTTAGTTTTAAGAATAATTAGTCTTTGCTGGTTTTTATCTTTTGTATCTTTGCAATGTCTTTTTATTTTGTAGCAATCCTCAAAAAAATGTACTTTTTTTTTTTACAGATTCTATGCTTCGTATTGATTATGATGAGGCTCAAGCAAGAAGTATGTTGAATTGAAACAATATTTTTACTTCTAAATTAATTACTAGTTAAAATTTGTAAAGTTTTTATATACAGTGAAAATCTTTCTTACCATTGAAATACATTTTTTGCTCAATAGACATTGGAAGTAGTGAAATCACTTTTGTAACTATTTTTAAGGTGCTGCATGTGAGCCAAATCTCATTAGAAACTCAATACTTGCTTTCTTCAAGCTTAGATTTCATTTGGAAGATATTCGAGTTTGCAAGTAAGAAAAAAAAATCTCAATTACAATATTATAGAGTTTGTCTTGTAAATGTTCTTTTTAAAATGTTTTTAAGTCCTTTTTAAGAAATTTAACCCTTTGTCCTGACCAAGAGTTTTATGGTCATCAGCCTTTAATAATAATTCAATGACATTTTGCTAGGTAAGCATTAGAGCTTACCTTTTTAACAACAGATGCTTTAACTGACAGCCCAATTCATCTCATTAAGCATTATATTTTTCAAAGAGACCATATATTGAGGATATAAAAAATGTATTGGAATGAAATAAAAAATTGAGCAAGGCATCTATTACAAACAGTGTCATTCTTGATAGGGTATATACTTATATTTCAACATTGAAAAAATCCTCTAATATTATACTGCAACATGTATCTTGCAGAGAGATTACCCAAGCAGTTGAAGAGACATCTCAGAGACTCAGTGCATGTGAATGGGAGCTATCTTCCTCCCTTTCATTGCTTGTGTCAGTAATGAAGGATATGAAGAGCATTATGTGCACTCCTCCATCCTGTAATGTTGAATATGCATCTTTGTGCCTGGCTAATGCTGAACTCTTATGGCATGCTCATGAGCAGAACATGACGCAGAACATGACCATACCTATCACAAACATTACAACAACTAGTTTAAATAACACTGAACTGGCAAACAGTCGCATCTCCATTTGCAGGTAATTTGTTTGATGTAGTAAAATTTAATCTATTTGGACAAATTTTTGGTAACATTTTTAGTTACTTAGGTATGTCTGGATGCATAATAAATCATGTTATATGCTTATGTTTCAAACTAAGAGAAAATCATAAAAAGGAAACCTACTTATAAACATTTTAATGGAAACCTGAAAATTGTCTGTCAAAATGACAAATTATACCTAACAATGCATTGCATTTTGATTTATGTTGTAAACAAAAAGCACTTGAAATATGAGATGAAACCTTTAGTAGTTCTCACTTGAAACTAAGTGGCAGTTTGAATTTGACAGTTATTAAAAACAGGCCCATAAATGAGTGTTGACTAATCATTAAATATGATTTGAATTTTATTATGTAAACAAATTATATGTTAATTTTTTGTTTCATCACATGCTGAAAATTACTTTTACAGAAACTTAAAACTTGGTATAGCATGCGTCACTAACCATACCATTGATTGTCAGCAAAGTATTTATTTGAGTATTAGTTCTCGCTTTGAACAAGTAAACACTATTTATAAGCAAATGTGTCCTGACTTTTTACCTGCTCCAAGAACTTGTCCAACACAACCAGAGAATGTAATTCAAGGAAAGTCAAATATCTCAAGCATTGCCAAAATCATGAAATCAAGTTTCCTATTTAATAATTCTGATGTTTGTCGGTAAGAATAAATGTACTTTCCAGTTCTAATATTAGTCATTATAAAAATAGTTAACTTTGCAAAAATTTTAATGAAATATAACTACTTTCAAAACATTTGGATATTATGTAGAATCACAAATCTCTTTTTTTTCACCCCCCTCCCAAACTTTTAACAAAACCCAACACTCCTCTCCTCATTCCATAGAGTAACAGAAAAGAAAATTTGAATTAAAACAACAGACTTATTTATTAGTTATCATTTTCCCAAATTACATTTTTTATCGTGGTATCTATAAAAATGATTTAAAAAGTATTGACTTCTTTCTGCACCACTTCAATAAGGTATTCAGTTTTTTTCCCATTACTGTACATGAACTCAGGTGGTGATATTAAAAATTAATATTAAAAAAAAAACGTCATATAGCTCTTCTGTGAAAGTCAGACCTGTGAAAGTCAAAAAGACAACTGTACCTGTTATTTCATTTTTTTTTGGTTATGTATAACAAATCTTCAGACCACTCCCTCCCACTTGTAACAAATCATTAAAATTTTTTTTACACCTTCCCCCCTTAGTTGTTATGCAAAATCTGAAGATTTACTTTGATAAATATTATTTTGAAACTTTAAAAAAATGTAACATGAATTCTTTTAGGTCTGTACTAGCCAATAATGGAAGTCAAGATCTTTTGGATACTTTCTGCTATGGCTCAGCTTGTGGTTGTAATCTTCCTTTAGCAAGGAGTTTGATACTGAAAAACATAAGCAGTTGGTAAGAAGAATTTTAGTTTAGCTATCTGCACATTACTAGCTTTTCTTTACTGGCATCTTATGATATTTGTAGCATGATTGTTGTTCTCCTATCACATTCCTCTTTCACCTGCATCCCTATCCTTTGTTTGTTTCCCTACTTAGTGAGCTATTTTCACCAATTTTATCCAACATTTTCTATTGAAAAAAAAAAAGAATCTGCATGAAATTTTAAACTGTATTTTCATTTTTTAAAATTAATTTATCTTCACACCCCATTGATAAAAAAATTGAATGTGCATATAACTCTACACATTTTCATAAATAGCATATAATCTATTTATAGTTAATGTGCAATAATTTAAAAAAAGAGATAAGTTGTTTGTCAATTTTTTTTTAAAACAACAAGACCCTTTTTTAAAACATATGTAATAAATTTCTTAGAAAATTGTGTACTATTAGCTACAGATGAATACTTAAGAGAAGATTAATGTGTACCATTAGCTACAGATGAATACTTAGGAGAAGATTAATGTGTACTATTAGTTACAGTTGAATACTAAGGAGAAGATTAACCAATTAGAATGCTGGGCATAGTTGGTGGTTAAAGTCTAGTTCATTTATAGTGCATTAAAACCAAATGATGTTTAATTGTTTCTTTGTTGGTTAATTGCCTTTTCAGTGCTAAATCACAGATTTAATTACATTTGTCTTTTCAGCTCATTTAACAAACTAAACATAGTCATCAGTACCAGAGGATGTTCAGCTATGGACATACAATCGCTATTGAACGAAAGCTCTATAAATCAGGCTCTCAACAATTGTGCTGAGGTGAAATATATGATATTAAGTACACCACAATGCAGCTCTTATTGCCCAACATTTGAGCAGCTAAAACAACAGTGTAATCAAACAAACAGTAATTATTGCATGTAAGTAATATTTTTGACCTCAATGGTTTAGCTGCAATCATACAAATTTTGACTGAAAATCATTGTCTTTGTCATGGTGAAAAGATCTCAAGGGGGATCTTGAATAATCTTCTTGCCTCTTTGTTGGATGGTGCTGAGATCTCGTAACCATGATGCCGAGGATTCTATTAGAAGATTTCAGCTGAAAGGATGAGCAAGCTCTATTGAAGTTGTCAGCTGATTGGATGATCTAAATATTTATTAATAAATTCAATGAAGAAGATCCTTTGATTTAAATACAAGAACTTTAATTAACAACTGGGAATCACTAAGTATACAGTATCCACAAAAGTAAACTGTATGTAATATAAAAGAATAAAATAACTACTACTAGATTCTAACTCAAAAATATGTTTACACTCAAGGAATATCTCTCGATTGACTGCTCTCTAACAAGTTTGCCCTACAACTGATTATAGATCCCGCTTTTTACTCTGTCCCCTTGCGTCTCTCTTGACCTCTAAATTAACATACTTAGCATAACCAATGAAATTGTTTCTTTGGCTGATGAAATGATTTTCTATCAAGCATTGCATGCGTGATGACCGCGACATTGGAAAAAAAACAGTGGAAAAACCTGGCAACCTTGAATAGAATTTGATTTAATTTAATATTTTAAATAATTAAATATATTATTAATAAAATATTGACAATGATACGTGACAGTCTTCTTCACCAACCATATGTGTGGGTCAGTGATTTCTTTTTCTTTGCATTACGGTTTAGGTTGATGAAGCAAGTTTTATCTCTGGTGATTAGGAACTAGTGGGGAGGAGTATTTACCATTCTAAAACAAAGTCAAAACTGTGTGTGCCTCTTTACTTGTTTGATGTAGTTTGCCTTTATCAATGTTCACAGCTTGTGTTCACAATATAGGGTCTTTGGTCATGTGAACCTCTTGAAAAAGCTAAATAGCTTTGTTCTTTTTTCAAGCTGTGTGTAGTGTTGTGTGTAAGGGAACACATCCTACTTCTAGTTGGAGACTTATAGATTATCATGTAAAGACCTATAAATCATCATGTAAAGACCTACAAATCATCATGTGTAGACTTACAGATCATCATGTGGAGACTTATAATCATATATAAGTAATATGTAATATAGAAGATATGCAATGTAAACATTACATCTGTATTTCATATATATGGACTGAATTACATAGTTTTTGGGGAACCTCTTTCTTTTAATATTTAAGCACTTAATTAAGTCTTTATGATTTTATAAACTTTAAAAAATCTAGAGGTGAAAGTGAAAGGATATATTTTACTGTGTAGAATCAATGTTTGTTATTTAATAATAATATTTTTTATTTATTATTTTTTTAAGATCCCAAGCAATGGACTGCTTTAGCTATGCTGCTGTAAGTTGTAGCAATGCTGAGCGGTCCAATCTTCTTTATGGTGTGATTAGTCTTGTCAGCAACTCTTGCCAAAATAAGACACTGACAAAGGATATTCTCAATGGCTCACTTGTTCCTGTGTTCAACATTACATCTGACATGCTGATAGTCAATGAATGCATTGAGAGAATAAAAGAACCATCTTCAAGATTACTGCAAGAAACCATAACCTATGGATTAGGCTGTTTAAATGAAGTAGAGATAAAAGATGTAAATCAACTGAAAGTGGAGTCATTCTTGAACTATTTAAAATCAAATCTTCCACCAGGTAAGACTTGTAATTATTATTTTCAAAGTCTTTTGAAAAGTAAGAAATTCCTTATACAGTCATAAGCAAGTGAAAGAGCATTTTTGTTGACTATTTCTTTTTAAGATATGCTCATATGCACAGCTGATGTGGCGTTCAAAGAGCTCATCTTTAATATCACAATGAGTATTTTGCAGGGCACAGTTGATGTTGGTACATGTCGGTAAGTTATTTTGTCTTTTTTTAAATTTTAAAATTAAAAAGATTTCACACAAAAAAATGTAGTTCAGAAATAAAAGGTAATTTAAAATTAAAACTTTTTAACATCTTGTGATTTAATTTGTATTTAATGTCTTTCTACACTGATAGTGAAAGGCTGTAGATATTAGTTTATAAAAATTAAATTTACTTTGTTTCTAGAAGAGAATTTCAAGCTGTTATTTAAATGTATGTGTCAAGTGAATAAATTTGCCTACGATAGCTTGGATCAGAAGCTACGTCTCAACATACCTACTACATCAACAACATCTCTTTTCAGCAAAACACAATCTGTGATTGACAATTGGTTCACAAGATGTGGTTATGGAGACAGTTCAAAGCAAAATCTAACTGCAATATTCAGCCTAGTGTGTCACCAAGAAATTCAACTAACCAACTGTAGCTACAATGAAGCCTACTCCTGCTTTTATAATCCTAATGCAAATCTAACTGGAGAGCAATATTTGTGAGTAGTATCATTTAGGGAAATATAATTTTATGCTTGTCTTTTCATTAGGCTATGAAAATTAATAGCAATATCTTTTTCAAAACCTTTTACACGTGTTATATATATTTATTATATATATTTTTTGGCTGAATATAAATATTTTTTTGGTATAACATTTTTTATGTGTAAGCTTTATTTAGTAAATATATTTGTAAACTATTATATATTGTGAAAATATTATTTTTTTCATTAGCCAAACACTACAGAAATGTGTCAATGCTTCAGTTGCAACCTGTAAGGGTCCATTACCTGTTGAATACATAAACCTAGCCAAAAATATAACTCTGGCATTTGGATATAAATTGTCTGCATTGAACCAATCAAGCAGTGTCAGCAACTTTACAGGTAGCTGTGGATGTGATCCAGCAGCTGCCATCAACTGCATCATGGATGTGCATCACATGGCTAAACAGCCAAGTCCTGACTGGGAAGGCTTATGCCCGTATGTTTTGTGATAATTATATTAAATATATAGCTCCTCCTTCATGTTCGAAGATGAGCACATTTCTCATTTCCTCTGGACTCAAAGATGGCGGTAAAGTCCAATCCTCACTTTAAAAAGCAGGTCGCATATGTGACATGGGTGGGTTTTGTCAGTTGCAGATGGGCCTGCTTCTTCTCTCTGCTTTCTGTTGCCTCGGCTCTCTATCGCACTGGCCACTCTTCTTGCTTCAAATCTTGAGACTCCGAGACTCACAGCTTCTTGCCATGTGGAGCAATATATTTAAATTTTTTTATTAATTAGAAAATAATGTTTTAAAGTGTTTCTCAGTATTCTCTTATTATGAGCTACTGGCTTGGGTAGGGATTGTGATTAGGATATGCTGTAAAGATATACAATGCTATGCGTGTAAGTACAATTGTGAAGTGATTGAAGCAATATAATAGTAATAGATAACCTTTAATTAAACATACTAGGTTTGATAACATTTACACAGCAAAATCCTAAATTCTGTACACCTTAAAGTATGTGAAATAATTTAGCTCAGCCTCATGTTTGTGTAATTAAAAACATAACATTTAAAAACATATTATTATTATTATTATTATTAATTTGCCATTGTCAAGAATGAATATATCTTCATACATATAGTAATGTATACTATTATTTCTTAGAAGTGTATTCTATCCTTTTGTCATAGATTGGTACCAGTCAGCAAAGATTGTGCCTACAGCTATGTGTCAGAGTGTGATGAGTGCAAAAGATCTACAGTAGTATCTATTGTTTCCAAGCTGAACAGCAGACTAGAGGAGCAGTGTATTGAACCTCCCAAGACAGTTTGTCCAGAAAGTAGAGCTATGAAGTGTATCACTGACTTGACTAATTTCCAAATGAACTCGAAGGTCTCTGACAACAACTCCATTTGTGTGTAAGTAATAATTGATTGGTCATTGTAAAAACTAGTGATTGGTTATTCTTTAAACTTGATTGGTCATTCTTTAAACTTGATTGGTCATTCTTTCAACTTGATTGGTCATTGTTAAAATTATTAATTGGTCATTGTTAAAACTATTAATTAGTCATTGTTAAAACTATTGTTGCTTTGGCTAGATAGAATTTATTTCAGTTAGAAAAGAGATAACCTACAAACAATTTAATTAAAATGTGGGTATTTAAATTTAAGAACAATTTTTACAATGAAAATATTTTTACAGAAAAAATTTACACAATTTGTTTCAATAAACATAAAATCTATAAAAAATGTTTATGAAATTATGTAGTGAATTGTAAATATGTTTAATTAATAGTCCTGTCATCTCAGACTTTCTTTATATTTGTTTACTCCACAGTAAGATCACATTGGCACGTGACTGTGTTTATGAAGAAACTAAAAATTGCGATGACATCACTTCTCTGTCCATTTCAAAACGTTTGGAACAGGTGATTAAACACTGGACCAATTTGAAGTGTAACGACACAGAAGACCAGCTTGTCTCATGTCTTGACATCTTCCAGAAAAAAGTTTATTCTGTTGTTGGTTTTGATGTAAGCCTGGTGGAAATAAATGTACAGAACTCTTCAATGTAAGTATTCATTTTGTTTAAAAATATTTTTTTTTAACAGTGACTTGTGATTAGGCCAAGTAGAATTGTGTTTCATTTTGTATATAAATACATTTTAAATAATGTGATATTTTTAGGTGATCAGTGTTTTTTAAGTTTGTGAATATATATACTAAGAAACCTCATGTTGATCCAAAAAAAAATTTTTTTTCTATTTACTATTTAAAAAAATAGCTTATGCTTTGTTCTACAGAAAACTAAGGTTATGAAATATTATTTCCTTTCTCTACAGTTGGACTCATAGGTT
>JADKLZ010000003.1:34862967-34885628 GCA_021533235.1 Biomphalaria straminea | reverse complement strand
AAACAATGACATTTAAATATAAGGAACTACTTTGTTCAGGTCTGTAAAACACTTTGTCAAGAAGAGAAGATTATAACTTTTGTTGATGACATTGCCAGAAACATAAGTTCAATCACAAAGAGAGATCTTCAATGTTGGTAAGCTCACACATGGTTTTTGTAAATAGTAGATATATATATATATATTATTCTGGCCTCCTTCAGTTTTTATGACTATGGATCATCTCATAAAAATGAGATGAATGCTTGAGCATTAGCTATGGTAAGATCTATGTCACCCACACAGCAGTTCCCCCTCTCAATGCAGCTGATGTGTTCAAAGAAACAGCATGTGCCCATACAGTTTGGGGTCAGCAATCTTGTCTTGCTCTGCCAGCACTGTGCACTTCAAGCTGCCTAAGGGTCACCAGCTCTTGATTTTTGTCAGGGTTGACTCCTGAAGCTTTTCTCATGTTTGGGTTTAGCTGCTAGGCAGCAGAGGTTTTTAAATAGTTTTTTGTAACAGTTTCTTCAGAATTTTTGTTTTATAGTACAACAATCTCATTATTCCATTATGACACCCATCTCCTGCCTTTAATTAATATTACATACACAGCAAATGTTTCCAAGATCAGCTTAAGTAAAAGTATCAATATCAAGTATAAAAAAAAAGGAAAGTTCCCCTTTCAGACCTAGTGGTCTATAGGGCAGATGATGTAAAGGTCATCTGATTCTGTGGCCCACGGTTAACGAGGGTGTCATGTGGCCAGCACAACGACCAACCGCCTTTACTTTTCCCCAACTAATGTCAGGTACCCATTAGAGCTGGGTGGACTCAAGGGCGCCCGAAAATCACGAAATAAAAATCCCAGCCTTCACCAGGATTTGAACCCAGGACCTCCAGTACGGAAGCCAAGTGCTTTACCGCTCAGCCACCGCGCCCTCAATATCAAGTATGGGTATGTTTAAATCACAGCATAAGTCTTTCTCCAGGTACTTGGCTCAGGTAGCTGAAGCATACCAGGCCTACACCTCTGGTTGTAGCTCAATCCAACAGAGAGATGTTGTCAACTACATTAACTATGTTTTTGAAGAGTACATCAGTGACTGCAAACAGAACTATATTGAGTTTCAGTTTGAGCTCGTGCTGAATGTTGACATATATATCACCATAGCCAAGAGTCAATTGAATTTTCAACAAGCCATAGAAATAGCTTTTCTGGAAAATTCTCAAGAGGTACATAAAATCATCACTTTGATATCCTGATATTGACAGATTAAAAGTCTTGTAACATAATATCCTTTAAACAACTGAATCTCTTTAATCTGTTATGTCTTCTTTCATTCTAGAAAACATGTGCAGCTATTAGCAACCTTCGAAACAGTAATTGGAATGTTCCAGCCATGATCATGGACTTCTTGGTTGGACCAGCAAAGCAGATAATTGAGGCTCTAGATGCTGCTAAAATCTGCAGCAATATTGGTAATGGTGAGAGTAAGATTTCCAAGGGGGGATAATGGAGTTTTTTCTTGAGATTTTGACTGTAGATGTGCAAAGTTGTAGTGGTTTGTTGAGAAATCACTTAACAGTAAGTAGAGTAACATTTCTTCCTAACAGTGGGTTCTCATGGGCTGTCTCTTAGAATAGAGATTTTAGTTGAAATTACTTTTCAGTTCTTAAACATATTTCAACTAAGACCATTTTTCTTTGTTTGCTATGATGCTAACAGATTTTTTGTTTCTAAAACTCTTGCATTTCATTGCTATCATTTTCCTATCTTTTTCTGTTTTACTTTTACAAGTAGGATAGATTCTTGTTTTGTTCTAAAAATAGAAAGCTGTATGTTTTACCACTTTAAAACTGCACACTCCTTATTCTTTTCTCCTTGTTAGACCAAAATATGTCAAAGAATAAGCAGAAATTTTAGGAAGTAATTTTTAATATTTCTAGATTGTGTTTAAAAATGGAATTATAAAAATTAGTAAAATATGTCAAAGTAAATAGGAAGTTTTCTTTGGATGCCTTTTGTTAAACATTTGTATGTTTCTAGTAAAGAAAAATTATTTAAGACAAATCTTAAAACTCAAAGAAGTCTTTAGAGCATTAGAGATGTTAATAGTTTTACATGCTTAGATTTTAGTGAAGTTTGCTGCTTTTTAAAGGTTTCTGTTTTGCATTCTAAATATTTGGTAGGCTTATGTGAGTCTGTTTTTTTTTCTTAAGCTTTCTAGATATTTGGTAGGTTTATTTGATTTTTTTGTAGCTTTTTCCTATTGTTATTTAAGATTAATTTAAAATTATTAACTTAAAATCAATTAGAATTTCTTTGATTAGAAATTAAATCAATAGTCTAAATTACAAAATAATAATGAAAAACATTTCAATATTTCACATTTGAATTCAGAACGCACCAAGAGAGATAGCCCAGTGTGCCAAATAAAAAAACTAGCTTCATTAATTTATCACATCAGCAGCCCTCCTCATATTGCCTCTGCTCCAGTGGAATGTAGAAATAAATACTGTCAGTAAGTACTTAAAAATGTGGAAATAAATAGTGTCAGTTAACACTTTACGAATGTTGAGATTTATACTGTTAGTAAGTACTTTAAGAATGTAGAAATAAATACTTTCACTAAGTACAAATGAATGTAGAAATAAATACAGTCAGTTAAGTACATTAAGAATGTAGAAATAAATATTGCCATTAATTAAGTTGTAAGTGTAGAAATAGATGGTATTAAGTAGTTTCTGAATGTATACAGTAAGTAGTTTATTTTAAATCAAATAAAAAAAAAGATAATACATCTAATTTTGTAAAAAAGAAATAATTTTTTATATCTATAATAGATCTAATTGTGTAAAAAAAAACTTTAACACATTTTTTTGAACTATCTCAGACAGATGGAGTCAGTATTTGACCAGGCAGATTCATTAGTTCAAGAATGTGGTGATGCCTTGTCTTTGTTCCAGAAAACTTTGTATAAAACTTTCCAAGAAAACTATAATAGTGTGAAGAAACTGCTTTGTCCTGCCTTGCGCTATGAAGAAGAACAGTGTGACCTGAATTTGGTAATCTTTTTTTTTTCTTAGAAAAAGTAAAGTAGCTATAAGATAGTTTTTTTTTTAATTTATGTATATTTCATTAAAAAAAAATAAAGACATTTGAAATGACAGTTGTATGTTTCTTATGTGCAGACGCTGGCTTGTAGGAAAGATTTCGAGTCAGTTTCACAGTTTGCCATGATTGATTCAGATGTTTTATGTAGGTGGGTGAACTTTTATTTATACTTATTTTGAGGTTGATTCAATACTTGAAGTTTCTGGGTTTAGTTGCTACTTAATTTATATAACGGTGTTAGTTCTCAAGGTAATAAAATAACACAATCCACTCTTTTGTTTTCAGGCTTGGAAAGTTTACTCTGGAATGCACAGCACGTTTCACCAAAAATTGTTCTTCTGTCAGTGACATCCTAAAGGCAGACAAAATTCAGTTAGAAACAAAAATACTTGTCAAGCAGGCTGTAGGCAACAATTGCTCTCTTCTGACTCCATATTTCTATTGCAATGGTAACAAAATCTTTCCAGCAAATAAAGTGTTATATTGTGCTTTTGTGTGAAGAAAGAAAAATCTAGTTGATAGTATAATATAATTTGTTATGTCAATTAGCCAAAACTATAGCTATTAGATAATAATGTGTATATTTGAAGTAACCAAATAAGTAGTAGTTACTTGATAGCATAGTATACTTTAATAAAACTTACAACCACATGGAATTGAACTTTTTTGACTTTATAAACAAACCTAAAAACATTACTGCTTCAGAATCTTTATCTGTGCTGGAACCAGCATGTAGTGAGGAGAAAGCTAAGAAATGTATGGCTCTGTCTGACTTTGACTTTACTAAGACTGATGCTGTTTCCTGTCAGTAAGTTCAGAAGTTTAGAATTATTAAACTGTTGAGGATAAGTATAGCTGGGATCATCCATTTTTCTACATTATATATATATATTATATTATATTACTACATTTAAGTGATACTATGTTTTTTTCTTAAATAACCTACTATTAATACAAAATTACTGTGATATTAAGTGTATTTTTCAAGGCACTTAGAGGTATCAAGCATTTTCTTTTATATATATTTATATATAAATTTTATTTATATTTTATGAATAGAGCAAATATTCTATAATAATAGATTATTATAGATATTATAGCCAATAAAGCTTATTTGAATTCAGCAAAATAACTACTTTCAATTTTTTTGAATGACAAAAAGTTTTAATGACTTAATCTATAATACTTCTGGTGGAGTGAAGGGCTGAAGCTACATTTCTGTAGTTCTGGACAGTTTTTGTCTTTTAATTGTTACCATCTCAGCATTCTTAGCCTTACTAATGAACAAATCAAATCCTCACTTTAGTCCTGGTCCATTGTTTGCTAAGTCATGCAGAGTATTGCTCCTATACATATACCTGCACTTTTGAGTGGCCCTCCATGGGCTATGGGCATATGCATCTTCCATAGATCAGTAATAGATAAACCGCATAATATGCAAAATATGAAGAATAAAAAATATTACTATTAATCTGAATCATCTGAATTGTTAATGTGTCTAAGGTACTGATTTTGTACTGTTTTAAACTTGCTTCATAAAATGGTTAAATATAAGTTATAGTTATTATTTTTTTTTTTTAAATTGCTAATTATTATTACTGTTCAGATAAGGAATTGAGCATAAAAAAATTTGTGTCATATTTCAGATATTTACAGAACAATGTCTCCTGTGTCCAGAAAGCTATGAGTGGTTGCCAGGCCAATCAGATTAGAGCCCTTGGTTGGTCCAGTAAAGTGGTTGCAGGTGTTTGCAACATTGCTGATGCCACATTGAACAACATCTGTGTTTCTACTCCATTGTGCCCTTCCAAATCTATTGCTGAATGTTTCAGTACTAGTCCAAACAACTGCTCGTAAGTTGAGATCTTGAATTCCTTTTTCTATGCCAATTGAATATTCTCATAGCTTCTGAGTTAGTCAGCAGACTTACAACTTTTGCAAAATTTCTTTAGCACATTTTTCATGTTCAGTGTACTATGATCCAATCTCTTGTGGACCCTTTGGGAAGGAGGTATCTGGGAAGGAGATTTCTGTTCTGTAAACACAACTCAGCTTGAGTCAGGATTTGAATTCAAGCTGTCTTAATAGGTAGCCTAGCTGTTTATGTCACTCAACTTTGCCTTGTACAAGACTTCTTTTTACTGAGAACTTGATCTTCAGGATTTTATAATTACCCAAAAAAAAATTAAAATATGTAAAATGATACCTTATATAGTGCAGAATTACCATTCCTTTTATTTTAATAAAAAATGCCATAGGATTAATGTTTTAAAGCTAAGTAAATTCTTCATTTTTTCTAAGACTTGGCAATTAAATCACTTTTGCTTGGTCTAGACACAACACATAATAATAAATACAAGTCGACCGGCGGCATAGCATACGCCGCTATTTTCCAGGGCAGGCCTTAGGCACTACAACATATGCGACCACAGTGGGTCCCGCACTTTCATTGGACCTGTGCTAATTTTTAGGTGTATAAATTATTAAATCAAGTTACATGAAGTTAATTCCTTTTTCCAGTCTATATTTATTTATGTCTATGCTATTTTGTGAATGAAAATAGTGCGATTTGGATACACAATTTTCATTCACACCTTGCTGCGCCATGGGATCTTCCCATTTACTTGTTATAAGTGAATTCATGAATAAAAAATACTACAACATATGCGACCACAGTGGGTCCCAAACTTTCTTTGGACCCGTGCTAATTTTTAGGTGTATAAATTATTAAATTGAACCATTTTATAAAACATAACAGATTTCCCGCGGCCTCTTGATTTACCAGGAGCCCCCTGGAAATCTCCTGAAATTTTATTAAATGCTATGCCGCCGGTCGAAAAAGTCCTGGAAATTTCCGGATATTATTAAAATCTTTTTAAAGTAAAAAAAAATGCTATGCTATTTGGTGAATGAAAATGGTGCGGATTTGGATATATTATTTCCCATTCACACCATGCTGCGCCATGGGATCTTCCCATTTGCTTGTTATAAGTAAAGCAATGAATGAAAAATACTATGAATGGAGCTGAAAAAAAAAAAGGCTAATTGACCTTAATTTACACGATATTAAGAATATAGCTGCACATGTAACAATGCTTTAGAAAAACAAATTTGAATGTTAATTTGATTAAATGGACTATAATTAGTGTGTTCATGTGCTAAACCATAAAACTATCTTTGCGAAGAGTTGAATTCGAGTTTTAGATCTAGATCTAGATCTAGGAAAAAGAGAGATGAGTTACCTTTCGTAATCATGTCTAATGAACGAATGTGCGTAATTAAAGTACTTTCTAAAGTGAAACATGAGAGTATACTCTATGTATTGTTGTTCTAGTTTCAATTGTCTAACGACACAATAATGTGGAAATACTTTTAATATTATGACAATAATCTGAGAAGAAGATAATTATATAAACACCACTTTCATTCACAAAATAGTGCGCATTGGGATGCACCAATTTCCATTCACACCGCGTGCTGCGCCATGGGATCTTCCCTATTTACTTGTTGTTGTTGCTTGCATGTTTGACCTTTTACTTTGAGGATTATATTTATAGATTACAATACATTTAGGATTGTGATTACAAGCAAAATTCTGCTATTTATAATTTGGCTTTGGATAGTAGTAATCTTTGAGAAAACAAAACACAGTGAACAATGATAACAATCATTGTGATGGACTGAATGCTCAACTATCTCAATCTTACATTACAATGGAATGATAGATTACACTGATTGATCTGATTAATGTTATTTTATTATTTAGCTTCAAGAAAAGAAACATAAATATTTGTATTCCACACCATACAGCACTCACACATGTAACATTTTCCTACACATAAATAATCATGTTTCTTTCTCATCTTCTACAACATCAATGTCCATCTCTTCTTCCCCAGGTCTTTACAGAAAGCTGTAACGTGTGTTAACACACTACTGGCTGCCAACAAACAGTGCTCAGAATCTTGGGGAACTTTCATTGTGCGCAACTATCTATCTGTCTACTATGAAAGGCTGTATCAGAAGTGTAACTTGCCCAGTGAAGTAACTGTTCCACAGTTTTACAACTCTTCCTGTCTAGTGACTTTGGTCAAGGATGTCAATGTTGCACTAGTTACTAAATATAGAACCAAAGATCAAATGTTTTCTTATTTTGTGTCTAGGGTAAGTTTGAGAGAAATTAACAAACATCTTTTAAATGAATTCAAAATGTATTAAATTCTCAGAAACTTTTTATTTCAAACATTGAAAGAATTCTTACTCATGTTTGTGTTTTTCAGTTTATCAATTGCTTGCAGTCAAAGGAAACTATAAGCCCCATCATAACCATGCTTCTTGACTTGAATGTGCAACTGAATCGTACAATTATTTATGGTAATGTGTCACATTACTTTCCCTACTTCTTAGGCTATGATGGTCTTTTTAAAAGTAACAACAAATAAATAAAATTAACTCTTCAAATAAATATCCAGCAACTGGTTATAGAAACTAAAATTAAATTAATGTTAAACATATATCTGTTGAGCAAATACTATATTTAATTGTATATTACTGCTTATTAATTGTATATTACTGTTTGCCAGTATCTTGTAGATCTTATCTCAATAAGCCAGTCCATTTTTTTACTTATTTCACTATATCAGTACATTGTAGGCATATCTAAATATTATTCAGTAGAATGATACATTGAACTCTATATTCACATTATGGCTGTTTGGATATTTTATACACATAAATTATACGAACATTTTCTTCTAATTACTTTCATTGTTGTTCTTTTTAAACAGATGTTTCCCTGACATATAACAGTACTACAGGTAAGTGAAAATGTGTAAAATACATGACTTGGAGTTTCTCTACATAACCATACAAAAAAAAAGAACAAAAAAAGTTCCATTATTTCTACTTGTTTCATAAATTTAAAACAAATAGCATTAAAATATTTATACTTTAGCTATATTTTTTATATATATTTATAAATTGCTTGTTCATTTTCCTCCTCAGATCAACAGTTTATAGGTATGTTTCAAAAAGTAATTTTCAGTTTATATATGTAGAAAAAAAATATTTTTAAGTGATAACCTTTGATTAAACCTCAAAATAAACTTTGAAACTCAATTTGTTTTTTGTAGATGACTCGTTATGATCGTCTTGCATTAAATAGTTTTTGTCACACTAAGTTTTGATTACTTTTTATATCTTTATAGATACAGACAACTGCTCCTATTCTCAAGCAAGAGCTTGTCTCACTAAACAGATTCTCAGGGTTACAACTGTCAAGCTGCTTAATGGGGAGGAAAGAAATGAACTCTGCGAGTATGTTTGTTTTTACTTATATTTTATGTAAACTAAATATCTTTATCTTTAAAATCATTTAGTGTATTTAACTTTAACATTATTAAATTCTTCAAAAGATCTAGTAAAAGTCTCTGTAGTTGTCTTTGAATTGGAATATATTTATGGTTAATAATTTTAAAAAGTATTTTGTAGCTAACACATCCTTATTTTTTCATTTGTACTTAATGTGCAGAGTATCATTAGATAGAGCTCTCAAAAATGCCATAAAATGTTGGAAACTTTTAGGATTCAAACTCATAGCTACTCTGCTACCTGAAAAAAAAAAGAAAATAATTAAGTATTACTCAGTGCTTGTTTTGTGATGCATACCGTCAACACCTTTTTCAATGTGGGGAAAATATTACTTTTCTTGTATTTTAACCTTTATTTTTAATTTATTAGCTGTTAAAAGTTAGGTAATCCATCACTGAGTAAAAGCACCTATTGTTTTACAAGAAAAGCACTGGTATTGCCTATATTTAATAATACATGACTCAATAAAATTTGCTACTATTTATACTATTTATAAATAATAATATCAATCATTTTTTTAAAATCTTTCAGCTCTTACAGTCAAAGTACTGTATCATTATGTATTGAGCAAGCTCTAAGCAAATGTGGCTCTGATAAAAGTGTATTTTTAGGAGTTAATACACTAGTAAATGTTTGGATTGAAAACCTGGAGATTTGTAACCCACCAAAACTGTGTATTGTTTCTGAGGCAAGTGAACTAGTCAATAAGCTTGCTGCTGCCATGGCTAGTTTTGATCAAACAAATGACAAGGATTCTCTTTGCAAGTAAGTAAAGATGCTAAATTTTAGTAAGTGTAAGGTGTTAATTTTTTTAAAAAGCATTACATAGATTAATATTTAGATTTGTGGTTGTTTTAAATTTAAATTATAACAAAAATATTTAAGTTATTTTCATATTTTTTAACAGAGCAAGACTTCAATACAAGGAACGACTTGATTTATATTTGTTTACATGTTCTGAGGCTGAGACATCAGCCAAACGTGATTTCATGGTCAGAATTTATTCTTCTAAAAATACTTATCACTTTTTTAAAAATTCTTATATGACATTACATTGACTAGCTACAAAATGTGTTGATCAAATACTTGATTTCATTGTATAAACTATTACTTGCTCTATGAATCAAGTTAACTTGGTAGTAATTGTTCTCCTGTGCTTATAAAATCAAACTGTTGACTAATCTCACTGAGAAGCACCAATAATAGTCCAATAGATCCTGAATTGATTAAATTAGAATGATGAAAAGTCCCATTTAATCTTGTAGGCTTTCATGTAGTTAACAGATTGGTCCATCACTTGCTAATAGCATTTTCTAAAGATTTTTATGCATGTAGTCATGTACTTCTGAGCCATCCCAAGATAGATTCATACAACATATTTACTTGTTATATTTTTATGGCACAATTTGGTATCTGTGTGAAAAGTTATTGGCTAAATGAAAGGGAAATTTTTGCTCATAAAGACTGACAAGACTATTAAAAACAAGATTTAGGAAGTGTAGCAAAAAGTAAATAGAAGACTTTTGATTGCTTTAGAATAAGGTCTGTTTTAATTTCTGAATTAGATAGTTAGATAATGACATTCAACAATTCCCTTCATTAGATATTAAACTTCTTGTTTGACATCATTCATCAGCATCAACTACCTTTATATTTTTGGTCTTTCGCCTGTTATTTTGTTTTTGTGAGATATATCCATTTAGACTTATCTGCACAAGACAGAGCGTGGAGGTGCCTAACAATATCAGACTTCAAATTTCATAAAATGTTTTTGCCTCTGATGTGTATGAGTAAAATTAGAAATAGCTTATTGATTTAGAAAGCTGTTTCATTCATTGCAGTTTAGTGAACTAGAGATATAAAAAAGGATTGTATTGCTTTGAAAAAAAAAGTGATTAATAGTTAATAAATGAATTGGATATAAATACAAACTGTGCATTCATTATTTTAGGTCTTATATTCTAAAGTTGAGTCTATATGTAAAGACATTGAGACACCATCACTGATCTGTCCACAAATACCAGAGAGAAACCGTGTGTGCTACTTTGGCAATGCTTTCCGTTGCATAGCTCGATGGAACAGCAATACTATTCTCAATGGTGATTCACTGATATGGCGACAACAGTGCCTGTAAGTTAATTTTTTTTTGTCTTGTTTTTTTTATAACATAAAAACTTATTTCAAAGAATCTACTTAATGACCTATGTATTGAACTCTATTGATCACACACATTTGTATTTACTCTTCTCAGTGCTATTCAGTCTGTGATGGTGTGTGTGGCTACCAACACTACTTCTTGTGATTCAGAAAGCTCAGATGTCAAAGCCATAAGAGAGTCCTTGGATGAATTCAGGCTGGCTGCTGACACCCAGTGTCCTTGGCTCTCAGATGACCTGTGCACCAAACAGGACATCTGCAGTGTTGTTACTGCTGGCTGTGAAGTGGAGCTGGAGAATGGACTCATCAACAGAGCTAAGACTGTCTGCGAGTGAGTAGTGTACACAATTTGACTCTAAGCTTAACAAAATAGTTTTTAAAATCTGTGTAGTTTAAACTTTATCTCTAGCCTCACCAGATTCATAGGCATTAATAAGATTTATTCTCTTCAAAATAGATTAAAGAAAGAGGCTGATGATTGTGTGGCCAAAAATACAGTCAACTGCAATCGGGCACAGAAACATCAGGCTGCAACAGTGATAGCTAAAAAGGTAAATAAAAATACACAGGATTTATTAATAATTTTAGAGCAGTTTCATTCCTACAATAAAAAAAAACTCAGGAATTAAAAAAACTTTTAGAGCATTTTTACAATCTTTTACCAGTACTTAAACATTTTTCTATTATAATAATTTATAAGTACACATACCTTAACTCCAATAAGTTGCAGTATCATTCCTAGAAGTTCATTTTTAAATGGATAATTGTTATTTACATTTTTGTAACAAAAATATTTCTACAGCTTCAAGCGGCTGGCTTTCCAACAGACTTGTCTTGTGATAGCAATAGCTATGATGGATGCCTTTATTCTTTCATGTCAGTGGGGAAAGACATTTATGTTGAAAAACAGAAAAACGAGTCTTGTCGAATATTGTCCTCACAGTATCAATGTATCTCTACAAGATTTTCTAATCCAAACAACTCTGCATTGGTTGCCTTGGGTAGACAATTGCTGAGTGAAGTTTACAGACTCTTAAATGCTTCTTACTGTACAGGTGAAAGGTTTTAACTGTATTATTTTTTTTTAGAAGATTTGAAGATAAATGAAACCAGTAATTGTCTAGAAGGTTAAGGATCTGCCTTAAATTCTATTCAAATGGGAAATTTTAGCATCCTACCTTTCTGTGACAATGAGTTGTTTTAGTACTCAAAGATTGCTGTTTTTTCTAGCTAAAGTATAACAAAAAAAGTACCCCTTTCAGACTTTGGAATCTAAAGGTCATATGTTTCTATAGCTGATGGTTAGCAAGGGTGTCATGTGGCCAGGACAATGACCAACTGCCTTAACTTTCCATAACTCCTGTCAGGTACCCTTTAGAGTTGGGTGGACTCAGAGGCATCCTAAAAACCCCAATTTCCTCCAAAAACTTTGAAGCAAAGTCTGCTATGACACCCTCATGGCTTGAGTAGATTTTGAGATATTTTAAATCAGTTTTTCAAATATCAAGTCTCATCCACTGTAGTGGTAGAGCTATGATAACAGATATAATGCAGAAGATACATTATCTCCCTATCCAAAAAAAAAGCCAAAAAAAAAAATAAAAAATTTCGGAGTGTTATGCCAAAATACATTTCTATTTCAAATAAAAAACAAAATTATATAGGTTTCTCAAAACTGATTTTAGCCATTGAGACTGATCAAAAAAGTTCAAATAAAAATATTTTTTTCTGCAGAACCCAATACACTGAACTGTACCAAGAAACTGCCAATGCAAAAATTGTCTGTCCTAATTTCACAGTTACTGTTGAGTGAAGATCTTCATAGCACATCATTTTGCGCGTAAGAAAATTGACACTCAGTTCTGACAATTCAGTTTTTAAAAATAACTGTATCTCTTGACCAATCCTTTTTTTCTTAAGCTATTAGCAAATCTAATATTGCATGTGGTGACATATAGTTATTGTTATTTCAGAAAAAGTTTGGATATAATCCAGGAGCTGAAGTTGACAAACTGCTACACTGGGCTGTATGAGCTAATTCAGAATTGTAAGTGATTTAATGTAAATTTTAAGGTAACACAAGATGAAGGATCTTGCTTCATCTTAGTGTTCTGTTATATTTTATTTAATTTATTCAAAAAAGTTTTCAAAGTAAGCTTTCTTGCCAAAATAAAATATATTTCAAAACCTGTTAGCTAGATGAACATTTTCATTATCTTTACAGCTACTGCATTTACGCAGAGATGTGTCAGTGAGTCAGTCAACTGTTCTGTTGCTGAAGTAAAGATCCAAGACTGTATTAAAGGTTTTTCAAGTTTCTCTTGCTTGTAAGTCTCCTATGTTTTATTATTTGAGTAAACAACAAAAATATAGGCTATTTTATCTGAACATCTACTAAATAGAAATACAGTTTAGAAAAACTTTTATCTATTAAGAAAGATATGGCTTCCTCTCTCCTAATATCTTTCTTTCTTTTTATGTGAACATTTCTGTTTATTGCAATGCTCCTGAGAGCAATAATAGTTTATGTAGAATGAAACTAGGATGTTGTTTATTTTTGCTCTAACTACAGTGACAATCAAGCAGCTCTGTGTATCACCAATAATCTGCCTGCTACATGTACCTATAGATCTGAATGGATTTCGAAGAGTCTTTGCAATGACACAGTTGTTTTAGTGGTATTTGTGAATTTATTTATAACATTGTTGGGGAATCGTATAAACAATTATTTCTTACTTCGTTTCATACTTCAAAATCTGACTGCATTTTATTATACTCTTTAAGCTGTATCTCTCTTTTTTTTAATTACAAAATTTAACTAATTAGAACAAAAAAATCTGTGAATCTTTCAGAATGCTGGCCAACAGAACTCAAAGAATTTTATCTCTGAATCTGGACTCTATACAACTTTCAAGTGGAGGTTAATGGCTGGAAGCCGTGATTTCAAAATCCAAATGACAGCTCAAGCTGTAAACAGCAGTACACTACCCAGGTAAATATTTAAATATTTGTGACTGCCTAACAAATTTATTTCCTTGATAAACACTTTACTTTAACTACACTATAACTTCATAATGTATACGTAGTGTAAATGGGCAAAAATCCCCATATAACCTGATTTCAAAACCAGCATTATAATCTATCACAATGCAGTCAGATTAGATGTCTGCCTGGTTGTGTGGTATGCATGCTGAACTGTTGTCTAGGTGGTCTTGGGTTCATACCCTGTCAGTTGCCTCCCCTGGCCTGACAGGATGTAGATTATCTGTGAAGGAACATCCAAAACATGTCAAACATTTTACAAAACATTGTTTTTACAAACTATCTTTACTAAAAATGTCATTTTGCAAAGGTGTCAAGCTGACTTATTGTTTGGTCCAACTAAATCAGTAGAATCTTCCATTTTGATTATTGAGACCTATAAGTCCAAAATAAAAATGTTACAAAAAAAAAAAACATTTTCTGATGAAACATTTATGTTTCTACAAGGTTATTATTTATTAACTAATAAAGATTGAACCAAAAGGAAATTTTAAGAATATTCAAAATTAGATGATGAAAGGCAGAATAAAAAATATACTTTTTGAGTTCAACGATAAAATGTAATGAAATTGTTTCTTCAGATTTCATAGATCTAGCATAGTAATAGATGTAACTCTATGTTTCTCTAGATGTTTAGAAGGCTCCCAAACTGATGAGCCCATACCTCAAATTTACACCGAGAGGAATCCTAAAGTTCTGGCAAATGGGAGCACTGAAATATTTTTCAACATCTATGCTCGACAAGATTATATCAAAGATGGACCAGTCTCAATCTACACCATTTTTACATTGATACCATTTAGAGTGGAGAACGGAACTCTTCAAGAAATAAAGACAGCTTCTGTTAGACTTTCAACTTTCAGAGTAAGTGGTTTACCTAATTATTTTATTTGATCTAAACATAACTGCAACTGTTTGTCATTTACTAGTGGAGATTTAACATGAGAAACATAGTTTGAACAATTTGTTTCATTAAAATCTTTTATTATAATGAGTGCCTTGTGATTTTTTTTCATATTAAAAACAACTTACCAATTACATGTAGTAAAATAACAAAGATAATAATTAGAACAATCTACATATGCATAGATTGTTTCTGATAGAAAGACAGAAACATTAGTGTACATAAAGTTTTATTGTGTCATTTTTTTAGATTTAAAAAAAGGTTTATTCTATTAAACATTTTTACAACTTTAGAGTAGACTAAAGAAAGTTAACTCACCGATCGTCAGGTTGCCAATATCCTTCTGATTGCAGAAGCACAATCCACAATGAACAGTCAATACTCCAAGTAATTGAAATAATTTCACAGTTCTCCTAATAAAATGTACAGATTCATATTCACAAAAATTGATTCAAGAAAAACAATCCTCCAACAAAAAATAAGCAATCATAACTGCCAGTTACTTCACAAATTGACAAACTCGCTTGGTCAGCTTCGCCTCCAAGCATAAACAAAACTCATCAAAGTTTTCATGTGGAAAAAATGGTCCGTTGGGGAGGGGGACAAGTTTACAACAATATATATATATAGATCTAAGTACAGTCTACTGGCATCAGCTCTTTTTTTTTATTTGATTCATAAGATACACATTTGTATGCAAATGCAAAGCAACAATGTAGGCAGCTTTGTCAACTTTGACATCAAACCTAGTTGCAGCTTGTATTTTTTCCACATCACAAGCTGTTGTATGCATGTGGTTATAGATGTTTGACATATGTGGCTTTATTGAGATTAATGCTTTCAGCCTTTTAAATCAGAAGCTCAAAATTAGAACCAGTAAAATCTACCCATGTGGAGTGTCAGCATAGAATGCCAACCACGTCCTTCAAAACTGGCCCCAAAACACCCCAATAGAAAGAAAACTATATGGAGAGCTCCCTGATTTGGAAACCACTGCGCAGTTCATCTCATGTATTGGTCTAGTCATCTGAACACTCTAACATAAAAAATGAGAACGAAGAAGAAGAAAAAGAGGAAGCCTTTTAAATAAGTTTTGGAAGTAGTTTGATATTTTGATATCCTGAAATATTTTCTTAAAATCTTGCAGAATATGTGTTGTTCTATAGGTGTCTTTTTTCTTATGCTTTTTCTTTTCCCTATAAATTAACAAATTTCAATGTTCTTATTACAGGTTGAAGTTGACGACAGAGATATGAAAAAATCCTTGTGTACAGTCATCAACGATCCTCATATTGAGACATTTGATGGCATGTAAGATCTATCTGTCAATGATTGTTTTTCTTTTTTACTTGACACATTTAAATAAAGTCACTTTACACAAAATGTTCCATCTTTGAATTTTTATCTGCAGGAAATACAATAACATGGAAGAAGGAAAACACCTCATGTACAGTCACCCACTATTTCCAGTAGCTGTAAGTACAGTACATATTCATTCCTGATGGACTATACATCATTGCTTAAATTTTTAAATTAAAAATAAGATAAACTTCCAAATGGCTGAGGTTTGAACTTTGGATAATTTTGAGGACTGCACTGGCTTAAAACTATGCTGCTGGCTGTGACTTGTGAAAATATTTAGCCAAGACTATCAAGTTTGCTGCAGCTTAACTGCCTTCATGTACATTTTTGGAAATTCTTTAAAAAAGTATTAAAATGCTCTACCTACATGCACATGATTATAGAGAAAACAACAAAAAAATCTTGCTGCATAATATTCCATTGCAAAAGCAATGTTAAATATGTGTAGTAATGAACTTGTAAAATGTTTTGTAAAATGTTTTACATGTTTCGGAAATTCCTTCAGAGTTGAAGATAGTTATTTCCTAGTCCAAACCTCCCGCAGGATGACGGGGGATGGGAGCGGGCAGGGTTTGAACCCATGACCATCGATAAATCGAAATGACAGTCCAGCGTGCTAACCGCTCGACCAGGCAGCCATCCTGAACTTAGAGAGAAAAGTATTTTAATTATTAAATAGACAAATAGTTTAAGAAAAATTGTATGAAAAAAAACTTAATAGCATGATTCTGACTTTGATTTGCAGATGATTTGGAGCTTATAATTCATTTTTAAGATTTTGCTTACAATAGTTAAGGTTTAAAATTTAATGCATTTGTGACACCTGCTATAACAATTGAAGCTGAAGGATAAAACACTTAACAAAGTCAACATTATCAAATATTTTTATTACTCATATAATTAATGAGGGAGATACAAGAGACATAAAAAGTTTTAACCATATCGTTTCCTTCATTGTTAAACTATTGAGATTTAGACATTAGATGCCAAGAGTTTGAAAGTGCATTCAGTTCTTTGAAAATTTCTCATGATATGCTTATTTACTTAGTTTCTCTTTGTGTACATTGTTATAGCCTCCGTTGATATAAATGTTCATTGATATGAAGTGTTTTACGCTTAAAGTAACATTATACTGAACTCATATTTACAGATTATTGCTGAGTTTCGTCGGTGTGCTAAATTTGGTACCTGCACTTGTGGTGTGCAAATAAAAGAAGGGCCCAGAACATTGACCCTTTCCAAATGTGATTTTGCACCATTTATAACATATGAAACACCTGCAGGAATGAGTAAAGACAAGCAAAGACTACGATTATTTCAAAATAAAGATCAAAATACATATGTTGTAAGAGCATGTTTTTTTAGTTTAAAATGTGTAAATTTAAGATTGAATAATAATCACAATCTCTTATAGTTGTAAATAGTTTTTACAAAGCTTATATTAACTCACTTTGTCTGTCTGGTAAAATGTTTATATACACTCAATCTTGGATCAAGTTGAAATTTTGCTCAATTATTTCTTGTACTTGGCTAAACAAGAATTAAAAAAATCACCAATAAGTTAATTGACTTTTGGTAATTATACTTATTTTGTTTGGTATTAAACAAGGGAAAAATAATTTTCTTGACTGATGTGGTTATATAAGTTGAATTAGTCCCATTTGCTCTTCGTTTATGGAATTAGGTTGTTTGAAACAAACACTAGATAACTATAACACTTTCTATTTCTTGTCAGCACTTTGCTGACACAAGGTTAGTGTATCTACTGACACAAGGTTATAGTCTATCTGCTTAAGGAGGCTTGAGCTTGAGTTCACATTCAAGTTGAACAACTTTTTTTTTGTATGAAATACATTTAAAAAGTGATCACTGCAACATTCACCCATATACCTCCTTCTTTCTCCCACTCCCTTTACTCAACTTGTCCAAACAATTAACAAGATCATAGAGCAAGCTAAAATCATGAAATTGTGCTAGATAAAAACAAGTGGTAAACATATTTCTAATCACACAGATTTATTATTGTTAGTCTAGATCTATTACTAATTCAATTACATGACTGATCCAAACTAATTGAGAGAATTAAGCTTAATACAAGCTTTATTATTATTTTTTTTTAATTTTAAACAATTATTTTTGCCATTGATTTTAAATATCTCATCTCCAGGTGGTTCTCTTGGATACTGGTGTGATGGTGAAAATAATTAATCAAAATACTTTCATGAATCTCATTATAATAGGATCAAGGGATTACTTTGGCTATTCTCAAGGTACGTGCAATGACTTTCCCTCTACTTCTGTACCAAAATGCAAATAAAATGGGTTTCAGATATGGAAAAAAAACAAAAAATTTTACTACTGAAAGAGTTGACATGCTTTTTTATGTGTATAGAAACTTAGAGTACATGTAGTAAAACAATCTTATTGAGTGAAATTTGAATTGTAATGTTTGATGTCAATATTTAGGTCAGTGTGGAGATGGTGATGGTGATAGCTACAATGATTTAAGAATGCCAAACTCTAGTCTGTACAAAGTACTGGATACTGACAATCAGTATAATGTTCTGACTCCAATAGACTACAACAATGCATGGTTCATGTATGTGATGGCTTAAGGCTTTTTCATTGTATTGAGAAATTTAAACTTTAATACATATTTTTATTTATAAGTTATTAATTTTAAAAAGAAACTTAAAAGTCATCTCCTTTATCCTGTAACATTGAAACATTTTACTTTTTTTAAAGATTTCCCCATCTCTTTTAATGCAGTTGTATTTTTGGTAAATCTGTTAAGAATATGCCAATCTAATCCTTGATGCCCTCAACCTATTATTTCTTTTTCACTTTCTTTTATGTGGTAATGTGCTTTGTAGAATTGATTTTGAAATGCTGTTACAATATATCTTATACCATTTTGGATTTTGAACCTTTAATAATACAGAGCAAAGAATCGGAAAAGTTCATTTCTGTCTGAATTTAATTGCTATTATAAACATGGATAATAAAATTCAGTTTTTTTCTTCTCTTATCATTTATAAAGAATAGAGTAATTTTAATGTACATTTGTGAATATATAGTGAATTATAACATAATATGTCATGTGTGATTATAATTGTTATATGTTTTTTGTGTATGTAGCTCCAATTCCTCCAACCTATCCAGTGTTTATGGACCAGATGTTGATATGTCTTACACAAAAGAACATTATTACTGTTATGGCTGGGAAAATAATCTATGTTCCACATATGGCCATATAGAGACTTGTAGTTTCATTCAAGGTATGTTCTACTTTCTCTTAAATTAAAAACAAGTGAGTTTACCATTTTCTTACATTTAAGTCAAACTAATATCTACAGATTAAGTATAGTTCAAAATTGCTTTAAAATTTTTTTTTAATAGTTTATTTTATTTATTTTAGTTTTGTAGCCCATTCATTTTCCTTTAAAATAAAATGAAATTTGTTAGATTATTTAATAAAATACAAAATTTACTTTAGTTTTAGTAACCCTACCACACTTTAAATTTGTGGTCATCCTGGAAAACTACATTTTTTCTATCAAAATAATTAGCACTAAAAGAGTTAATTAAGTTTTATTATGTTGCGAATATTTTATTGAACTACAAACCTGTATTGAAATTGTCCAATTGTTCTTTGTTTTTCATGCAATCTGTATGTTTGTTGACTAATCTTGAATATTTTTAGTCATTAGAAGCTCCAAATCTTAACTGGGCTATGCATTCACTTTGATTTAAAAACTAAGGGAATTAAATAATACTTTTTTTCTTTAGTATGCTGGTGTTTAGAACTTGTTAGTATAGTAATCAATATTTCCACTAAGCATATAATTAATTGCATCTCCCTATTAAAGGCAGCTCTTGATGTGCTTAAAGTTAGTTCTTTCTATGCAAGTTAAAATAGAAAAATATGAAATCTATAGTTAAGTATATGTTTCTTTTATCAGGTGAAGACCAAACTAGTCAAGTTCTTGAGATGCAGAGCCAAGTTCAAAGCAGTGGTGGAAGTAAGAGGAGAAAGAGACAAGCTGAAGCTGAAATACCCAACGAGACCACAGCTACAAACTCTAATCAAGTAATACACACTATTTATACACAATATAGCTTCATGCCATTAATATAACAACATAAACACTATCCATTTATTATTGTGATGTTTTACATATAAATGGTCATTAATTCTTTAATGTAAATTCAATGTTTACTACAGACAGCTGGATGGCCAACATCTACTGGCTGGACTTTGGAGACTGCTACTTTATACTGCTTAGATAACTTGTTCAACAAACCCCTGCAGGCTTGTAAAGATGCTATCTCTACTATTGATGCAACTCTGAAATCTATGAGCTTTGATGACTCAGTAGCTATTTGTGTTGATGATATCAGGGTGAGCTAAGGGTTTTTGGTTAGTTCTCAATGCTTTTCAATTTTACACTGGCTTTTTAAAAAGTTGAATCAGTATTCTATTGTTATCAATATTTTAAAACTGTCTTCAGGTGTCAGGTGAAACAGATTGGGTCGAAGCTGCCCGTCAGGCTGCCTCTCAGCTGTGTATCATTGAACTGAATCATAATCCAGAGTATCAGAACCAAAAACAGTCTAATGATCTGGCCTTGACATTCTTAAACTTGACTTGCTTGCCTTATGATTGTAATAACCATGGAACTTGTAACAAAGGTCAGAAATCTATTTTTTTCCATGTTAATTTGTTTCATAATGTTTACATTTTCATATATTCCTTGAATGATATTCTTTTCTAGACATTTTTCTATCTTCTGACACTTTTCGAAATATTTCTCTGCATGGGGTATAACAATTTGTTGTAAGGCAGATAAATTTATACTAGTCAACCCGTGGCATAGCATACACTGCTATTTAGTGATGGGTGAACACTTCCTGAAAGACACAGTTGTCCGAATGGGGTGGGTTTGAGCAAACAACTGTGAGTAAATGAAAAAAGAGGAACTCTGGAGAGAGCAACAAGCAATTGTTCATGACTGAAAACAGGTTTTGGAAGATACAGAAATATCTTTTTGAATGTATGGCCTTTTGCTTTATTAATTGTCATGGCAAAGGCTAATCTAATAGGGGATTGTCTGTACCAGATATTGATGTGTGTAAAAAATACATAAGTGTAATCAAATATAAAATGTAAAGAGAAAGATTACTTTTCTCCCCTCTCCCTTTTTTTTCTGAGCCTCGCTCTCTGTCCAATTTGCAGAAATAAAAGAGCTATCTTTCCATGACGTTTTCATTGAGGGTTAGAGAGTCTGCGGGTGTGTGTGGTGTCCCACATGGTTGGGTTACAAAGAGAATTATATATATAGATTTAACTTTGTAAATGTTTTCTACATGTTTATCATTACCATCTTCAATAGACCCTCTTGCATTATGTGCATCTAAATAAAGGTTCATTCATGTTGTCCATCTGCTTGTGCACATCAAATAATAGACAGCTTCTTACTTTTACCTTATCCAACCAATTTTTCTGTGGATTTTTTAAATCTGTAGCTCAAATTATTAACTTTGAGCTTGACAAACTCATTTGTTGTATTCTTCTGTAATTGTTCACCCAGAAGACTTTTCTAAGGTTTGTTTAAAATATGACATAAACATACAAATGTATTTATCTAATTTTAGGTCAATGTATCTGTAACACTGGTTACTTTGGAGTAGACTGTAACGTGACTATGGATCAACTTGTGCCACCAGTACTTGACGTGTTTGAAGACAACCTGCATATATGTGAAATATCTGACTCAGCAGATTGCTCTGCTGTTTATCTAACTGGCAGTGGTTTTATCAGTTCACCTTTACTTTCATGTCATGTTAAAGAAGTAAGTTTTCTTTTACAATCATGTAATATATTCAGTCCAGTTCACTTCAGATAAACATTATGATTGGCAAATCTAATAATAAAATAATAAAATCTAATAATAAAAATAAAAATGTAATTGTTATATAAAGACAGTATTTTATTTGTGCTAACATTTCTGTTGTTATGAACTATTTCAGTCTGTTGAAGGTGCAACACTGACATCAGTCGTAAGTGCTAACTTACTCAGCAAAGATCTTGTACGTTGCAATCTAGGTATCAAGAGTGCAATTAAAAGATTGCTGCAAATATCTGTAAGCAATGATGGTAGGAGACCAGATCCACATTATCAAAACTTCCTTGCATTTGATCCTATGTGCTATTCATGCAATAAATTAACTTGCAAGAAGAATGTGAGTATACCTATTGTGCATCAGAGCTTTTATATTCTAGAGCTTTAATCACTCTTTTGATACTTCTGCTTAATTAGCAATATTTCTTTAAATAATACCTTTTAAGAATAATTTAGACCCATTTTGTAAAATAAAGTAATAATTTGTGGCAGTTAATGCTAGCATTGAGGTACGGTGGTTGAGTGGCAAAGTGGTCCTGGTTCGAATCCTTTAGATTGTATCTATAGGGCACCTTCAAGACCATCCAGCTCTAATGGGTATCTGACAATATCTGGGGAAAGTAAAGGTTGGTTTGTCATTGTGCTTGCCACATTACACCCTCATTAACCATAAGCCTTAAAAACAGATGATTTTTACATCATCTTCTCTATAGATCACAAGGTCTGAAAGGAAAACTTTTTTTTTAATGCTAGCATCCTGTTGTCCAGTGCATTTAAAAATAAGATTGAACTTTTTTATTTAATGCTGCTGCTTAGCTAAGCCAGT
>JADKLZ010000003.1:34846199-34861179 GCA_021533235.1 Biomphalaria straminea | reverse complement strand
TTTTTAGAAATGGTAAATTTATGTAGCAAAGTTTTGTTTATCACAGCATGTTTTGAATTAGATTTGTTCTCTCATTGTTTTAAGCTGCTTTGTTCAGAAGTCCATTCCACCACTAGACACAAATCTTTAAAGCATTACTTGTTATTTAGACTGTTAGTTGTACTTTATGCACACTGTATTATATAACACCATACCTTTCTTTCAGATGTGGCAGGCTGTAAAGAGGAGACAGTTAGCAAACATGACCAGGAAACATCTGTGGTGGCTACAGCTCTTATAGCTGCTGGTGTGACTTTAGTGGTACTTTTGATTATCTTGGTTGGAGCCCTGTTTATATATGTTAAAAGGTAAATTGTGGGATAAAAATGCATGCTTTGCCATATTTTTAGTTGCCTACTCAGACCACTTACATATTTAAACACTTTGTTAGGTTTCTCTCTCTTGTAGAATGGTTGATGAAATAATGCACATGTTGTGATATTAGCAAGTGATTTTTAATAGTCTGAAGCTTTATTGGTTACTCAGCATGTTTTTGGAATTTATAAATATCTCATACTGGAGAGACAAAGATTTTTTAAAGTTTCTAAAGCACTACATGTGAAAACAAAATGTGCTTGTAGATTTGAAAATAAAAAAGTACAAGTACTGTTTAAAACATTTTATTTTCTATGACTTCTGCTACCATTCCTCAATCTAAAAGTTAATAGATGTGATCCTCCCTGGAATACAGTTTGGAGATTGAGGTTTTAGAGTTATCATTTGTAAGCCACTATCTCTCAACCATTAGACATCAAGTTTTTTTTTTGTTACCTCAATTGTTTGCTGTAGCTATTTATTTTGTTTTTCAGAAGAATGGCAGCTAGAAAACGTGAATCTGCTGCAATGCACAGATATCACAATCAGGCATTCCAAGAAAATCCACCATTTTATGGACAACCCATTTTGGCTCATAACACAAAGGCAGACATAGCTGGACTTCTACAACCAAATTCTACTAATTCAGCTTAAGGTGTATGCCATAACACCTTATTATACATATTTTGCTTTCTAGTTAAACTTTTATTGTTGAGTTGTTTTTATTGAGAAACATGTCTATAATAATCTTGAATATTTCATGTTTTGTTGGTTAAAATAATGGCATTGATTTTTTTATTTCATTCATACAGTCTGTAAAGAAATATTCACTGAAAAATTTCAATGCTATTTACTTTACTTGAAGTACTTGTAAAAAAATTTTTTAAACTAATGAATCCATTTTAAACCATGGCCAATCTACTGGTCAGCTTTTTTAAAATGCTAAAAGACTATTATTTGTTTATGACTTTTTCAAATTTTTTTAATATGAAAAGAAAAGTCATATTTGTTGTAACTAAGTTATGCTTGTATTACATGTATTTTCCAAATGTCTAGTTAACTTGAAAGCAAATAAATCTATATGCATTCTTTTTGTAGCTTTTGTTTTTATGCATTAAAAATATTGACCTACAAAATAATTACATGCCACCTCTCTTAGGCTCTCTATGGTAGTTTTCCTCCTTTTAATTATGTTTTATGCAGAATGAAGATACACGAAATTACAGTCATTCCTCTCAAGAGTATAGATGTTTAGAATATAACTGCCCTTAGTTAAAAAAAATTTCCCGTTTCTTTCATTGTAATGGTATTAATATTGTATTAGTATTTAGAGATGTTGATCCTAACATTTTTTGGGAATTTCATTATAAAATATTCACCTTATATGATTTACTACAGGGATGCTCAAAATATGAACCCTGGGCTATAAGAATTGCTGTCTCGCCTAAATGTCAGCACAAATGTAAAGAAAATCACACAAAGGAGAGATGCAGAAATTTCTTTCCCTACATATAAGACAATCTACCAGATAATATGAGATGAAAAAAACATGGCCAAAAGAATGGATACAATCATTAATTATTCCACTGCACAAGAAAGGAAACTTGAGACAATGGCAAAACTATGGAAATCAGCGCTGAAAAGAGCAAAATACTTGTTTGTGGTAGAGATAGTATGAGATGTTGCAGACTGTTAAATGGCCAAACATTAGAAGTTGACTCTTAAATACTTAGGTTCATGCATAACACAAAGGGAGGATCAATAAAAGAGATAAAAAAATCTGTTTAAGCTTGGCATCCAGTGCCATTAGCAAACTGTGGAAAATCTGGAAGAGTACAGTGGACAAACCATGAAGAAAGGGGTTGTCCCAAGAAAAGCTGGCTGGATAATATAAAAGAATGGACTGGCATCTCTCTTGATATCCTGCTAAGAACAGCTTCAGACCAGGAAAAGTGGAGGGATTTGGTTTACTGGTTACACAAATTATCAAAGCAACCCTAAAATGAAAGTCAAGGGACAGATGAGTTCATTCTTTGGTTTTTCTTATTTTAAGTTTTTTTTCTTGTAAAAAAAAAACATTTTTATGTTTTCATCAGCAACACGAGTTGACAGCTTATAAAAACATTATCAGGTATATTTCCTTTTTTTTTAAAATGTTTGTAGCCGATGTGGCCCCCGATACAAATGTTGGAAATTGGCCCTTGGATCAAATAAGGTTGGGCATCACCACTTTACTAAGTTTTTAATAGTTACTATGACACTAATTGTATAATTTTATCTTGGTGGATCATCAATTGCTCTTGTCCAGAGGGCCAAATTAGTAGAAAATTGATGGCACCATAGATTTATTACAATTTAATTTGATGAGATACACAAACTAATCAGCCTAACAAACAAAACACAAATCACTGAAACAAATTATATTTCCATTTCAAAGTAAATTTGTTCTCTTTTAATTACTTGATCAGATGACTAAAACAAGTTGTAGTTTTTTCTTTTTTTTTTCATTGACAGTGTAAGCATGATTAAATGTCATAGCAACAACTTGCAAAAAAAAAACTAGTTTTTAATGTCAAATAAAATTCTTTACTGCTGGCTTGTACAAAATATCTAGGACTGCAAGTTGACAACATGTAAGAATTTGAAGTTTTTCATCAGATATTAACTACAAAAACATATTTTCACATATATAAAAATAAATCATCATTCTATCTTCATTTTGAACAAACAGAATTTGTGCCTGTAGTGACAAACAAAAAGATAATCCAAAATGTGCATTTGAAATGTCATAAGTTTCCTGTTTAGATGAGCATAAAACACTTGATAAGCAGCAGTAACAACAACAATGAAAATAGTTGGTTTTTTTTTAAATATCAGTAACTCCTTTCAAAGTGAAAATAAATATTAGAAGCATGTGTACTGAATGACTATTTTATTTTAAAAACCTTTGGTATAACCTCAATCATCAGCATTGGATCATCATGTGTACATTCACATACATACTGTTTCTGTAGGTGAACAGTGTGAAGATTCTAAAGAAGTACTAAAAAAAAAAAAAACCTTGACAGAATTTGTGAAGGCACCATTAAATGATACATTAATATAAATGTGGCCAACCATTTTAAGCATACATTTGGGATGATTGTTTACTTAAAAAAAGTTCTAGGTCCGGGTCAACGACTGAAAACTGAACTAATGCCTATCTAAAACATGAACCCATCTCCCATGTTTTGTTATTCATACATACACACACACAATGTTAATCCCACACTCGTGTGGAGCAATGTGACATCAAAACTAACATACAAGCAACGCTAAGAACACCAAGCCACAGTTTTAAGTGTCACTTTAACCCAATCTTTCTCCATCATATTCCTAGTAAATATCTTACATTTATTTCAACAGAAAGCTATATGATTGCCCCCTTATAAATATGTGGTCCAATGTTCCTGGTAGAAGTTCTCAAGTAAAATGAAAATTCGCCTTCAAATTAATTAGCCCCCCTCCCAATATATGTAATATAAAAGAAATAAAAGCGACCATTGACTGGGGATGACTGGGTTCACAGGATTATAGATTGAGAAGCACTGGACACAAAAATATCAATGCAATGCAAAGTGAAAAAAAGCATTCAAAGTTATCGAAGTAAACAAAATGAAGAAATAACTGGCCTATAAGAGTAAGAAAAAACAATACAAATAATTTTACAGTAAAGGTCACAATGTTTAATAAAACATTTAGTTCATTGTATTTTTTTTTTAATATATGAGAAAAATTGTCTCAGAAATAATGCAATGGAAGTTTACTTTAGGCCAACCAAGTCAAGGCCCTTATGAAAATCAATCAATAAAGTCATTGGACATGAATCTTCAATTACTTTAAAAGACTCCATTGTGCTTACTTTTAAATAATACTTGTAATTTTAATTATGTGTTTTAAACACAATTACTAATTATTGACCAAGAACACATATCAGGGTCAAAACAACATATAAACATAATATATAAAAAATATAAACTGTATCTATCAATATAGAAGTACCATTAGACTTCCGTTTTTCACAAGCAAAAATTCACAAGAGTAAGTAGAGAGTAATCAGCTCAGGTAAAAAAAAAAGCCTAAAACATGATTATAATTCTATAACATATAGAGCAAATTACACATTTTTTATAACATTAGGTTTTTAATATTTATAAAATACAATGCAATATAATTCACAAACAACCTACATATACAAGATCACAATGATACCTTTCAAAATCTTTATCAATCTTTGCAACTAGGCTTCAAATTATTTCCACAACAAAAAGCATTAGATGACATAAAATTATAGAAGACTAAATTATAATTAACAGTGTTTAACTAGTTGAGGTAAAAAAGCTTTTTTAACAGCTGAATATTAATAAGACAATAATCTAAGTTTAAATATAATTTTAGAAAATAATGAATATAAAAAAAAACAAAAAAAAAACAACATCTATGAAAGGAATTTTTTTCTCACACTAAAAAAAAAAAAAAAAAAAGTAAAATATCCCATTTGAGTCTTTACCATCTATGGGGCAGACTTTAAGTTCCATAGAAGCTGACATTCAGACTTTTTTCCATTACTAAATCTTAAGGATACAATGAATTTGTTTCCATTAACACAATTGTTTACTCACTGGCAGCATTTACAAGGCAATGCAAATAAACATTTCTCTGTGACATTGACATTTCAATTGAATGAAGAAATAGTAACAAAGAAGATATCTTTCAACCTAATACTCTTTGTTATTATTGTTCTGAGTAGTTTTATTTATACAAAGGTAAACAGTTGTTTTTTTTTATATTGAACAATACAAGTGATTGTAGTATTATACAGCTACTAAGGTAAGTTTACTAATCTTCCTTTTCTCAATTATTAAAAAACAAACAAACAAAAAAAAACAAACAAAAAACAATTTAACAACTGTAAAGAATAATGATGATAGGAATTTATTCTTTTAATGTCCATGCATTAAAAAAAAATGTGCTTATCTTTTTAACTTTAAAATAATTTTTTTATACTGAGCACTGTGGATCATAAGAAAAAATTGCACATGCATAGCACATAGGTGACAAATGTCTAACATGAGTTGCCATCATTTTCATTGTCCCTAAGTAACAATCTAAAACTAAAAAGCTTAATATCAAAACATAATCAAAAGAGCTCTCCTAACAGTGTTTTCACACATGGCCAAAGGATCCAAAAAGATCTTGAATATCTATCACATCACCTTGATAGGGACGCCTGCTAATTCAACTAGTAAGAGAATGCTAAAAACATGCTTTTCTTTTCCTCTTTCTTTTTGGAAGACTAATTAATAATGTTTAATAGAAGATACTCAACACACTGTCAACAAACTGTGTTGATAATATGACCAGATATACAAAAACAGTAGTGACATATGAGTTTAAATTAAATGGATATAGAGGCAAGGCAAAAACTTGCCAATAATATATATGAAACCATACACTACTAAAAATGTGTGTGCTAGTCATAAACTTCCAGGCCACAAACATTTCTTGGTATCAAACTAAAACATATTTACAAAATAAGTGTCATCGTCGATGTATATGGGAAGTAATCCATTCTAATCCTTGATACAATCTTCAAAGAAAAGAACATACAAGTTAAGATTAGGTTGTGAGTCATAATGAAGATTACAAAAAATTGAGTCTAAACAGATAATAGTCTAATGAGAATTATCTATTCTTTACAAATGAGAATGTTTCCAAAGAAAGTGACTGTCATTGTACATGGCTTAACTTTGTCTCTATTTTCTCTGTATTTAATAAAAGTATTTACAAGTCAAATTACTTACTTACTTGTCTATTATATTATGATTGTGTATACATTCCATTAAGTAGAATTATAGAAATGTTTTATTAGATCCACTAATAAAATTGTTCTGTTTAGTCACACAATTTAAATAATGTCAATATAGCAGCTTCTTTAGTTGAAAAAAAAAAGAAGCTTTTTTTGACAGTCAAAAGAGCCCTAGATTGCTTAGAAGATATATAAATTATTATTTTTGTGCACATCTCATCCTCTTAACTTCTTATAATTCCCATAAATAGCTTGTTTGTTTTTCATCTAAGAAACTAGCTATAGTAAAGTATGATGATTTATAAGATAAGGAAATATGGTGATTGGTTAACATCTTGAACATGTTCTATTGAATTCTTCATTAAAAGGAAACTATAAAATAAATACTGAATATTTAATTTATATTGAAAAGATATGGCATTAAATTTTACCCTATACATAGCTAAACTAGAAAATGTGAATTTTAAAAATTAAACTTCTTATGAAGAAAATGGGAATTGTTGAGAAAATTATGCCTATCATGTTTATTTGTGGACAATTTTTATAACAGTAAGGTCTTTTGAAACAAAGATGAATACTGAAACATAAAATTACTCATGTTGTGTCCTAGAGGGTACTACTCCTGGTGAAGACAGTCAAACTTTAAGATAACTAGCTTACCCTTCTCCTGTGAGTCCACAGCATGCCTGTATGTGCCAGACATGATCTTTGACTGCAGTTAGATTCAGCTGTTGTGAAATTTCAGCTGGGGACATGCATCCTTTAATATCCTGCTTGTTGGCATAAATTAAGACAGCAGCTTTACGCAGATCCTGAAGTCAAACAAAAGATGTGGATGCATGTCCAAATTATTAAAATATTAATTATTTATTGAAAACTGTCATCAAATATTATTTACTAAGTAAACTTTACCTCATGGGCCAACATCTTGTAAAGTTCTTCTTTTGTTATAGATAAACGCTCTCTATCTGTACTATCAATAACCATTATTATAAACTGAAATACAAAAATTAAATAAATAAATACGAAAGGACATAGAAATATTTGTTTTAAAAAGAAAAATGTAAAATAAAATTGACTTGTGAATAAAATTAAAATACTATCAGTTTTTGGAATTCAAAAAAAAAAAATATTGTTTTAATAAATAAAAACTTAAAACGTAGCTTAGAAATTAAATTAAAATTGACAGTGAGAGTAATCATTTATGGCATAAACATAAATAGATCTATAGAAATAAATTTATTATACATCCAGTAAAACCAAGTAATTTTGTAATTGAAAAAAAATGAAAAAGATTTTACATTTTTTTCTATACAAATAAAAAAGTGAAGGCTGGTATTAATCTTGTTTTTGCATTAATTTTTTTGATGTCTAAGTCTATTCAAGAAAACATGAAATTTATATAGAATATATATAGGAAAAGTCATTAGAAAATTTCTCCGCAGTGTATTATATATACATATATATTTTACAGATGATCAACGTACCTCTGAATTAGTATAATATGTTGTCCACGAAGCACGCAAAGATTCCTGACCTCCAATATCCCACATTAGAAAGTGAATATTTTTCCACACCACTTCTTCAACATTGCTTCCAATAGTCGGAGATGTATGAACTACTTCATTCATCAAGCTAGCATACGAAAAGAATTATAATTGTGTTTCTTGATATTAAGTTACAATAATATTTAAATAATCAAATTAGTTCATGTTTTTTTTTCTTTAATAAATGGTAGACTAGTGGCATGTTGAGTTACATATATTATATGTTAGAGACAGGGTTACTGCAGCTGCAGTGATCGGACCCCATGATGACCTGCTAACTATTGTAAAAAAACGCAAGCTTAAAATCTATGGCCTTATTACAAGATCCATGGGCAATCACAAAGATCTTTTATTCAGGGATCAGTACCAGGAAAAAAAAAAAAGAAGAAAATAGAGAAAGTGATGGGAGGACAACATAAAAGAATGGAAAGAGGTTTTAAACAAGGCAAAAGACAGGGAGGAATGGAGAAAGACGGTGCCCCAGCAGTCCAACAGACTAAGGGATAGTTTTTCAAATTCTGGCCAAAGCATGAGTGTAAAAACTAGTTCCTTTTTTTTAATTTAACACAATTTATATAGTAAAAGGATAACAAAATGACTGAAAATTTACACCAAAATGCAATTATTTGAGTACTACTGCAAATCAATGTACAATATGAAGCCAACAAGTAAAGACAGGTTACTTAAGGTATTTTGCATTTAACTCATCATGTTTTGTCTATTACATAATATAATACAAGTATACAAAGTCTAATATGTTGTTGCTTTTTTACTTACAACTGGTATAAAATTGTTGTTTTCCCTGCATTGTCAAGTCCTACTATAATGATTTTATGTTCTGAAACAAAATATAAAAAAAAAATTAAGTTTCAGAATATGGTAGTATCCAATGGAAGATTATTTAAAACACTAAAAAACCTTCAATACTGCAATGACAATAATGTCAATAGTCTCTATAACATGTTTCACAAATAGTTATAAATACTATCCCACATGCTGATGAAATTAACTTGAAGTACGAAAATATTAAAAAATAAATAAGAAAGAAATAGTTACCTTCATTTGTAAACAGGCTCCATATTTTTGAAAACAAAATGCCCATTTCACATAACACAATCTCTTAGTATCAATGTGCAATTGATGTCCTCTCTCTAGCTCATACTAGCTAAAAGAAGATAAAAGGTTAAAATTTAATTATAACAATAAGAGGCTTCTTTTCCGTTAAGCATTAGGGGCTTTGACTGAAAGTCCTGTTTGTTATCCTTCAATTTCTTGGTAAAGAGTATTATAAATTATAAAATGCAACTGTGCTTAGACTTAGAGAGAGATCCTCTACCTTCCTAGTCAGGTACTTTGATAAAATGACATGGATCCATTTTTGTATCTCCCAAAAAAAAAAAAAAGGCTGAAATGTGGTCATTTTCTGTCTATCCTGTCCAATTTTTAGAAGCACACATAGGAATTTTTCATTTAGATTAACTTTAATAATGTTTAAATGCTAGGTTATGGAGAGGAATGTGTATTTATTATAATGACTTTTTAATGTGCACATTTTGAAGTGAAAATAAATAAAAAATATTAAATCTTTTTTTTTCATATTTTTAGTTCTGCGATCTATTAATTAATTATTTTGGACTTTGTGTGTTGTTTTTTTCTATTTGTATATAAATGTGAATTAATTTTTAATAAATGAGTAGATTATACTTATAAAATGATGAGCTATTACTGCACAAAAATTCAAGTAAAAAAAACTTTTTAATAACTTCTTAAATAATCGCAAGGTTTCTTTTTTATTTTATTGTCTGACCAAGAAATTTTTCAGTTATTTATAATATAATTTTTAAAGCATTCAAATTCAGGCATTTTAAAATGGTTAATTGTCAGTGCTCTACAAAAAATTTTTAACTGTTGTAATGAAGTTTATGAAAATTTAGTCATTAAATTTTATCAAATAATTTTCATTTTTACAATTTAAATTTAAAAAAATTATCTATCTGATGCATATAAATAGCTATTTGAATATATTTTAATTATAATTAAACAAAATAAAACACATACACTAGATCTCTGATTTATTCATGATGACAAAATCGCATACATTTTCCTCTGATTTATTTATGATGACAAAATCGCATACATTTTTTGTCAAAGGCTTTTTTAATATAGATCTATTGATTTACTTTTTTCTAAGATTTTATTGCTGTTTTTAAATTTAACAGGTAATACAGGTTAATGAAAAAGAGTGTGAAGTTTCAACCACATATATATATAATATATCTTTTAGGCTTTTTATAATGCAGTTAATTTTAGTTCAATGGTCAGTTTTTTTTGGTCAAATTTTTTTTTGTTTTATTAAGGCTATAGCAAATTTTTGGCCAGTAAAATGTAATAAAACTTCCCTCTCAATTAACTTATCAAATACAATACTAATCTAAGTCTAAGACTAAGTTGTCTTACTCTTCTAGGTCTTAGACAAGATATAAAGATTAAAAAATTAAGATTAGATTAGCAGTATTAAGTATACCTGTCTACACTCTGATGCCTAGTTATGTACTAAAATAAATAGTACTAGGACTAGATTGTCTAGATAAATTCAGTATGAATAGTAGGTTTTAGATCTAGAACTAGTTGACTGAAGACTCTATATAGATTAAAAAAATTATAACTCTATGACTATACTAGTAAAATCTAAAAATAAGAAGATCTAATTAATAAGAAGAAAGACTCTAGCATTCTTACTAGGTAATGTATCATTTGGAAGGTGTGGTCCCATATATTGAAAAAAGGTAGTATCAATGAGTTAGTAGATAGGTAGATCTAATCTGTAGAGGGACTAAAGCTCTTCAACTATTAGACTAGATCCTATATCTAAATGTCCTGGTGTAAAAGAAAAAAAAAAAAAAGAAACCCTTTTTTTATATATATGTGGACATTGTGGATAGAACAGATACCGGTATATAACTTAATTCAAATGTAATGTTTAACTGTCACTAGTCTAAATTAATATACTTATAAATAAATACTATATAACTAGACCTATAATTTGTATTAATAATATAGATTTAGAATCTAGATCTATTAGTAGAATCTATAGTTGAAGAGCTTTAGTCCCTCTACAGATTAGATCTAATCATCTATCTAACTACTAAATGATACTAGTAGGTATATTATTATATAAGTATATACTACCTTTTTTCAATATATGGGACCTCGCCTCCCAAATGATACTTGATACATTACCGTCTTACTAAGTCTTAGTTTAGTTAACCTTGGACTTAGATTAGATTGATTAAATCTAGTTTACTTTAGTAGTTGTTACTAGATTCTAGTCTTAGACTTAGTTAGTACTCAAAATAGTCATAGTCGACATATATATAATATATACTAGGACTAGATTATAGTTACACTATAGTATATAATAGCTATAGAATATCTATAGACAATACCATAGTCATAGTATAAGACTAAGAGAAGACTAAGTATAGCTATAGAGTATAGAGTACACTATAGCATAATTATAGTGTGACTATAGTCTAGTATAATACTAATAGTTATAGAATATAGACAATACTCATACTGAATACTCACTCATAGTCATAGTATAAAACTAAGTATAACTATAGAGTAGTAAAAAAAAAGTAGTATAGACATAGAGATTAGAATAATCTTAATGATTAGCAAGAGTATTTAGACTAGGACTAGACCCTAGAGTATACTATCTATACTATAAGATAGTCTTATAAATATAAGTTATAGACTAATAGAGTTATAGTGATAATAGTGAAGTGGGCTAACAAAATTTCAAAAGATTTCACAATGGTAGATTATAATATTAGATTTCTTAGTCTAAATCTTAGACGTCTTAGTTCTAAACTTTAGTAAAGTTAATTAAAAAAAGATTAAACTATCAAAGATTAAAATAATAATCATTCAAATCACTGCACTGACTGACTGACTGAGGAACAATTTCACTGTAATTGTAAATTTAAAGTGGTTTTCACTATTTTCAGTAATTTCAGACCTATAACTTAGAATCTAGATAATTGAGAATCCAAATATAATTTTAGTCTAAGTCCTAATACGAGTCTATTAGATATCTATATAACCGTTTATTAGACTATAAGTTTATAACGTCGTTGATTACCGAATCTAATCTAATTTAGATTTTTAGATTCAGACAGCTGTTGTTCAACATTTACGGAAGTCTATTATTTTATATTTGGTTGCCTATTTGCACAATTCTTTTTTAATAATAGACCATGACCCTAGATAATTCTATAGTCTAGGATGCCTTCTCGTAGATATTTATCTAGAGACTAGATCTAGATCTAGATAGTCTAGATCTAGGGATTCAAAACTTTAGGGTTAGTTGCAAATAAGATGCTTAATTGTAGTCTAAATAGATCTGATCTAGAATTTATAGATCTATAGTTTTTTTGTTAAAGGTAACATTCTGAAAAGCTTTGTTTTAAATAAACTACTTTTTTTTAAACTGCTCAACTTTACACCTTACATTTCTACAACAAGATATCTTTCCTTCTCTGTTAGTGACTGATGTCATGCAAAGCTGTTGGTCAGGCATCCCACCCTCTCTCTATCTTTAGTCTGCATCATTCACCTTACTTCTGTGTTCTGTGACTCCTCATCCTACTCACAGTGTTCAATTTTGAAATTAGGGGGAAGGGGGCTCCATTTCCATGCCGACCATGCTGTGTGAGGGATAAACAGTATTTTTTTTTTACCTTGCGGCTTGTTTGAACAAAGGCGGCAAAGGGCCAAACACCCAGGCTTCTCTCTGACTGAATTTTCGCATCTATGTATTGTCACTAGGCGTGACTAGGCGACTAGCTAGGCCCTAGGCCACACATTTGTTAGATCAGAAGATTCTCTCAATGATTGATGTTACTAACCAACGCATTACAAGGACAAGGTACACAAGGCTATAGCTACTATAGGTGATGACATAATCAGTTATACCTATGCTTGCCCTTGCTTTGTACCTGGGATTAATATTTGGTGGTCTCCTACTTAACCCCCTAGGATTACCACTCTCTTAGTTAGAATAAGTAAATATATTTAGTGAGTTAACACCAGAAAAACAACATGCTACATACACTGCTCTGTCTGCAAATTTTTTTTACATAAATGGGATGTTTTGGAACATCAGTTTTGTAAAAAGTTTGTTTACATTAAATGTTATTTCTCCCACACCAATTCTCAGATCAAGCTGAAATTTCGCAAAATTATTTTTGTACCTCAAAAAATCATATTACCGGTATATATTATATAAAATATCTCTTTCCAATGTTTGCTTTTAACACATTTACCTTTGAATTCTTTGTCAGTGAAGTGGACTAAAAATAGGTTTTATTATATTTTGAAACAAATATTTTCATTGACATGTTTGAAAATGTATATTATGAAATGTCACACATCTTCATGAAAGTTTATTGTTGTAAATGAAAAAGTAATGTGATAGAATTCAATTGCAAAGTCTCTCCTGTTCTGAGTGAGTTGTCTATTCACACATTTTGATTGAATGAAGATCTCTAGACTTTAACATTTAAAAAAAAAAGCTAGTTGTTTTTTAAATCTTTCAAATGACTTTAAAATGTGTCAGAAAGTGTATCATCATGTACTTTGGTGCATTAGATTTTAAAGTAATTAAATATATGCATAGGTATCCTTCGATATGAAACTATACAAAGTTAGAAAATAAGGGAAGCAGTCTGGTACGGCTTCTTCAATTACCAACACAGCTTTCATGCCCTTTAATATCTGTATATCAAGTATTGTTTCTGTGGAATTAATTATTTACAGTTTGATACAGTTTGACAGTTTTTTTTGTTTTTTTTTTACTTTTGTTTCATTTTACTTATATTTACAGGTAATTTGATGAAATGAATCCATTGTCAGCGTATCCTTTTCTAAAAGACTTATCATTAGGTTTCTTATTATTTGCTTTTATGTTATTTAAAAAATTAATATTAGTACAACAAGTAATTCTGTTGATATCTTCTTTGTTCCTTGACTTTACTATTAGAGATATTCAAATACCATTTCCTTCAGATCACGAGGCTGAAATAGCTTATGGTTCCCTCTCTGTAGATAAAGAACCTAAAAGAGGAGGTGTCAGCAAAACTATGACATTCAGTCACAATGTCTTGAACATGTATGCTTATTTTTTTTATTAGTATTATTTGTAACTAACAATATTTGATTTTAAATATTTTTTTGTCTTTGAGTACTCTGTTCCAAATGGTATGTAATTTGAATGGTCACATGTCAACTTGACACATATTCTAATATGTTTCATGGACTGTCATTTTGTGAAGATATAAAATTTTATTCTATTTTTAGTTCATGGTTTACCTACATGTGTTTGGCATATTTTAGATTTCTATCAAATCATCTCAATTTCAATGTTTGAAAAACATTAAAAAATTTTGCTTTGATCTTTTATAAAATTTAATTATATTAATTTGTTTTACATTTTTTTTTACATAAAGAAATAATATATTTGTTACTTTTGAGCCAAGTACCATACTAATTACTTAAACATTTTTTTTGGCATCTATTAGGAAAAGGTTTCTTTAATGATTCCAAATGTGACAGTTTTGTTTTTTTCCAGACATTTTCAAGCCCAAGAAGCAAGAATGCTGAGAGTCAGTATCAATTCATTCTTCGAACATTTAAAGCTGGTGGTGGAAACAATGGAACGTTTTGGACCTCCTAGATAACAGAATATCAAGATCTTTATCATCAAAAAAATGTCATTGTATCAATGATTGCATTACAAATAAAGTATCAAGTGTACTATATAGTAGATTTGTATCATTTTAGTTTTAATAGTATCCCCCAAAAGGGAAAAATTAGTTCTGTGTGGTCTGTCTGTCCATGCCCATCTTTGGTATTAAGATTGAAAAACAAAAACAAAAAACGCTATTGAAAGTCCAATGTTTGCTAACCTTCAAATACTGGTATGAAGTTTTTTTTTTTTAAATGTAATATTACCTTTTGTTTTCTGGAGTATGTTCAAAAAAATCTTAAGAATGCACATTGTGTGCTCATTTCAATATATACCGGTATATATCTATATATATGGTGTTCGTGTTTTTTTTTTTTTTTTTTTGTAAAAAAAAAAAATAGGTGCCGGTTCTCAGTGATGGATTGCATAACTTTAAACTACTAATAAATTAATAATAAATGTTTCACAGCTGAATCCAATTGG
>JADKLZ010000003.1:34820267-34837402 GCA_021533235.1 Biomphalaria straminea | reverse complement strand
GGATTACATTGGTGTATGGGTAGACCTACATCTGTGTATGTGTAGGACTACATTGGTGTATGGGTAGACCTACATTTGTGTATGTGTAGGACTACATCTGTGTATGTGTAGGACTACATTGGTGTATGGGTAGACCTACATTTGTGTATGTGTAGGATTACATGTGTGTATGTGTAGGACTACATTGGTGTATGGGTAGACCTACATTTGTGTATGTGTAGGACTACATTGGTGTATGGGTAGACCTACATTTGTGTATGTGTATACTTACATTTGTGTACGTGTAGGACTACATTGGTGTATGTTTATATGCATGTAGAAGTATGAGTTTGAGTCTAAAATAAAGTAGGCGAAATCAAAAACAAAATAATGACAGTCTGCGAAGAATGTTTACGTCGCGTGTTGGAAGCGAGCGTTCTATTCAGGGTGTTCAACCACTGCCATTAACGTTAATAACAGATAAACCTAGTGACATTGTGTCAATCCGTCGCTAAGTTTATGACTGTCAGTGCAGAGACGGAGGAAGGCACACAGTGACCTCTGGACTTAATGCTAGTGAGCCTTGTACTTCATGGACATCCCGCTGTGTGGGCTAATCTTAGCTGGATCACTTGTTAGTTTTAGTTTATAGGTGTCTTAATCAATAGTTAGAAGCTACTAAATTAGGATAAAAGATATGAGAAAGAACATATTTTGACATTAAAAATACCGCTTTGAAGTTGGATTTTGTGATTCTTTGACTCATACCATAGCAACAGCTCCAGTTTTTTAAAGCATTTTCCCAATTAGATAATAAGCAAACAATTAGGGCCTACTAAATAAATACTGATCTATTATTCTCCATCAATTAAACACTTGACCATAAACTATTCAATATGTGGAGTGGTCCTAGAGTTAAACGGTCCTTAGACGTTAAATTCTAATACGTTTCGATTTGTATAGGTTACATGTCGACCAAGGAGAAACACCCAGGCATGTCACGGTTACAATAAAATACAAGGAAAGGGGAGAAACGAACAAGTTCGCCTTTATAGGTTGTCATCAAAGGAAACGAACATGTTCGTCTTTAGGTTGTCATCAAAGGAAACGAACATGTTCGTCTTTAGGTTGTCATCAAAGGAAACGAACATGTTTGTCGTTAGGTTGTCATCAAAGGAAACGAACATGTTTGTCGTTAGGTTGTCATCAAAGGAAACGAACATGTTTGTCGTTAGGTTGTCATCAAAGGAAACGAACATGTTCGTCTTTAGGTTGTTATCAAAGGAAACGAACATGTTCGTCTTTAGGTTGTCATCAAAGGAAACGAACATGTTCGTCTTTAGGTTGTCATCAAAGGCGGATTCAGAGCTTATGAACTTGGGAGTGGGGAGTCGATTGTATGTGGGTGTATATCCATCACAAAATCAGAGATTTGTACAAATGCTCCTTCTTCCCTTTTCTTTTAGAGCATGGAATGGGTTACCTGAGCCAGCCAGGAAAACCAGTGAATTGGCAGAATATAAGTTATTGGTCAACAATGCATGACTAGTACTGTATGAGGCGTACTGTACTGTAGGACGTAATGATCTTCTTTTTTTTTAAGTAACGTCTGTATTATATAAGTTAAGATAAGATTATATGTTGGACTTTGTGTGTGTGTGTTGGAAGGGGGGAGAAAGGAAGGGGGAGATAATTAATACTATATTTCACTGTCCAAAAGTGTGTGTGTCTGTTATAAAGCGGTCATCTCCAATGCAACGTAACAGATACTAGAATTCAGGGGTTAAAAGTATATGTGGGGAAGCATTTTAAAAAAAAAGATTCTATCATTTACGTTTTCCATCAAAGTAAATCTCTCTTACGTACTGAACGATGGACGCCATAAGCCAAAGCAAATCACGATTAATTCCCTTGTTCCACACATAGGTCTAAGTAAACATGAATGTATTTTTTAGTTGTTTTTTTTTTTAATCGTAGTATTTTGAAAACACTTTTATTAAAGAAATTAACATTCATTTTGTTAATTTTTGATATTCTGTTAATTAGGAGCGCTGAAATAGTTCTATATTTATTGACTCATCGTCGTGTTGTACACCTGGACACAATGTCTTGGTTTTAATTGTAAAAAATGAATGCCACCTCAAACGACTTCAAATGCTTACCCATATCTTGCCTATCTACGTCTAAATCTACTTTATAAGAGGTCATCAAAGAATATTTCGCCGAATGTGAAAAGAGTTAAAAAAATTGTTTACAGGTGCACAAAAGGAAAATAGTTTTAAAGTGTGTTAATTATGTATATGGCTCTTTCTGTCTCGGAAGACAATGGATGCGCCGAGATGAGTCATTGGCTTTGGCTACGTCTTGAGACAGGGCAGAATCTGGAGTGGTTGATCAAGCCAATTCTGGATCGGCATAGTTTGCCACATTTCGTGAATTTATATTCTTCAGTTTGAGAGCTGGCTGACAGCAGGGCAGCTTTCTTTTTCATTCTCTTGGCCGATGCAGCTTCATTTCTTTTGCATTCAGCAAAATTCGTACCAGCACGCACAGTCTGTCTCCATGCTGTTCGGTCTTGGGCTATCTCCTCCCACATACTTTGGTAAATGCCCATGTTCATGTCTCGCTTGCAGACATCTCTGTAAGTTAATCTTGGGCGGCCCTTGGGTCTGGCTCCCTCTGCTAGCTCAGCGTACAGGGTGTCTTTCGGGATTCTTTCATCTGGCATGCACGTGACATGACCCAGCCAGCGTAGTCTTCTCTGTTGAAGGAGAGCATAGATGCTGTGCATGTTGGCCCTTGTCAAAACGTCCTGATTGGTGACACGATCCCTCCTGGAGATGCACATTATGCGTCGCAGGCAACGTAGGTTGAAGCTATTTAATCTGTGTTCTTGTCGCATGTAAGTTGCCCAGCTCTCACTGCCATAGAGGAGTGTGCTTAGGACGCAGGCATTGTAGACAAGGAGTTTTGTTGCCGTGGTTAATTTGGTGTTTTCCCACACACGCTTAGAGAGTTTTGCCATTGCTGCAGATGCCTTCCCTATTCTTTTTGTAAGCTCATTGTATAAGTCAAGGTTACTGGCTATTGTTGTTCCCAAGAATGTAAACTCTTGGACCACCGTAAGTGTGTGATTTCCGATGTATATCACTGGTGTTTCTGAAACATCTTGTGCCAGGATTTCAGTCTTGGAGAAACTAATTGTACGTCCAAACTCCTGACAAGCAGCTGCCAGTGCATTCACAAGCGTCTGCAATCCTTCTTGTGAATGAGATATGAGTGCAGCATCGTCGGCAAACAGCAGTTCTCTAATCAAGATACGCCGTCTCTTCGTTTTGGCTTTAAGGCGTGCTAGGTTAAAAAGCTTCCCATCAGATCTACTGTGGATATATACTCCATCTTCCAGGGATTTGAAAGCGCTGGTGAGTACAACGGAAAAGAAGATGCCAAATAGTGTTGGAGCCAGAACACATCCTTGTTTTACTCCGCTCTTGATGGAGAATGGACTGGAGGCGGAACTGTCAAATTGTACGGTGCCCTGCATATTTTCATGAAATGCTGACACTAATTTCCGTAGCTTGTTTGGACAGCCGATTCTCTCTAATACAGCAAACAAGCCGGTTCCGCTGACAAGATCAAACGCCTTGGTCAAGTCAATAAAGGCTATAAAGAGGGGCTGCCTTTGTTCTCTGCTTTTCTCCTGTAGCTGCCGCAGGGAGAAGATCATATCTGTTGTGGATCTACCGGCTCTGAAGCCACACTGCGATTCTGGGTAAACTCGTTCTGCCAAGATCTGCAGCCGCTTCAGTATTACTCTGGCATAAGCCTTCCCAACTATGCTTAGGAGTGAGATACCTCTATAACTGTTACAGTCGGTGCGGTCGCCCTTATTTTTGTAAATTGTTACAATGTTGGCATCCTTCAATTCTTGGGGGACCATTTCTTGCTCCCAGCACAAACCTAGCAGTTCATGGAGTGGCTTGATAAGGGCATGCTTCCCAGCCTGAATGACTTCAGCAGGAATACCATCTCCTCCGGGTGCTTTCCCGTGTGCAAGCATATCAATGGCTGTGCTCAGTTCCAATTCGCACAAAACTGGAAGTGGTGGGAAGTTAGATAAAGCAGTTGGGAGATGACATTTTCAATCTGATAAAGTTCTGCATAGTGCTCCACCCAACGCTCCATTTGCAGTGCACGATCACTAAAGATTGAGCCATCTTTTGACTTAAGTGGGGCATACTTGTTGGTGTGAGGTCCAAAGGCTTTTTTCATGCCCTCGTAGAGTCCTCTGATGTTACCACAGTCGGCACAGGATTGGCTGTTTTCACATAGGTCCTGCCAATATTTGTTTGCGCACTGTCTTGCTATTCGTTGGGCATCGTTTCGAGTAGATCTGAGCGCTTGTAAGTTGCTAGGGGTGGGCTCCTTCTTGTATTTTAGCATGGCTGCTCTCTTGTTTCTGATAGCAGTTTCCATTTCTTGCAGACTTGCTTGAAACCAGTCTTCATTTTTCTTTGTTTTGTTACCAAAGACCAGTGATGATGTTTGGTACATAGTATCACGTATGAGCGTGCAGGTTTTTTTTACCTTAGTCACTGAAAAATTTTGAAAGCTTCCTCTAATTTCTTTGTGAATTCGAAGCTAAGATCAGCATTCTTTGTGTTTGCAGTATTCAGGCGTGCTTTATTTTTTCCCTGTGATGAGTGAATCTTAGTAGGCCGTAGTCTTGTCCGGCAGGACACTAAAGTGTGATCAGTATCAAGTCCGCACTTTGAAAGTTACGTGTCAGCAGTATGTTTCCAATGTCTCTTTTCCGTGTCAGTATCATATCCAGCTGGTGCCAGTGTCCAGACCTAGGATGCCTCCATGAGACACAATGCTGTGGTTTTTGTCCTGAAATATGTGTTCGTAATGCAGAGTTTATGGTATGCGCAGAATTCAAGAAGTCTTTGCCCGTTCTCGTTCATCCTGCCGATTCCAAAAAACCCAAGGTAGTCTGGCCAGGTAGTGTGGTGTGCGCCTACTCTTGCATTGAAGTCACCTAGAATGAACATGTGATCTTTTTGAGGAATAGTCTCATTGACTTCCTTTAGGCCTTCGTAGAACTTGTCTTTGTCCTCTTGGAGTGAACATAGTGTAGGGGCGTAGGCACTAAATAGAGTGACTTTTCCAGATGTAGTCATCATACTTATGCTTAGTAGCCTTTCCGAGCCACCAACTGGAGGGGTTATTATTGGAAGTAGACTGTTCTTGACAGCAAAGCCTACACCATGCATTCGCGTCTCTTCCTGTGCTTTTCCTTTCCAAAAGAAAGTGTAATCAGCCTCACGGAGCGTGCCATCTTCGGCTAATCGGGTTTCTTGGAGAGCTGCAATGTCAATGCGTAGTCTCTTCAGCTCATTGTTAATGACTGCCGTCTTTCTTGCATCGTCAACCTGCCGTAGGTCGTCTGTAAGACAAGGACACATTGTCCTGACGTTCCATGTGGCCAGTCACATAATAGGAATTTTATTTTTCATTTTTCTTCTTTTGTTGTTTGGTGCAAGTTTACAGCCTACTAGTTTTAAACTAAGCTCTAAGCACCCATTAGAGCAGGCAGGCTGTGGCGGATCAGCACCCAACTGTCTGGGGGCTGCCCAGGTTGATGCGAGCGGTAGCTGATCAGTGAGGCGCGAAGACCTCTCCCACCGTCAGAGACAACCCGTGGCGTCCATACATTACGCCAATCAAGTTGGACATATAACCCGTAACTGTTGTCCCTCGTGTATTTTTAGCCACTTTGCAGCAGCACCAGAGTGTCCTCTCCGGGGCGCATTCCTGGGCCTCAGATAAAGGGGTCATGGGTGGCCCATGTGTCATGATCCCTCTCTCGACTTTGCTGATGTGATCCAAAGGAACGCAACGCATTACATTTGGCATCAACTCAGTTGCAGAAGCTGCCGGAGGGAATTCCGTAGCTGATACTCCCAACGCCTAAGGGGCTTCACTCGAGGTTGTCTCCTGAAGCCTTAGTACCGCAAGGCAGCGGGGGTTTGAAGTCAGAGTACTCCTTTCCTAGATGAATTGCCTTACTCGGCTGGCGATCTCCATCTGCCCGAAGCTCTTAGTAGCCCTTAGTACCGCAAGGCAGCGTGGGTTTGAAGTCAGAGTACCCCTCTCCTAGATGCACTGCCTTACTCGGCTGGCGATCTCCATCTACCCGAAGCTCCCGGTTTTATCGCGCCAGGTAACCGCCTTCACCCCTTCACCTGTTAGTATGAGCAGTTTCGCCGGGCTTAATATCTAAGCCACACAAGCAGGTCAGGTGCTGGACTTAGTTGTCAGAGGCTATCTGAGACGCATGCCTTTAGGAGTATTTTATAGACAATGGGAGCTAATCCCCATTGACACCCCTGGCCATGACAACCTTGAAAAGTAATGAATTTGATAATAAAAGAAGGCCGAATATGAGAAGCGAAACATTTTAATGACGTAATATTGTCTTCATAACAATGAAATTTACATTAAAATAAACATAAATACAAAATTATTGTGGCACATGTACACACCAATACATATTCTCATACACACAGACACATTCAAGAAAAAAAAAACAACAACAAAGAGATGTCGTTAGTAATGGTTCTAATTGAATAGGCAGACTTCATGTAAGAAGAATTACATTTGAGGGAAAATGAGAGATTCTACTGACCTTGACAGTAAAACTATTAAAATGTTTGACTTAATCATTTCATAACTTGGCGAAACAAAACAATATAACTTCAACATTTATGCTATGTCAGCAATAGCTTCTATTTAAAAGAAAAGGTTTTTATTGTTAAAAAAAGGACATTGCAAGCTTGACAGAATAAATATTACACCCCCGAGCTATTTCTACATTAAGATTTATTGCAAGCATAATAGCTATCTGAAGTTAAGCAAAATAGTTCAAGCTATCCGACGTTAAGCAGAACAGATTTAGCTATCTGACGTTCGCGATCGTTAATCCTCGTGTAAGTCTGAGAGTTCAGCTGAAGAATTGTCGAAGGCGCTACCTTCTAGTTTCATGCCTGCTTGAGCGTGGGCCAGGCTTGTGTTCAGAGGTGGGAGACGCTTCCACAGAGTTGGTTTGAACAGGCGGCTCCTGGGTTTGTCTGGCAGAGGAGGTTTGCGAACAGCTAGATTCTCAGTGATGGGGGGCTGCAGGAGTGGATTGTTACCCAAGTAAAGTTCACCTTGTACCTGGAGGATGGAAGTAACACGTAAAACGGAGCTACTGGAGCTTAACCCAGTGACAGAGAGAGAGAGAGAGAGAGAGAGAGAGAGAGAGAGAGAGAGAGGGTGAGATTGAGAGATTGAGAGAGAGAGAGACGGAGAGAGAGAAAGGGAGAGAGGTAGAGAGAAAGAGAGAGAGATGGACAGAGATAGAGAGAGAGAGACAGAGATGGACAGAGTGAGATAGAGAGAAAGAGGGAGGGTGAGAGAGACAGAGTTAGATAGAGATAGATGGAGACAGAGATAGACAGAGAGAGAGTGTAAACGTCTCATATTGCATGACGTAGCCATGCCCTGAAGCATGATCTAGTGATACAGTCATTTCACCTTTGTGTGGGATTAGAGACTCTAGGTAAGCCGTAAGATCGGCTCAAGTAAAATGATGTCTATGTAGAAAACACGCTAAGTGATCTGAACGTTAGATAAATAATATTTTCTTTACATTCTCCAAATCATAATAACCCTAAAACTCAATATCATTTTGTAATATTACCGTAATAAACCGTAATAAACCATAATAACCATAAAACTCAATATCATTTTGTAATGTTACCGTAATAAACCATAATAACCCTAAAACTCAATATCATTTCGTGATGTCAAGCTATGAGTGCGTTTCATTGTTTGTTGAGGTACATATAGGAATGAAATGTGTACTCAAAGCCTATACAGCCAAGTCTGTCTACATTTTCAAGGCTAACTAAAAACTTGTGAGATTCAGACGGCCCCCGAATAGCCAGATTTTACTTTTTCTATTTTAGACCTTGTGTCTTTGTGAGCTGTGAACACTTCAAACAACAGGTGCAATAGGTACAAAACCTAAATCTGGTCAAAAGTTTGTGCTCGTTATTTTTCACACACCCAATTTCAGATCAATAATTATGAAACCTACTATATTCATAAGCACTTCGTTGGCACAGTGGTTAGTGTATCTGCCTGAAGAGGCTTGAGCCCTAGATTTTCAATTGAAGTAGTGTACAACTTAAAAAAAAAATAAAATACATTTAAAAAGCGATCGGTAACATTCACGCAGGCCCAGCTACTCTCTACTCCCTCTCCTTTCCCAAATGGTCCAGACAAGTGATAGAATCATAGCGCACTGAGAAGGCTAAAAGCATGAAATTGTGTTTTTGTATTTCTAATCGCACAGATTTAATATTGTTAGTCAAGATCTATAACAAATTTAAACGACTGGTCAAAACTACTGGATACAATGCCATAGAGTATAAGCTTTGAATTTAGAAACAAAGTTTTTTTTATTATTTTCCATGATTGCTATAAAAATTGTTTTATTCTCACGAAAACTCCAGAGCTATGGCACGTTTAACGTGTAATTATACTACTCGAGTACGGTCCGGTAAAGTTCACACAAGTCAAAATTAAAGTAATGAAATAATGTCTAGAAGAGGACATTTCATATCAACACGTGTCTAGAAGAGAAAATGCTCTATCAACATGTGTCTGGAAAAGAACATGCCATATCACCATGTGCCTGGAAGAGGATATGCAATATCCACAAACTTGTGTTTAATTAAGAGTTGAAAATAGATTTGAAAAGGGACACGCTAACGCTCAGTAATTAAATATCACATTAGTTCTTGTGTGAAACAACAGCAGCTTTAAATAATTTACTAAGAAATAGCCAAGGGCAAATAACCCTCATTGAAGTACATGAGTCTAAGAATGTTTATTGTAAGCACTGGCGGATCCAGGGGGGGGCGGTAGGGGCGATCGCCCCCCCCACTCGGCCGACCCCCCCCCCCCCGAAGGGGGGCGGACGAATTATAGTATAGAATTCACACTATTGGTATATGAATTTGTTACTTATGTGAATAATATATACTAATTATTTTATATATCTACATATTTTCAGAAGATTTCGCCCCCCCCCCTCTACTATGTTGTCCGATATGGTGGGGTCGGGAGGGGGCGGTGGCATCAATTAATTTCGCCGCCCCCCCCCAGGCTTTCGAGTGGGGGGGCGGTCAAATTTCAGATGGGGGGGGCGGACGAATTTTAGTTTACAATTCACACAATTGATATACGAACTTATTACTTGTGTTAATAATATATACTGATTATTTATATTTCGCCCCCCCTCTAGTATGTTGGCCGATATGGTGGGGGCGGGAGGGGGCGATGACATCAATTCCGCCCCCCCCCGTAAGCTTTCGAGTGGGGGGGCGGTCCAATTTCCTGTGGGGGGGCGGACTAATTTTAATTTACAATTCACACAATTGGTATACGAACTTATTACTTGTGTTAGTAATATAAACTAATTATTTATATTTCTACATATTCTTAGATTATTTCGCTCTCCCTCCCCTTTTAGTATGATGGCCGATATGGTGAGGTCGAGAAGTTTGTAAAAAAGGCTTTATCCTCGGGGCTTTGCCCCGAAATCTACTGATATATAATTAGCTTTAGACGTCAGGATAATGCCTTTCTGTACTGACAAATGCAAAAAACGCTTTTGGCGTCGGGGCTTCGCCCCGAAATCTACTGATGGATAATGAGCTGTATATGTCAGGAGAATGCGTTTCTGCAGTGAAAAAAATGCAAGAAAAAGCTTCCAGCGTCGGGGCTTTGCCCCGAATCTACTGATGAATGATGAGCTGTATATGTCAGGAGAATGCGTTTTTTTCAGTGACGAATGCAAGAAAACGATTTTGGCGTCGGGGCTAAGCCCCGAACCCCATTGATAAATAATGAGTTGTAGTTGTCAGAAGAATGCATTTACGCAGTGAAGTTTGCAAAAAAAGCTTTGGCCTCGGGGCTTCGCCCCGAAATCTACTTATAAATGATTAGCTTTAGATGTCAGGATAATGCCTTTCTGCACTGACAAATGCAAAAAACGCTTTTGGCGTCGGGGCTTCGCCCCGAAATCTACTGATGGATAATGAGCTGTAGATGTCAGGAGAATGCGTTTCTGCAGTGATGAATGAAAAAAAACGTTTTTGGCGTCGGGGCTTCGCCCCGAAATCTACTGATGGATATTGATCTGTAGGTATCATGAGAATGCCTTTCTGCAGTGAAAAATACGCAAGAAAACGCTTCTAGAGTCGGGGCTTCGCCCCGAATCACACTGGCGAAGCTTACAGCCCTCCCTCAGTCCCTCAGCTTGCCTCAACATGACTGTTTTTTGTTTTCTTTTTTTTCCTCGAAGGTTAAAAAACACTTCTTTTTGTTCTTATATATATATATATATACACTCTGGCAGAACCTGCGACGCTGCTGACCCCAAACTGTATCGGCACTGCCGTTCCTTTGGATACATCAGCTGCGTGGAGAGGGGGGAACTGATGTGTGGGCGACATCGTTCCGACCACAGCTTATGCCCAGGCATTCATCTCATAAAAATGAGATGATCCATAGTCGCTTTGCGACTGACGGTGGCCATAGATATATATATATATATATATATATATATGCTTTACACACGTTTATGCATAGGGTTAGGGTTTACTGGGCGTTAGGGTTAGGGTTTGGAAAAAAATCGCCCCCCCCCCACTCCAAAGTTCTGGATCCGCCAGTGATTGTAAGAGAAAAATAAAACACAATAAAAATGTCTATGTTAAGGAGAAATGAGTCGAATAAAACTACTGGACAGACTATCGTGGGGCACTTTGGTTGAAAATGTTTCTTACCCGCCTAACATCCCGAATTGAAGGTCCTTGCCGTTCAATACTTCGAGGTCGTCTCTTCAGTGACCTCAACTGACCTCGGCCTTCTCTGGTATCTATCAAAATACAAAAGTAGTAGTTTTCAAAATATATTTGTCATAATATTCAAGATAATTAATAATATACAAGAGAGGATGAAGAAAAAAAAAAAACCAAACCAAACAAACAAACAACAAAACAACAGATCCGAATGGACATTGTAGTTCGAGATAATAGATAAAGTTACTTTTATGAAAACAGCGAAACACTTTACGACTTTAACATCTACAAAAAAAAAATATGACGTATTAAAACATTTAGATCTTATCTATATCTGTAACGTGACACTACCCAGTAAGGCTTATGTACTTCTGGCATGGGGTATGAAGGAATTCTTTATTGCATTAAACTATCCAATGGCTATTGACCCAATCAGAATTTTAAAAAGATACTACTGGCTCAGCAAAAAAAAAAAAAAAGCTAACAAATCCAGACTACCAGTGGTTGAGTGTTAAAGGACATAGATTCCGAGTCAAGGCGTCTAAGGTTCAAATCCCTGTTAAGAATGGGAGTTTGAATTTCTGTATTTTTAGGGCACCACTGATTCCACCTCTAATGGAGGCTTTGGGCGATTGCAATTTTGCAGATCTCTATGTACAAGACCGGCAGCCGACATGATCAACACATTTGATACTTGAAAGATGTAATTCCGCGGCAACCAGCAGTAATGATAACACAAAATGGAAAAGTTCAGACTGGGATTTGGTTTTCGGCTCTATGTTATGTTTGACCACAAATCTTTGAATACTTCCTTAGTTACTGATAGTTAAGTTGTATGTTCTGTGTTTTTTTTCACCACCACAAAAAAATATTTTGCTTTTTTGAACGTTGTTTTCCATAGAAACAAATTGCAGCGGTTCTCAACCTTTTTAGCTCGGCGACCCCTAATACGATTCTCCACTAGGCGGCGCCCCCAACTATAAAATTTGTTTCGGCCTTAAGCCTAAGAAGGCCCTAAATGTGACTTTGCTAATGTTATAAAATCATAATCAAATTTTTAACTTATGATGTATTTAAGCTTTATATCATTGTATAAAAAACGTGTGCTTAAATTACTATAAAAAAAATAACTGTTATAACTTTCATCTTTTTTAAATTTCCTATTGCATGTTTATTAAATTCATGTTATATAATTAAGTTTAAGTCTCAATTTGAAATGTAAAACGTTAAGCCTGCAGTGGTTGATACAGTACAGTGATAGTATAGTGCTACAAAGATATTGTTGCACCAGTATTTGCAAACAAGACAAAGTCATTACGAATGTTGAGTTTCTGATTCACCAGTTCAGGAATCGTAGGGACAGACTTTGCAAGATCACAACGAATGTCATCTTCAGCATTAAGTCTATCGTTCGGTCTATTTCTGAATTTAGACTTGATAACTAGCAAACTGGAGAAAACTGTTTCGCAATGATATGTTGTTGGAAATGGAAGAAGAAGTTGCAAAACAAACTCAGATGGAGCGGGAGATGTCAGCAGACACTTGATTCAAAATTGATCTAATGGTGGCAGTATTTTTGGATAATGCATACAGTAAGTTTCGATGATGTGGTGACTCATTCGGAACCAGACTTTGAAATTAAAACCGACATCCAAGCATACTCGAAGCACCATCTGTGCAGACACCACACATTTTGTTCCAAGAGATCTTATATTTCCCCAAAGTGAACCTACTTTTTAAATGCATAACGTGCTGTGGAGGTTGTTTCAAGAGATTTGTAAAATAGAAGCTCGTCTTCAAAAATCAAGTCAACCAGTGATTGTAGACTATTTGCAACCTCTGTGAATTCATCAAGCTGGATGCTAAATATTGGAAGTGGAGAGAATATCACTTGGTCAATAATTTCAGCAGAACTAATCTCAATGGGAAAAGTCTCATTAGATAACAAAATTGCACTCAATTTAGTAACGAATTCAACTCCATTCAGAACTGAACTCGAACAAAGTCTTTGGCCACTGGCAATTTTAACTCCTTGGCAATGGTGTGAGATTTCGTAGATCTGTCTTTTCAGAGAGATACCAAATAAGAAGCGATAACGACTGCTGTGTTGATTATGAGTTAAGATTTTTTGACTCATTGAGCTTAAAAACTAAACTACCTGATGTCCTTATCGCAAAAAGCTTAGACATCCCAGTTTGCTCTGACTTCATAAAACCATGATAATATATCACTATATTTTTTTCCAACATTTTTTTGGATCAAGATCCAGGTTCGTGAAGTATTTCGTAATGAATATAATACCTTCAATAACATGGACTAGAAAACGAATACGTATTAATAGTTTCCATTAATAATTTCAAGATTGGCTAAAATCTTCACAAATGAAATAATGTTTTATTCCGCAATGGAGTTCAGCAAAGCGTTTGAAAAAAGAAGTAACTACCAATGGAAAAATAAGTCTACCTTCAAGCAAAGATATTAAACTCTCTAAGGTGCCCTCTGTATCGTCTGGTAATAAGTTCGTGTGTTTGAATATGTCTTCGCGAATTTTTATTTCATTTAACTGACGCATCACAATCGTTTAATGAGTTATCTCATATAAGCTCAATCAGAGTAATATCCCCTTATTGAACACTTTAGATTGTAATTGTATACCATCTATGTACAATGTCTTTGTTACAATTTGTAGGAAACGACCAAAAATTAATTTCGATGTAAAATTAAAAAATTACTCTAAATTTCCAATGGTTTTAGGCGACCCCTGGCCAATGGTCATTCTATCCTCAAAGGGGTCGTGACCCACAGGTTGAGAACCCCTGACCTATTGTCTTTAGGTCGCAACAATTTAGTCAAATTTAAAAAGCATGCTTTAGAAAGCATTTCTAGCCTATGTGCATGTGCAAGACTTAAAGTGTTTTAACTTGAAGTATATGTGTATTTTCAAATAGCGTATGCTTTAGTGTGTGTCGGTTTTCATGTATGTGTATGAACACAAGCTGCTCATACCAAACACAATATTCAGTCTTCCAATGAGAAAGCGAACTTCCTGGATGCATCCCCGCTCATTACAATGGCACCCCATAGACTACGTCATCACCAGACAATCTGACCGTCAGGACAGACGTGTCACCAAATCTTTCTGTGGTGCAGAATCACAAAACTAAACATTCGTATTCAACCAAAGAGACGTCCGCAAAAAATCTAAACCCTTCAAAAGGCTAAACACGGCCAGACTAGCAGATGAGAAAATTGAAAAGTCGCATGTAGATGCGTTAGAGAACTGCCTCAAGTCCACTCCTCTAGCCGAATCAAATGCAGATAAAAGCTGGGAATGCTTCCAAGAAGCTATCCATAGCACAGCATTAAACGCACTCGGACCTATGGAGAAAAAAGCATCGGGACTGGTTTGATGAAAACAGTACTGAGATCAGAAAACTATTAAATGAAAAGCACAAGCTCCATAAACTGTATCTGAACAACCCAAAACTACCAGTCCACTAAAGATGCATTCACAAACATCCTCAAAAATGTGCAAAAACAGGCTAAAGCAAGTACCAATAAATGAAAAAAAAAGGATGACCCCCTACGCTAAAGGAAACCGACCTTACCATTCAGCAGCTCGCAAGCGGAAAAGCCCCATTTCCACAGAGGTGTACAAAAAAGTAGATTAGCCCTGATTGAAAGACTTCATGAGATGTTCTTAATTATGTGGGAACAAGAGTCAATACCACAAGACTTTAAAGATGTCACAATTGTCCATTTATACAAGCGAAAAGGAAAACGCCAAATCTACGACAACCACAGAGGAATATCTCTTCTCTCTATTGCTGGGGAAATCCTTGAACGCATCCTATTATATCGGCTCATGCAACACATAGAACATGGTCTACTACCAGAAAGCTAGTGCGGCTTCAGAAAAGAGCGTGGAACCATTGACATGATCTTTGCGGCAAGGCAGCTCCAGGAAAAATGCAAAGAACAACAAAATGCTGACCTTATCTCAATATATGTCGACCTAACGAAGGCATTCGACACTGTTAGCAGAGAAGGACTCTGGAAGATTATGTCAAAGTATGGCTGTCCACGAAAATTCATTCCCATGGTGAGACTATTTCATGATGGCATGAAGGCTTGTGTCCAAGAAAGTGGAGAACTATCAGAGCCCTTCGAAGTATCAAACAGGGTAAAACAAGGCTGTGTCCTAGCACCTACACTGTTCAGTATCATGTTCTCTGCTGACAGATGCATTTACAAATAGAAAAAACATCGGGATAAATACTGCATACACATTTGACGGTGGCCTATTCAACCCGAGGCGGCTCAAAGCAAAATCAAAAACAAATTCAGCAGTAATTAGGGACTTGCTATTTGCTGACGACTGCGCCCTAAATGCCTGCTCTGAAGATGATCTGCAGAGCATTGTCAGTGACTTCTCAAGAGCATGCTCAGACTTTGGCCTTACCATCAACACAAATAAGACTGAAGTCTTATATTTACATGCCCCTGGGAAAGCCTACTAGGAAACCAAGCATCAAGATAAATGGACATGATATAAACGCAGCGGACAGATTCACATATCTTGGCAGCACGCTCTCCAGAAACGGAAAGATCGATAGTGAAATCGACCTGCGTATCGCCAAAGCCAGTGCATCGTATGGCAGACTGTCTAAAAATGTCTGGAACAGACGTGGTATCGCCACAAACACAAAGTAGGGATCTATAGAGCCGTCAGCTTCCCTGCATTGCTATATTCCTCAGAAACGTGGACAGTGTACAGAAACATGGAAAGAAACTGAATCACTTACAAATGACATGTCTAAGAAAAATACTGAATGTCAAAAGGCAAGACAAAATACCAGATACTGAAGTCCTTCGAAGAGCGGGTCTGCAAAGCATCTACACAATCCTGATGTAGTCCCAGCTGCGTTGGGCAGGACACGTCTGCAGAATGGAAGACCACCACATCCCTAAACGACTCTTGTATGGCCAACTAAGCGAAAGAAAGGGCTCGCAAGGTGGTCAAAGAAAGCGCTTCAGGGACACCATCAAAGCTTCTCTGAAGGCGTTCAGCATAGACCCAGCCACCTGGGAGACACAGGCACATGACAAAGCATCATAGCGTCACGCTGTGAAGACTGGCGTACAGGTTACTAAGGAAAAGAGAACAATGCTGGCAGAAGAAAAACGTCAAAGAAGAAAAGCAAGGCCAATGACACTAGCTCCAGCTGGAATAACCTGACCAGTGTGCAACCGTACATTCCGGGCTCACATAGGTCTCATCAGCCACACGAGTAGGCATAATACTCCAGTGCAAAGCCCTCAGCTCCCTGGATGTCAAAGTGGTCATCATCGAACCACGATGGACGAACTATATATGTATGTATAATGTATGTGAATTTATTAATAAATAAACTTTAGTTTTCAGGTTCCTTGAGTTTTTCTTTATTTTAATTGTTGCGTTTGTTAATCTCTCTTGTTAATATGTCTTGCTATCCTTTCTTCTCTACCACTCTCTTATTTATCACACTCTTCTCTATCATTCTATTCTCTATCATTCTCCTCTATTGTTCACTTTCCTCTCTATCACTTTCCTCTATTGTTCACTCTGTCTTTCAATAAGATTAAAAAAAAAAGGGGGATTTATTTTGGTGATATGCTGAAGACAGCAACCAGACACAAATTTCAGTGTAGCAATCAAAGTTTTCAATTTGAATGTAACTATTCCCCAGTGATAAAGAAGAAGACATTTTTTACAGGAAAAACATAGCACTTTTCCCTATAAACATGCCCATTAGGGGCCAACATCAGTTTTGATTAGGGTTATCCCCCTTTGCCCTAATTGCAGCCCTAAATAGCCCATATGGTGCCCTAATGGGCGCGGGTACTGTTTGCACATTGGCGCAATTAGGTTTCCATTAGGGCCCAATATGGGCAACCCTAATCGTACCAATGCGGGCCCAGAATGGGTAAAACCACATCCGGATTAATTGGGGATTTCCCGAATCGCGCCATAATCAAGCCCATACTAGCCCCAATGGTTTAGTAACTGAGATTTTCATTGGGGTTCAATTAGGGAAAAACTTTATTATGCCCTTATGGTCCCGTTACTAGCCCTAATGGTTTAGTAAATACTGTATTATTAGGGTTTAGTTAGGGATAACCCTTATTGTGCCAATATCGTTCCGATGCTGGACCCAATGGTTTAGTAACTGAAATATTTATTAGGGCTCAATTAGGGAT
>JADKLZ010000003.1:34786447-34810555 GCA_021533235.1 Biomphalaria straminea | reverse complement strand
ATATAAAATATAAATATAAATGCAATATAAATTCTAAATAAATATTTTATAATTTAATTATACAATAAATGTATCAAAAGAGGAATAATGCTTAAGTGGTAACTCATGACTAATATTTAATAGTTTTTTCTTGTTTTTTAGATAATCAGACTTTACAAATATTTTAAACCTAACAAAACCTTATCAAGACATTTATGGCTGAAAACAGCTAGTGCTTGATACAACCAAAACAAAAATATTTTTTTTATACATTATCTGTTACTATGGTATGGATATATTTAAAATAAAAAATATATCTTTTTATAATCTTTTTATTTTATGTTCTTCATATACACATTTAACAGAATACAAATGAAGTTAACACACAATTAAAACAAATAGATGTTAACATTAACATAAATAAACCATTGGAGTCACTTTACTCACTTCTTTAAATTGTTCACTCTAGGTTTTAATCTGTTTAATTTGGTACATTGAGAAAAAAAGTTATATACTAAATGTAAAAAAAAAATTCATAATAATTTCCTTTTGAAACTATAACAATTATTACTGCATTAAATTTTACAATTTAAATGTGAAGGTTTAAGAACTTTAAAACATTGATGATAAAGTCAGTAACTAAATGTTTATGTCATATGGATGTTATATATATATATATATATATATATATATATATAAATATGTTCTTACCTTTCAGTATTAACAATGGGTGCAGCTGACAGACCATCAATGGGGCAAGTAGGGTGCGAGTGAAGTAACCAAGAATCTATACAATCTTTATGAAACTGATGAAATGATGTAACGCTTATATGCAAATTATAGAAAAGCTTAACAGAAAGTAAAAACAAAATAATAAACTTAATCAACTTAAGTTTACTTTTGGAATCTTTACAAATAAATTACTTCTCTTACTTCTAAAGCTGTAAAAACCATTATATAGGCAAGGAATCATATTTTCTGAATCACACATACTTACAGTTGACTCTTGATAGTTAGGGACTGGGGTGCGTGTGTGCATGTGTGTGTCAGATTACTAAGATGTTGGATTGCTAAAGGTTAGCTATACTTCAAACAACTTTACATATATATATTTGTCAAGATAATTCTACCTTTATTTATAATGCAATGAGATATCCTCCAAAGACTTTCAAGGATATAAAATAAAAGACAAAAAAAGAAAAATGAATTGATCTAAAAATAAATACAAAACATTAAATTACAATTTAAGCTTACCTACATTCTAAAAATCACATTATATATTAATTACACAAATTAAAGCATGTGCTTTAAGAAATCTGAAATAGTCTTTTCTTTCTTTTCACACAAACAATCTTTTAACATTAAAACATGTATGTGCAGCAGAAATAAACTTTGCCCCCAAATCAAATTACTGAGTTTGTGAGAAAATCATGAGTCAACTAAACATTTAAATAACTGAGATTTAACTAACAAACAAATTTCTGAAGTAACTTTACCAAACAATAATTTTATAATCACCATTCCTTCCAAGCCTTTGGGTAATGTAAAAGTCTATTAGAACAAAAAGCTAATGATTATTTACCTTGTGTTTACATGGAAGTCTGCGAACTAATTGCCCTAAGGAAAAACCTCGAAGACAAACACGACACTGTGAACCTAAAGCCAGGAGTGGTCCACCTTCTCTTACTTTTTCAAGAGGCAGTGCTTGTATCGTCTCTTCAGTTAAATTGCTCAGTTCTGTATTTTCACTGTTTCTGTTTAATAAAATTATATGCAGATATTTATAAAGAGATAAGATAAAAATATATTTCTAAAATAAAGTTACTTAGAAAAATTATAACCTTCCTTAAAAATATTATGCACCTCTCTTATATGTCTATGTGCAGGGACAGCGGTTATTTTATGCATAAAAATAGGAATGATTATAAAGCAAAAACTTCTCTATTATAGTATGAAATACATAATAAAATAATAATAAAAAATACATAATAAAATAATAATAACACCTATATAAGAACCATAAAAAAAGCATCAAGGATAATGATTCTGTGGCTAGTAGAATCATTTTATTTATTTTCTCACAGTAAAATCTGGACAAGTGGCCTTAATGTGCTTGAGTGGATATATATATATATATATATACTCTCTCTTTATAAAAACAACAACAACAAACAACCAAATATATAGTCTGGATCTGACTTTACTTAACATACAACATTAGATAGAAGCCACTGTGCAGCAAGTAGCTTCATGCCCTGCATTCTTCTATGGTTGAGACTGTAGCTACTACAGTTCCAAATAAACAATGTATTTTCCAAAATTTTTTAAAAATAAATTTAACATAGTAATGCTGCTTTGCTTTTGAAAAGATTACAAATTTTAACATTTAGCATCTTATTCAACATAGCTAAGGTTTTAGTTGAACTATTTGCTATAGTGTGATACCTCTCTAGCTGTAGAAGCATGTCATAATCATTTTCAGTTATCTCCCTGTGAACTAAATCATTCACTATTGCAGGTGGGAGACTGCTACCCAAAGTCCTTAGTGCTGACTTCCATTTTTGATTACACTTCTAGAAGTCAGAGACAAGAAGTTTTATGAGTCAATATTTTAAGGAAATAAATTAATTGTGCCTGTAAAAATGAATCATGCACATATTAATTTTGATGGTTAGTTCAGGATAAAAAAAACAGCAAGAAGAAAGGCCTAGTGACATCCTAGTGCAAAGGTTCTCAACCTGTGGTTCGTGACCCCCTTGGGGGTCAATTGACCATTTGCCAAGGGTTGCCTAAGACCATCAAAATATGGATTGTTTTGTCTATTCTTCTATTGCTGTGTGTGTATGTGGGGGGGGGGGGTTGCGGCAGAGTTAGGGATTCTTAAAAGGGGTGGCGAGCTTAAAATGTTGAGAACCACTGTCCTAGTGCTACTTGATAAAAGTAAAATATAGATCTATATGTATTTCCAATGACTCACTTGTCTAAACTGAAATGCATGGTTTGTATGAACTGGTAAATTAAAACATCTCTGGCACATATAGTAAGTTGGACAAACTGAGCATCTGAAGTAAAAAAAAATTAAAATAATCATTATTAGTTGCAATCTAACAGTTATTAGAATACATTAACAAATACAAAGACAGCCTATTTCTGGTAAGTTAAAACAAAATCTGAAATATGTTGTAAATACTGAAATGATGTATTTATGTTAGTATTTTTAATCATTTGTATTTGTACAGTTGGTCACCACCCCTAACTGAGTTAATGTGTCTTATCTCTTTGCTAAATAAAGTGTTGTTTCTATTTATTTGAAATATTTCTATATTTACTTACCTGTAACACTTTCCTTCAATAGGGGCCATGTTACAGTGACCACAAGCTATTCCAACATGTCTGTCCAGACGAAGACCTGGAGCTGGTGGTTTACTGCAGCCAGCATTTCTCATTTCTGTTTTCAATAAATCTAGAGGTCCAAAGTCTTCTCTACACATTGGACATTTGATGACTCCATCTTGAGATGACTTCTGCTGGTGTTCAGCCCACACTTGCATACATTTTATATGGATGCTGTTTCCACAACCAAATCTGCACAGTAAGACAAAAATTGTAAGAATGTCAAAATATTTGTAACTAAAATTGACTTGTTTTTATAAGACAACTGCTTTGCAAACATATTGAAAACATTTTTTTCTTTTCTAAAATAAAAAAAAAAGCACTGAATTAAAAAAAAAAAAAAAAAAAAATCTTGAAAAAAAAAAAATGAAAGCATTATTTTATAAGTTGCTATTTATTGTATGTATGTAGGGCTATGTGTTTTCAGGAAATGATGTAATATAATCTGTGACTTAAGAAAAAACATGGAGATACGAAGCAAACTGAGGATGGATAATAAAAATGAAAATTAAAAAGAAAGAGTCACATAGGACTGAAAGATAGATATGATATGAATAGTGATACAATGGATATAACATCAAGAATGCTTTGTCTGCCTTGGATGCTGCAAAATATGTGTCACAAATTGGTTGCATAACCATGTAAAATACAGAACTTTTCTTCAATCTTTGGACTTCATCTTGCTTTACTGATTTTAACCTTGTTTAAAGATATTTTCAAGGAAGTTGTAATCCTATAAATTTGTGTTAGATTTATGTTTGTTAAAAGTGTTAGGAGTTCCATTATATTTGTGTGCAGTATAGCAGCAGAATGATTTGCTATAATTTAGACTAGGCTAGTTTTTGTGTGTGTGTGTTTCTTCCCTAATGTCATAATAGCATATGAGTTACTATTACTTGCAAAATGTAACAGGTAGTTTCTTGACTAAAAGCTCTTCTTGACAAATAGGACACACATCCTCTGAAGCAATGTCTCTTTGTTCAACAATGGCTCTTCCATCAGATGTCTGCAAATCTTTGGGATCATGTGGTTTTTGTTTTGTTTCTATCTGTCGGACTGCTGTGTTACGCCCTTGAAGAACTTCATTCAGTTCTCTTTCAACAAGACCAAGCTGCCATGACACTAAAAAAAATTTTAGAATGTTGCCTCATAATTCATTTTTCAGCTCTGTTAACTTAAATATTGAAAAGATAATTTTTATAGATCATTTGAGACAATTTATTTATACATACAAGGATCATTGGGTGACAAACGAAATTTACGAAGAAGTAGCCAACAAATATGTTTGCAAAGATCTTTCTCTTTCCTAAAAACTGAGCATGTACAAGAATGTGGATCTCCGAGAAATACCTGAACAACAACAAAAATATTTCTGTTAGAACACATATGCTTTCTTTTTTTCAGAATTTCATTAACAGTATTAACATTATAAAGTATTGTAATAATTTCATAATACTAAAATCTTTGGTAGATTAAAGAAAAAAAAAACTACCTTGACATTTTTAGTCTCCCCTTCTTCTTTAAGCAGAAATCCTGTTGGTCCAGTCTGTCGTAAAATGTAAAGAGTTGACTCTAAAGCTTGAGTCTGATGCCAACAACAAGCATCACTAACTGTTCTTCTCCAGGCTACGCTGCGTGCCATACTTAAATTTAGGTGAACAAAAAAATGTACAAAATAGGCTATTATAATAATAAGACTTAAACTTGATAAAAGACTAAGATATTTTAAATTTAATGTGTTTGTAAGGCACACTAGATCTAACTATCAAAGAACATTTTCCAATTATATAAATAGGTATTTATAATACAATATTATTACTACACATATATCATTAACAATAGCAGTTTAACAGTGTGTGGATAATTAATAAATTTATTTTATTTAACTATCAATATTATGATCGAGCGAAAATAGATTAAATTCTGAATGAATAATAATTTCTACTAAAATATTTCAAATTCAAAATTACACTATTCACTATAAGACTATAATAGTATATTCTTCTCTGTCTTTGTTCTAAAATTTAAAATGTATCACTGTCAGATTTCAAGTTAGAGCTAGATGTAAAGGCCTAGATTCCTAGATCTAGATCACGTAAAGGCGTCGATCTAGATGTAAAGGCCTATATCCACATAACCATAAATCATATTCCATCTAGATCTAATCTAGAATCTAGATCATTTGCTAATTCAGTAAGTGTATGACAACGTCGATGGCCATGTTGTTTATATATCACCAAGGAAGAAGTTCCGGTTGTTGAATTTAAAAGTATTTTTCGCTTTTAAAAATAAACAAACAATGAAATGATTTTAACGAGATAGAGACCTTTTCGTATATATATTTCGTAGAATCTAGCTAGAAACTAAACTAGTCTAGTTTTTCTACAAATACTATTACTACTACTAACTACTAAGCAGTAAATACCAAATGATCATGAGCAATAACAGTGAGTAGATAATTAATTTTTCCTTCCCGAACACTAATCGATCTAACCAGTGGCATCGCAAGGGGGATGCGGCTGGTGCGGGCCGAACAGGGTGACATAGAATATGTGAAAAAATTCAATAAGGATTTTCTCCTACCTTCACCAATAACGGCCGCATAGGTTGCAGTGGCCGAAGGCGGCACCTTCGATGTGGGGTAACGGAGGTCACGCCTAAGGCCGACCCTGCAAAAATAACGGCGTATGCTCCGCCGCGGGTCGACTAGTTATATATGATAAGATCCAGTCCTAGTGGATTCGATCAGATCCGATGCTTTTCAATCCGAATCAGATCCGATGCTTTTCAATCCGAATCAGATCCGATACGTTCCAAACCTGATGGATACGATAGTAGGCCTATTTTATTTAAATATAAAATAGGAAGGAATTTTCGTTTAAAAATAGTTTGAATTATATACTTGTTTATTGATTTATGATGCAGGCTAAAGAATGTGTGGAAAAAAGTCTATAAAAAGAAAAAAACAATAACACTTGCACCGATTTAGTTTCAACTTCCTGTAGTGAATCTTTTTTAAAGCTGCTTTGTTGTCTCTCTAATGAATCAAACAACTCGATATGTTGCAGCCTAAATTCCATTCCAATCGAATTGAACTTGTAACTATTCTACAAGATCAAAATCTGAATTATGCAATGATTTGAGTCGTGCTGTACTTTATGTAAAGGTCGAGACCTAAAGAATAACTCTTATTTCGGTAAGTATCATCGTGCCTTCGTGATAACATATTTAATTAATAATAATAAATGAATTTAATAAGCTCCTACTCAGTCGAGACAAAGAACCTAGAGTGTAGATCTTGTCGACTTGTCTAGATTAGAGTGAAAGTCAAACAAGTGATAAGTAAATTATTTTATGACCTTTTTCCTGTTTCTGAAATACAGGTCAGATGTGAATAGTTATAGTATGGATAGAAATAATTCTACGAATTATCGAATATCATCACCATTATCAAAAAACTTCATTTGAATGAAGGCTTGAGAGGTTCAAATCCTCTCTTGCAAAAGCCCTTACAGAAACCCTGTTGTCTTTCGTAGTGCTTAAAAGTCACCATACAGGTCGAGAAATTTGGGTTTTCCAGACCTGTCGAGACGGAGATCAGCAAGTCTGGGGCAGTCAAACAGAATATGAGGCACGGTTTCCTCTTCTTCCCCGCAGCCGGAGACCGTGAATAAACATTTGGCCATAGCCGTGAGAAATATGAGCCAACAGGACAATGAACTGTCCTGCACTGTGCTATAACAGTTTGCTTAGGACTGGACAGCCTCCACAACGGGGAAGTGCGGTCAGGGCGCCTCATGCGCTCCCAGACTCCACGGGCTTTTTGGGACTTGTCTCAGCACTCAAACCACTTTTCCATTTCTGTTTTTTGAATTATAGTCAGAGCATGATGAGTGAGTTCAGTGAGTGGAATTTGCCCTCCCTGGTGGGCCAGGGAGTTTGCAATAGTGTTGCCAGTAACACCTATGTGACTCGGTACCCACTGCATTATTGCAGGGATGTCAAAGCGTTGATTTATGTTGTGTGAAGCCATGATGACATGATGGCAGTGTCGATATTGGGGGGGGGGGGGCATGGTCCTGGGCTTCTTCTTAAACTGTCAGGTAGAGTTGAGCCTTCGGCTCTTGGAACTCTAGACCAGCAAAAGTGATCAAGAGATCCCTCTCACCGGTTTGAATGAGTAGGTCAGACTCGCGGCAAGAGGCCATGTATGCTAAGACCCCCGCCATTTTCCTTTTCTATACCAGGCTAACTGTGCGGGACACAGAATTTATGTAATGGCCCCTTGAGGAAAAGCGCCTGGATTGTGACAAGGTTGTGGGAGCCTTTTTACAACTCCTTAGGCACCCCCACGGGAGTCTTGTTTTGCTACCCTTTAGCCTAATCTTTTCCTCCAATGATCGTTTCCACCCGGGTGCCACTATGAGGCAGGGTAGCATGCCCGGGGTCCGGTGCTTTGCAAAGCCTGTAGTACAGATTTTGAGTCAGTGACCACAACCTGGAGGAACCCATACCTATATGTCGAGAATTATCGAGTATATATATAATAAAAATATAAAACAATGCTTATATTAAAATCAAAGCTTATATTTAGCGTAATTGTATCAAATAGTTTGGACCAGTCATGTAATTAAATTTGTAATTTATCTAGACTAACAATTGAAAAAAATAAAAAAAATAAAATAAAAAGTGGAAACGACCTGAATTCAAACTCATGGCTGAAGCTGACACAGTAACCACTATGCTGGTGGAGAGCTTTTGAATATGAAATATTGTATAGTTGTCTATTCTTTCTATAATCTCTTTTTATTTTTCCGTTTTGTGTTCACTAAGGCTCAGACGACAACCTATAAAGGGGATTAATTCAGCTCATACCACCACTTGAGTCAATTACTATTTCTTTCCCTTGTTTGAGACACTAAGCAAAATAATTTTTTGCCAATAGTTAATTAAATTTTTTTTTTTAAAATTGATTCTTGTGTTGTCAGGTAAGAGAAATAATTGTGCAAAATTTAAGCTTTATCCGAGATTCGGCGTGGGGAAAAATGACGTGTACAAACTTTTTGCCAGACAGACAGACAGACTGAGTTTATAGGCCTATAAACTTTGTAAAATGAAAACTAAACCATTCTCATTTCGACATTCTTAACAAATGAAGCACTGTTTTCATATAGATCTACCCAGTGCTCTTTTTATTGTAAAAAAAAATAGGTGCCGGTACTCATTGATTGATTTCCAAATTTTAAATACTAATAAATTTATTATATACATTAAAATACATGAAAAGTAATATTTTCCCCCACATTCAAAACGGTGCCGGTACGCCGTACCGGTGCGTAACTACACACACACACACAAAAGCCCCGGATCTACCTGTTTAATAGAAAGATATAAAAATGTAATCGTCTTTTCAACTTGCATTCCGTTTAACTCTTAAGAATCCAACACATTTTCCATACGTAAGTTTCTTACCATTATCATCGACATACTAACCCTTCAATCCATTGCTCAATATTATCTAAGAGTCACTAACAAATTTGAACTAGTGTTTATTTACAAAATAAAACCTGTTAGCCATAGAGACTATCACTACATCAGTTGTCTTTAAACCAGTGTTTTTATCGCTAGGTATGAGAGCTCATGATGAAGAGACTGGACTGTGGTTCCCTTTGAAAAAAGACCTAAACCAGACGTTGAAGTATCTGGTCACAAGAAAACCGGCACAGTTAGCAAGGAACAGCCTGGCCCGGTAAACTTGTTTCCTAGTTGTTGTCTATAACAGCCCTGTAATTTTCAGATAAATGCAGTAATTAGCATTATTTTCCTTTAGATAAGCTTCGGTTTTCAAAAAAAGTATTTAAAAAAAAATTCTATTGCATGTTTGAATACGTCTAAACACTAATAATTTCTAAATGTTTTAGAGATTTGGTGGTTATGTAACGACTTATCTGAATTAAAATATTGGATATAATCACATGGAGCATGTGGCCTACGGTTTAGGAGGGTGTCATGTGGCCAGCACAACGACTAACCGCATTTACTTTCCCCCAACTAATGTCAGGTACCAATTACAGCCGGGTGGATTCAGATGCGCCCAAAGATCCGGAAATAAAAAATCCCAATCTTCACTATGATTCTAACCCGGGATCCCCGGTTCAGAAGCCAAGCGCTTTACCGCCCGGCCACCGCGCCTTAGGAACCCAAAATGTCAAAATGAGTATATTTCTTCCTTAAAACATAAATAAAAACTTATTACGAATAGTGCATCCATATGAGTTCGAATTCAAGTCATTGACCTTCCTTTTCTTATTTGATAAATGCATTTTACAAGCGATCACCAAGACACACCCTCTTTCTTCCCTTACCCCTTTCCAACTGGTACAGACAAGAACTAAAAATGTGGGGTATGAACTTAATGAGTTTTTATTTTTTTTAAAGTATTTTGTATGTTTTTTTTTCTGGTTTTCGTTGACATAAGACCAATCACTGATAGAGCGTTCTTCCGTGACTTCACTCATCTGCGTAGAGCTGGTCATTTCTCTGATGCCATCATTAAAGTTGATAACGTTGTCTTTCCTGTCCACCGAAACATACTGGCATGTTGCAGCCCTTATTTTAGGTAAACTTTCTTAACGCAATTTAACGGTAGACATACATTTTAATTTGTTGCAGCCCTTATTTTCGGTAAACATACAAAATGGTTGACATACATATTGACTTGTTGCAGCTCTTATTTCAGGTAAACACTTTACACTTAAAACACACATACTGGTTGAGAAACATATTGGCAGGTTGCAGCCATTTTTTCAAGTAAACATACATAATGGTAGACATGCAGGTTGCAGCTCTACTCCATGCAAACATATATTTATATGTCCCAGTGGCGTAGCTAGAGTATATGATGCCTGGTGCGGTACCTCATCTTGGTGCCCCCCCCCAAAAAAAAAACAAAAAAAAAAACAACTAACTAAATAATAACAATGCAAAACTTTACATTTTTGTTCAAAATATTATTTATTCATAATTAAATATTGTTAATTCAAAAAAATCCCTTTTACATAAACATACTACAAGTGAATTTTACGCGCTTTCTTGCTGGCAAAAGTATCAATAATTGTATCGAAATCAATTTTTTTTCCACCAGCTCTTGTTCAAAAGACAAAATGGCCAAATTAGTGAGTCATAATTTTTTCATCGTTGATCGCAAGTAATTCTTGACCAGTTTAAGTTTGGAAAACCGTGCATGCAGCGACGCTTACCACAATAGTAAAAAATATGCGAATCATGATGACGATATTCGGGATTGAATCATCTAGCTGATATTTTTTTTTATAAAACTCTAGACCTCAACGGGTCCTTGTTTTGGAAGTTCGCAGGCTTCTGATGAAACTGTGACAAACCGTTGAAGCCTCTTTCGCTCCAGCAGAAATTCGTTTTTATCAATGTCGCTAGGAGTACTATCGAGATTGATTTTAACCTGAGGATTTAATAACTGGGAAACCGACAAAAATTCAAATCTATCTGCTACATCATGAAGTTGCTCGAATCGGGTGAATAGTTTTTTAAACAATCCTGTCCAAGGTAGAATAAATGTCCATTCGTAGCTCTTCTTTATGTGTAAGTACAGAGTCGTCACTTTTCTCACCAGGCATCTTTTTCTTATGGCCAATACGTTTTCGAGGTTCTGTACTGATTCTCAGATTTGAGCACACGCTTTCGGCAAAGGTAATGCTGGCTTCAGCGATGTCCTCTCGATTACTTCTTTAAAATGTTTATGTTTTTAGTTTCAGTGAGTGAGTTTTTGAAGGTAGACTTGCACATCATTTTCAGTTAATACAGGAGCCCAAAATCCAAGATAAGTGAGAAAATTAAAAGACGGAATAATAATTCACCTGCTTCAGATCTAGTCGATGAATTTTCATCTCTGCTAGTTAATGTCTCTAGTTTCTATAATTTTAGAAAATGTATCCCTAACCACCTTGACGGCTTCTCCTCTGGCGCTCCAGCGGGTCTCAACTAAACGTTTAAGGCTAGTTCCAGTAATTTTGATAAGGATATCCCAGCGGTGTGTTGAAGTTGAGAAAAAAGTGTGTAAACTGTCCAGTGTACCAAAAAAATGTTACCGAATTGACTTCCGCTTCAGCACCTCGAATTCCTGCTAAATTAAGAGAATAGTTTGAGCAGGCAATGAATCGTGCTTTGGGATTGACTTCTAGAATACGTTTTTGGACACCGTAGTTTTGACCTTTCATGACCGCAGCATTATCATAGCCTTGACCCCTGCAGTTCATTATGTCTAAGCCATCCGAACGCAGTTTCTCTAGAATCATCTTAGTGATTCCAGCAGCATACTTGTCCTTTGTGTCGATGAACTCAATAAAAGACTCACGAACCTGCACCCCGTCATTACCCATGACAACCTACCGTTAAATTTGGGAAGTTTGATCCAGCTTTGAGATGTCACGTGTACTGTCAAAAATAATAGTGAAATACTTGGCTTGTTTTTTTACTGTATGATTTGTTTTTTAACGTGTTCCCCCAATATTGTAATAAATTTATTTTGTATTTGTGGAGACATGTATGTATTTGGTCTGGAACAAAGCTTAGTTCGAAGCACATGCTCCCTCAAGAGTGGATCGTACTTTAAAAGTAATTTTACTAACTCCATGTAATTGCCTTGATTTTTGCCCTTCCAACACTTCCTCAGCTTGCTCGCGATGCCCACGAAGTGCCAGATTTTGCTTTGAGGAAAAAGAATAATGTCCAAGATTCTCTTCAGGTAGTTTCTCCAGGTTTTCGTCTCTTGTATAATCGAATCTTGAGCCTTGTTGTCAATACTGTTCCCTACACTCAGGCGAACTTCAAGTTTTCTCCAAGCAAAAGCGATGACTGAATGTGAGCTCTGATGGTCTCATGTTTTTTCTATTTTCGGGGATAACCTCCAGTAGTCTTTGAATCCATCTTTGGTTTTAAATGAAGATTTGGTACTTGATTTATTTGAGAAGAGTATGTAGGGGAAGCAAAAATAGGATTCTTTTTTTTTGTCCACTTTCTAAGAACTTTCTTGCCGTTTTACATTTGCCGGAAAAAACAAGCCTTCGAAAGCTTTCTAGCCTTTCCCTTAGCTGATTCGATGTCTATACACCTCTGTGAATTGACTGTTCATACGCTGAACTGCTTCAGATCTTTGAGTGACAAGGTGTATGTGAGGAGGATAACATCAGGCCAATCTCCAATGTCGTTCAGTCTAGAGTTTATTATCTGTTTTCTGTATTGTTTTCTGGATTCAATGATAACCATCAAGGAGATGAAACAAAATAGCGACATGACTAGTTTATAAATCTTTAGTTATATAATAGTAGTTTATGTTTGTTCGTGTCCATACAATTAGTCGTTTTTACTGTAAAGCTCAGGGAATTTGGGGCCCCTCTCCAGTTGGTGCCCTGTGCGGCCCGCACCACCCGCACATTGGTAGCTACGCCACTGAATTATGTCCCGCTGGCCGGATATGAATCGCATTCCGTATGTTGTGTATCGCTGTTATAAAGAAAATATGTAAATAATATAAGCAACGGTTATAAACTTCAATAAAATTGAAGCAATTTTAAATTTACTCATTTATGGCATAATTACGGTGATACGGCTTACTAATCCACGTTGGCTCGACTTAAATATAAATCTCCATCCAAATTTACATTTAATTATTTTTCATTTAAAAAATTATAACGGTCAAACTATATTTTCCCCCTGTGGCCAATGAGCTACTAGAGCTAGTAATTCTTTTCTTAGCGATATGCACCAACTGTTAAATTTCTAGGAAAATTGTTAAAGGCTGTCCAGGTTCCTGTCCTGGCTCCAGGTTCCTCTTGAATAGAGTGTGAGCGTGCGAGCTATTTTTATCATGTATTTTTATTTTCGTACATGCCTCTATTTTTATAGGTTAGGGTTTTTAAACTGTAGTTCCTGCCTAGGGTAGGATGGGTAATTGGTAGGAAAGTATAAATCCCAAAACCCATGCTTTAAGTTTTAGTACAGTGACCAGTGGTCAGATAGTAGACCTATGTCTTTGTGACAGTTGGTGATCTTTGTGGTCCAGCATATTATTTTGTATTCTATTCTGTACCTGTGACGGCCTGCAATTATTACCTGCTGTAACCCCCTGCTGTAACCCCTGCTGTAACCCCCTGCTGTAACTCCCGCTGTATTATTGCTGCTATTATTTAGTACTGCTGATTTAGATCTAGTGCTAATTTGTTACTGTTTAGATTTAGACTTAGTCTGCTGTTCTCAGTGAATAGTTATTTATAGTAAGGTCTAAGTCTAAGAAGGTTTTATCTAGGTCTAGTTTTAGTGTTATATACAAGTTTATTTTAGTCTATGTAGGGTATTTATATTGTAGATCTAGACTAGTTTATTGTTGGGTTTTATAGTTAAATGTAGGTCTATGTCTAGTTTACATTTAGATTTTAGTAGTTGTGGTTTAGGTCTATAGTTGTTTTCATTTGTTTATTTTACATTCTAGTTATAGATTATAGTTTGGTTTATTAGGATATAGTTTGATTGTGGTTTGATTAGTCTAGTTAGTATAGTAAGTTGGTGTCAGATAGTTATTGGTTTAGTTAGGTTTTGTTTTGATTAGTTGTTTGGATTTAGTGGTTTATTTTTAGTTATTTAGGTTTTAGTGTATATATTTTATTTTTGATTTATTTTAATGTAAATAAAGTTTCATTTTGTTTTGTTTAACTTAAAGCAAAGTTTCGTTGGTGCTTTTGTTTAGTTTAGCTTTAGTTACATTTAAGGTGTCATTAGGTAGCTGTCTGGTCGCTCAGACGAATCTCGTCCCTCGGTCGCAGACTGGGGTGTCACAGACTGAACCAACCCAGTAGCACCACCATCTGGCTACTGGTATTAAATTAAATGTTAAGCTGAAATAAGCCTTAGTGCCACCTGACCAGCTTACAAGAGGAAATGTAAAAAAAAAAAAATCCTATACAAGGCTTCGTCATTTTCTTTATTCATCTCTTCACAACGACAAAAACAAATAGTTTTAAAATAGGTCTAAATGTCTTGAAATTAGATATCACTTTTCTTAAAGTCTCAACTATTAAATGGAAACATTTGACAATGCTCGCAAGTGGCTTCTGCTCTAATTGCTTAAGTTTGAGTATATGTCGGCGAACTTTTAGACCCAGAAAATTAATGTTTCCAATTTATTTTCACTTAAATTTAATTTGAAAGGAAATGCTTGCATATTTCAGAGCTCTGTTCACAGTCCTGGAAGGGTCAGTGCAGTCATCTCAAGGCCATTTAGAAACAAAAGGAGCACCGGACCAACCATTGTCAATAGGTCAATCTATCGGGTCCAGTGCTGTGCAGAAGTATTCCCCTGGTGTGGAGGGGATAGACTTTAATCTCAACCAAGCAGAGTTTAACTGGGTTAGTTGTTCTTTTTCCAGGATTCTCCGATACACAGAAAATAAACGAAACCATTTATATTATCACACAATGTTCTATGTTTAATGGAGCTCATGTAGATCTTGATATAAATATACAGAGACTACACTTTTTTCCCTCTTCTTACAAAAAGAAGTTTCGCTCTTGAGATACAAAGTTGTAACAAAACCCTTCGCATTTTTCTTTTATATGTTTAATATAAGATGAAAAATGTAAATAAAATATGTCTGTCTATTAGAGAACAAACTGAGTCAACAATAGATACAAACAAACCTTATATAAGTTGCGCCGAATTGAAGTGTCACAATGACTCACTAGACTGCAATACATCTTCTCCAGTTACAATAGATGCAGGTGAAAGAAAATACCAGTTTAAGATTTTGTTTGAACTAATAGTACAGCAATGAAATATTAGCGGCCTGTTTGCCGAGTAGTAAAACCGAGGAGGCTAGTGATCGAATCCAGGGAAATCTAAGATTTTTGAACTATGTCATTGTTGAGTCCATCCAGCTCTAATGGATACTTGACATACTTTGGTCGTTGTGCTGGTCATCTGACACTCTCGTTAACAGGTGAAAAAAAGACAAAAGATGAGCTTGACATCATCTGCCCCTTAGATCGCAAGGTTTAAAACAATGAATGCAAGTACCAATCAGTGCATCATACATCACACTCTTTTGTTTTTTAATTCTACTTAAAAACGAGATGACAAAGTGAGTTTTTTTTCTTTATAGTCGAGCCTTGTGGGTCCGCTGTTAGGTAGGTAATACGATATAAGTGGTAAGTTTCGATATTTTTAGGACTTGTTCTTCTTTTATCTTACAAAGCTTATGTTAACTCTGTCTGTCAAGTATTTCGGATCAAGCTGAAATTTTGAACAAATATTTCTTTTACCTAACAAAACAAGAATCAATATTTTTTTAAACCAATTAGTGAATTAACTATTGGTAATTAATTATTTTGCTTGCTACCAAACAAGGGAAAGAAATAGTACTTGACTGATGTGGTGGTAACATCAGTCAATTTAGTATTTAGTTCCCTTTATACTTTGTAGAGAGAAATAGGCCACCGCTTTAAAGTTTGAAACTAACAATAGATAACTATAAAACCTATTTTCATAAGAGCTTTGATTGCACAGTGGTGTGTTCGTTTGAGGACGCATGAGGAAGCAGCACTCATGTTCGAATTCAGGTCTTTTTTTTAATGTATTTAAAAATCGATCATGGGAAAATTCACACAGATACTGCCTTCTTCATCCCAACTGGTCTACACAAATAGACAAAGGACAGGATCATAGCGTAGTAATGAGACAACTAAAAGCATGAAATTGCGCTATACAAAAAAAAATTTTAAAAATATTTATAATCGCACATATTTATTATTGTTTGTCTACATCTATCATAAATTTAATGACGTGATTGATACCATAACATTTAATATAACCTTTTTTTTTTAAAGTATTTTTTTGTGTGTTTTTAGTTGGCGTGTCGAGCCAGTAGTACGGTATCAAAGTCTTTCACGTCGATGGCCATCACATCTTCTGGACATTGTGAGCACAGACCGCCTTCAGATGGAACAGATTTACATTTGCCAATGGTCCAGACGTCCTCCTCCATATCTGAGAAGTAAGAATTTGAAAATGTTTACATCTGACATGGTCTAGGGATCTATGAATATAAACATCACATTCTGGCATCTAATCTGTCATTCAGTCAGACCTCCTGAAAATGTTTACATCTTTTACTTTATATATAGGCCTACAATAATTTACAAACAGTTGTAGGCGGGCTTGTGTATTGCGGATAAGGTGATTGTCATTAGCCAAATGAAATAAATAACTACTCTATCTTTCACTAATCCTTCCGGATTGGGACAAACATGATCAGAAGGTTTCCTTGTTCAGTAACTATGTTGTCATCGTAGTGTAGCCAATATAAAAATAAAAGATTATCAGTAAGTAGGCCCTATATAGACTCCGCCTATATTATTAGAAAGTCCTAAAATTCTAAAATTGGCGTGCATGGTCTACTGTAGTTTGTCAATACAAACCTAAACACACAATGAAATGGGAAATTAGGTTATACTCATTAAGAATCTATTTTTAGATTTTATCGCGTATAACATTTATGACACAAAATAGTATAGCCAAAATAAAAATAAAAGATTATCAGTAAGTAGGCCCTATATAGACTCCGCCTATATTATTAGAAAGTCCTAAAATTCTAAAATTGGCGTGCATGGTCTACTTTAGTTTGTCAATACAAACCTAAACACACAATGAAATGGGAAATTAGGTTATACTCATTAAGAATCTATTTTTAGATTTTATCGCGTATAACATTTAGACACAAAATAGTTTAGACAATAGTAGGCAAATACAAAATAACAATTTAATACAAACACTACAAAAGGGGAAATACAGTAGAGCTTACAGTAATGAAGCATCACAGCAGAACACACTTTAAGGAGTCAACATAACAGAACATTGGCGTAGCTGGAGTGGGGGAGGGGTGTCAAATTTGAAAATCCCCCTGGGCCCCACTTGAGGGGTCCCCTGAAGGAGTGTCCGAAATTTGTTTGTACATTAAATATGTTGCCAATATCTCATGTCATGATGTCAATTGTCAAAATGAAGTGAGCAAAAGAGGTCAAGTCTCCTTGGCCCCGAAATCCATAGCTATGCCACTGCAACAGATCACACTTTAAGGATTCAACACAGCAGAATACATTTCAATGTGAACTCACATAGCCTACGGAGTGCTCCAAAAACATATTAGGCTACTTAGTAGCAGAATGAAACTGTGCATTGTAAACCATTTTTTAACACAAAAATTATTTGCAGCACAGATTGAAGAAATGTTCACATAGTAACTTTTCTGTTCGTTAAGAGGAAAGAGAAAAAAAAACAACTAACCTGCTAATAGGATAAGATTTCAGTTTTAGACAAACTATTTTTTAAAATAATTTATCTTTATGCTGTAAACTTCTTGCTCTTCCTGCATATCTTCTCTTGATTACCACGAAAGAATGCCTCTGCAAACTTCTGACACTCCCCTTGACCAGTCCCAAAGTATCAAATCAAGCTGCTGCTGTTACGAGGTGACTATCACTGACGTCTGCCCCGACATCATGAACGAGATCATAGAGCACGCTTATGGCGGTAAGGTTGTTGTATCTGCCCACAACGTTGAGCAACTTCTGCCTGCAGCCGATAGATTTCAGGTAACCATGACAACACGTGACATTAGTTTTACACGGCCTGTTCTAATCCACAAGTTTTTTTTCTGTGTGGGTCACACCTTCCAAAGTATTACGTCATTCGGTCTAAAGCCGAGATTCTTAGCGGTATCTGAGATGACTGTTATCATATCGTAAAGAAGGTTTGTTAGGAATAAAAAAAGTACAGAATGCCGTTTGGTAGAAAACGGTCATTTTTCTCGAAACAATAAAAATGAAAATGATATTTATCCATCCTTTCATTTATCCATCCTTCCATCCATTCATCTTATCCCATTCAACCATACATCTATCTTGTTCATCTTATCTCATTCAACCATACATCTATATAATCTATATTCATCCGACCTCATTCATCCATACATCCATCTGTTCATCCAATTCCATTCAACTTTCTCTCTATCCATAATGCTAGTTTTAAGAATAGAAATATTGCTTCAAAAATACATATGATGAAATAAATAGCTTAGTTCTAGATTTATCATATTGAGTGGATATCATTGCATATGCTACGTTTAAATGACTAGATGCAGCAATGTATGATATAGACTAATTAAAATATTTACCTGATCCTACTCATGAAATTGGTTGTAATACTAGTCACAGAAAGCTAACATATGAATTGTAGGAAGCACTTATGTATACAAAGTGGAAACATTGCATTGATAACATATTTTATTTTTCAAATGTAATGAAATAAAATAATACGGCCTTAAACATTTACAAACATGCCAAGAGTTGTTACTCGTTTACAAAAATGAAACATTTTATATTATACAGGTTATGCCCCTTTTGAAAGAATGTTGTGACTTTCTGGCCAGCGAAGTCTCAGTGGGGAACTGTATTTCTATCGTCAAATTCGCCAGTCACTTTTATCATTGTGACTCATTGAGACAACTAGGCACTCAGTTTCTGCTGGACAACTTTACAGCAGTCTTTCAGGTTGGCATGAAATTATTTTCTTTTGTTAGGTGAATCCGTGGTCTGATGTATCGTTAGCCGAGGTGAAGTATCTGACTGAAATGTCTGATTCTGTTGTCGATAAGTCAATTGTGTGTAAATCAATTGTCTGTGAAACAATTTTATTTGACTTTATTGTCTTTAAGACAATTGACTGTAAAGCAAATTATTTGTTAACAATTAGTCGATAAAGCTTTTGCCAACCAATGCTGCACGACTAATTAAAGGCCTTCTAGAGCCATTTATCAAAAAATCTGTTGTATCTAATTCTAAGGGGTATCAGAGATGACTGTTATCATATCGTAAGAAGGTTTGTTAGGAATAAAAACTGCATCCCTGTTCCATTTCTTCCCATTAGATTGCAACTCTTCATTGGTTCAAAAAGTAACACACTTACAGTTATACACTGGATGTACGGGTATTTGAAAAACAGTTTTAGTGATTTTCCTAGAAGTTTAACAGATTATGTATATCTTTGGGAAAAAAGTAACTAGCTTATTGGCCACACAGTGTAAACCCTGGTTTGACAGTTATAATTTTGAAATATATAATCATCTTTAAATTATATTTGGCTTAACGCTTCAGCGTATATTCTCGCACGTTTTGTATTGAGTAAAGAGTTAAATGAATAAATAGACGTACTTCAAGATTTTGTGTAGGAATTAGGCTGTAATAAAAGAACGTAGGATCGCAGAGACTGAGTGGTCAAGCGCTTGGCTTCCGAACCTTGGGCCTGGGTTCGAATCTAGTTGAAGACTGGGATTTTAAATTTTGGAATCTTTAGGGCACCCCTGAGTCCACCCAACTTTAAAGGGTACCTGACTTAAATTGGGAAAGTAAAGGCGGTTGGTCGTTGTGCTGGCCACATGAAACCTTGCCTGTTAATCGTTGGTCATAGAAACAGATGACCTTAACATCATCGGCACTATAGATAGCAAGGGCTGAAAGGGGAACTTTAAATTTACTGTACTTTTTAATAGAAGAACTTCATTGTGCAACGCTCACTAGAAACACTCCTTGCAATAATGGAGAATTGCTAGAAATTCTACTGGAAGGTTTATGCATAGTATCACAAGAGATTGGAAATAGATTTTGTTGAATGTTAAGATACACGAGCGAACTGACTGACACTCGCACATCCAGCGGTATGAGTACTGCATGTTAAATAGTTAAATGAATTCGTTTAAGTGTTTGTCTCTCTTTCAACAGACTAGTCCAGAGTTTGAGAAACTGACATGTAAAGAGCTATGCTTCATACTACGAGCTGACCAGCTCAACGCTAAACATGAAGAACTGGTGCTGGACGCGATCATCCGATGGGTTATAGCGGACACCGCAGAACGAGATAGTAAGAGAATAAATGCAATCTTATTTTTACTCTCTACGTATATTTAATGCTTCTTTTTTTTCAAGATAGTTTCTGATGTATTGGAGGAGAAATATAGCAATGTGAGAAATCTTGGATTTTCAATGTTTATTTTTTTAGGCTCCTCCTTAGCTCCAATGAACTCACGATATCTGACAATTGTTATTTGAGTGTAGACAATGGCTCACCTAGATAATCTTTGGCCACAGACAACAGTGAACCTTACATGGTTCTCTCGCTGGTATCTCTCGAAGGGAAAAACCTGGCCTTTTGTACTGCCGTCGCTCGGTAGAAGAGATCCTAAGACCCAGCACTTGACCGGGGCACATCGATGTCCCAAAATACGCATTTGTTTATAGCGGTTACTTTGTACTTCTGTTCAATGCTTGTTTAAATAATGAGAGTAGTACGAGAGAGAGAGAGAGAGAGAGAGAGAGAGAGAGAGAGAGAGAGAGAGCAAAATACATAAAAAAAAGGAGACACAGGAATAAAAACTTAGAGAAATGACCAGAGACAAAGTGTGAGGTCAGAAACAAACAAACAAAAAAAAAAATAACAACCTAATCTATACTCTTAAGCGAGCAATTCTTGTATATATATATATGAATATATATCTTCTATTTCGAAAACGGCTCTAACGATTTTCTTTAAAATTTCAACGTATCTAAATGTTAGTGAGAAAAAAATTTTCAGCTCATTGGCCACATCGGGAAAACTCGAGTTCGACCGTTATTTCGATACATAAAATGTCTCGTTGTAAAATTAATATTGGCTTCAATATATTTATGAATGAAAGTTATGAATGAAAGTTCTCCATGACGTAAACGGGAAAAACGCTGCTTACGTCACTAGGCTTACCTTACTACGATGCAAACAAGAACGCGTTTAGAGATATGAATGAAGGGATGTGTAAAACTAAAAGCAGGCCACGTGCTGTAGCACCACTGTGATGGATGGATGGCAAGCCGGTATGAACTTTTTATTGTCCGACAGTCAGGCTGGGCAGGGCTTTTATTTAACCGAGCAAGGCTCGGCCACCTGAAATTAAAATTATAAAGGGAGAAAATGCAAATAATATGTGGCAGTAGGAATGTAACGTACAGCGGCAAAACAGATCCAATTACAATATTATTGAAAGAAGGTCTTAGTGCTTTTTTAGACAGACAACATGCATTGGTGAATGTGAAAACGAAAGGGGAAGTCTGTGTTTAATGCCTAAACAATGAGGAAGCAATTGTGTCTTTGTCAGATCAGATCTACGTAACCGTCCACTGATTAAAAACACACCTCTAAGAATGGAGAATGAACCTCACAGCAAGACTCCAGTTACCGTTTTAATCTATTATTATTTTTGTTTGTTTTAATCAACTGAACTATACTATTTAAATGAGTAATTTAATACATTACATAATTCTGCAATGATTTTTTTTTGTCAGAGTATATTCCAGAACTGGTATCATGTGCCAGGGTAGGTCTTATGATGCCAGATAACATGGGAGAGTTTGTAGATTCTTGGCTGCTGTCCAGAGATTTAAACTCTGATCTGAACAAAGTTACACTCCAGGTAATCAATACAGCTTGAACTATTTCTTTTTGCCATTTAAAGTACATATGTACTTCTGTGTGCCTGTAAGTCTTCCTTTGATACAAAAAAATGTTTAACATTACTATAATTTAGTCTAACATTAGTTTAACATTAGTCAAATTTAGTTTAACTTAACTTGATTTAACAATAGTCAAATCTAGTCTAACATTAGTTAGGAAATAAACAAAGCTTATATAAAGTGTAATTGTATTGATTGGTTTGGCGTATATCAACTCCCTCTTTCTGTCTGCTCAAAAGTTTGTACACGTTATTTCTCTCACACCCAATCTCCGATGCAGCTGAAATTGTACACAATTATTTCTTTTCACAACACAAGAATCAATTTAAAAAAAATTAACCAATACTTAATTAACTATTGGTAATATATTTCTTTGTTCGATCTCTCAAACAAGGGAAAGAAGTAGTACTTTACTGAGGTTCAGGTATGAGCTGAATTAGTCCCCTTTGTATTAGGCCGCCGTCATAAGCTTAGTGAAAATATACATGAAATAGAAACAATAGATAACTATACAATCTTCCATGTTCATAAACTTTTCGATAGTGAAGTGTTTACCGTGTTGGCCTGAGAAGGCTTGCGCCATGAATTCGAATTCAGGTTGTTCCATTTTGTTTATCATGCTTTAAAAAGTAGTTTTGTATAATTTTTTCGTTATCTGTTGCTATTGTTTTGCTTTTAGTTTTGTCAATGCGCTATGATCCTAGCACTGGACCAGTTGTGGAAGAGAGAGGGAAGAAGGGACTATATTCGTGAATGTTTACATGATAATTTTGAAAATGCATACATGTTCACTCGGAGCTGAAGAGTCCTCAAGGGGGCGTATTCAACCTATACCATCACATCTGACAAGTACAATTTCTTTCCTTTGTTCAAGATACCAAACAAAATAAATTACCAATAGGCAATGAACATTAAGCTCTATCGGGACGTCCTGACTTTTTTTTCTGAGTTGAATGGTGCACGTCGGTGTAACGCATTCATGCAGCTCAGAATGTCTGGACACGCTTGGAGGAGCTAAAGCTCTCACCCAGACTTCCTATTTGGTTAATTGGTAGGGGGACTTGAAAGGAGTTAGGGAAGGGTTAGGGACTTGAAAGGCAATCGTTTTGTATGATAGTGTCACAAGTAAAAGTTTGAGAAACACTGAAAGCTGAAATGCACATTGTTTTGAACAAAAAATTTGTTCGATATCTTTTGTTTCTTTTTTTTTTTTTGAGGGCATTAAGATGTTGCACTAGGTCACTTAGTTATAAATTATTCTAGGCACTCTAGGTACTTCTAGGTGCTATGATTGCACCCTTCTTTTATGATATAAATTACTGTGTTTATAAAAAAGTAATCTTGTCAGACAGCAAACCATGCTTTGAAGTTAATGTCAACACTTTTCTGTAGGTCATGGAATCTGTCTTACAACTGCAGAAGCAGCAGTTGGCGGAAGTGGACAGTGCCATGTTTTCTCCAAGACTACCACGAGATATTTTGTTTGTGATAGGCGGATCCAATTTTGGATTCCCTCTCAACATGGTGGAGGCCTTTGATTGTCGAACTTGGCTGTGGTCCATCATATGCCCTTATGACTTCGGTAAGAGCATTGTGTAGCCTTTCAATTACATTTGGATAATATTAAATGCTCTTTCGTAGCCTAAAAGTATATCTAAATACAATGTCATGTAATGTTTTTCTTTTTTCTTTTACACTTTTCGGATTTTCCTGATAATATAATGATAAAAATAATAACAATAATAATAATAATGGTAATGTCTTTGACTAAGGATGAGTGCAGTGATTCACATGACTACACAAACACCTATAAGGGTTCAGGTATTATATTTATAAGTTACTGGCTTTGAGCAAAAATTCTGTTTGTTGTACGCGTTCCTTCAAATTTAAGATAATTACATAGTTGCCCAAACTTCCCGTAGTATAGCAGAGGATGGCGGTTGGAAAGATCTGAACCTACTTCGTACCCATGACCATCGTGACAAGTGACGACTGTCTAGAGCGCATATCACTCGACCAGTTAGCCACCATGTTTATAACCATGCATCGGGATTTAATGTTTGTATGCTGTGACAAGTAGGTCAAAGGTGGTGGCCGTTTAGGTGTCTAGGGGAT
>JADKLZ010000003.1:34745147-34760740 GCA_021533235.1 Biomphalaria straminea | reverse complement strand
CTCACTATCCTATAACTATGTTCTTACTCTCCTCCCACTATCCTCTCACTATCCTATAACTATGTTCTTACTCTCCTCCCACTATCCTCTCACTATCCTCTAACTATGTTCTTACTCTCCTCCCACTATCCCCTCACTATCCTCTCACTATCCTATAACTATGTTCTTACTTTCCTCCCACTATCCTCTCACTATCCTCTCACCATGTTTACCATCCAAGCAACGTCACCTACATCTCCAGCGCCAATACTAATTAATTCTGTTGTTTAATGCAGGCTACTTATAATTCCAGTAATGGATTGTTTTTGTCTTGCTATTAGTTACAAGTTGGCGCTTTTTTTTTTGTTCATTAACGTACACGAGTCAGTTCATGATCACGTGACCCAGACATGATAAACAGTAGCAGAAACATTAGCTACGTGTTTTGTTTTTTACGTACACTTTACAATTTTAAAAACAAAGAGACATTAAATGGATTTAGATTCTGACAGTCGCTAAAGCTGTGGCTCTCTTACAATCTGCCTGGTCGGGCGGTTTACGCGCTGTAAATCGTTCGGACTTATTGATAATCCCGGGTTCAAACCCAGCCCGCTTCCTTCCCTCGTCGTCTTTCGAGAGGTTTGGACTAGGTAGTAGGCTAAACTATCTTCAACTGTGAAGGAACATCCGAAACATGTCAAACATTTTAATTTTACAGACAATGCGACACTCTCGCATTTCTAAAGTTTAATAAAGCTCTTTTAATTACGTTTCTATTCAAGCGAGGCGATTGTTTCATTTGGGGAGTATAGGCTGCTGATTAACTCTTTAACTCCGTAATTATTTTCCACGTTCTGATAGAATTATTCATTTTTCACATTTGTACATTCTACCCTGTTATGATTAAACTTCAACAACATTTTTGTATGCAATCAGAAAAGTTACTTTTTGTAGAATTTTTAGGAGAATGCATGCTCTTATAGAACACAAATTAGAGTTTATAAAACCAAAAATTAATATAATTTCATGGAATCAAATGAACAATGGTATCGTTAATTAGGAGAGAAAGAGTTAATATCCATTTCTAAATAACGTTAAGAATGGTTTATATATGTTGCCAACCTAGATACTCGCGATAGAAAGTGCACACAAATGTATAGTATTCCTTCTAAAATACACAGCTAATCATACATTACTAATTTTCAGTACGCCGGGTACACCGAATACTTAGCTATATATAGTTATAGCGCCATAGGTGAAAATCATCAGTAAAATACAGGATTACAGTATGAGTATACCATGTACAACCTGCTTTATAGTGTGTATGGTGTAGACGGTACTGTGTACGATACAATGTTTTTTGTCCAATATACAGTATACATGATATCTTATAGAATATAGATTATAAAGTGTACAAACAAAAAGTGTATAATCCTAAAGATTAACTTTTCATTTTGGAGAGCTGTTATAGAGACATTCCCATTTCACGTTATTGGTGAAGCTTTGAAATCAATTCTCAGACCACGTTTTTAATACGAGAAACAACGAGACTATCAACGAGACATGCGTGTGAATCATTTATGTCTTTCTGCCAGATCACGTGTCCACAAAAGCAATGTCTCGTCGCAATTCGAGAATCAGCAGCAGCAGACATTGGCTCAAAGAGAAACAGCACAGACATAAACCTATCAAGACCACGTTGGAACCTTTCTCTCCACCTTAAAAGCAACGGATGTAATGAAAGATGCAGATGTAAACCCATTCCCCGGCGGGGGGGGGGGGGGGTGAATGTTAAACAGATGAGGTGTGTGGGTGTGTGACCATGAGAGGAAGTGGGGAAATAAAGCTAATTACAACCAAGTGAACTTCTTGGCAAGTTTTGAAATGGTTGATGCTAAGAGCGCTTTATTATTTACAAAATGTGAACTTATAAACAAATCGACTTTCTATATAGACTCATGTTGTTCCTTTAATAGATTCTGTAACCCAAGCTACGACTTGAGGTCAGGGGATGAGGACGGAATCGTTGTTGCTGCCCATGGTCATGATCGTTCCCGTAGCACTTCAACACAGTATGGAGCTACTAACACTTTAGTATTACTGCAACACAGTATGGAGCTACTAACACTTTAGTATTACTGCAACACAGTATGGAGCTACTAACACTTTACTGACTTTAGTATTACTGATGCACTAATGACATTATTGTGTCTTTGGGAAGCAGCTCATACTACTTAGCGTACAACTTTCACTGGTAGTTATACACAGGGCCGGTCCTACAGATTGCTGGGCATATGCGAAACGGATTGCGCGGGGCCTATTTTGGGTTGTGATAAAGATAATAAGTGAAAATTAAGGAGAATTCCAGAAACCCTTTAATAATAAGTTAAATTGGATTATTTTAATAATTTACACCTAGAATTCGCGCGGCGCCTATGAAAGTGCGGCCGCATAGGTTGCAGTGGCTTAAGACCGGCCATGATTATAGGCCCAAAGTCCTGATTTCTGCTAGGGCCGACCCTGGTAATAGGATTCATAATCGGTATTTAGTTCAGAAGCACCTGAAGGCCACGAACAGCTTCATAGCTGTAATGAAACCATGAATTAAATTATGTTTATTTTGTTCTGAGCTTCTGACCCTTGAACCCTTGTATACGTAACTTCAACAACGTTTTACAACACAATCATTAAAACAGTGGCGTAGTTAGCGATTTTGGGGCCCGGATGGCTTAACCTTTTTAGGGGCCTCTACATTTTTACATTGGACGTCATGACATGATGTGCTTAATAAATAATTCAAATTGGAATAAGGTACCAAAATTAAAATGATTAAGATTCTTTTAATGAATAATACAGTAATAATTTAAGAGAAGGCAACTTAACGAGACCAACGATGTTTATTTACAGGACATCAAAGACACACAAAACAACATCTTCATTTAGCACTGTCTCTTCATCTTGGCTCTCAACTTGGGCGGAGATCGTTATTCTCTTCATGTCAACATCCTGTTCTAGTCCGTTCACTAGAGGTGCGCTTCTCTGCACTAGCCTGGATGGCGGTGCGCATGGCGTAGTCATAATAATACAGTGGTTTATCGGCGAAATAATGCACAAATGACAAATCTCAATTCATATCGTCTCAATTCGTGCTTTGTGTGCAGCAAACGTCATTATAACATTATCTGACTACAGTTGATGAGCAAGTTTACAAGGCAGTGACGTAATAGTTAACGTCAAATAAAATTTAGGACAAATGCACTTACAAACATTTTCATCATCTCTTAAATGTATGTTAGATCTCTTGATAGCTTGGACTATCTGCTGTTCTTTTTATCTATAGTAATTAATACTATTCTATTACTTAACGGTGGCTGACAAACTTTCCAAAGACCAAATCTTCTTTTCGGCAGAAGTGGATTCCATGAAAGACAACTGACTTGTACTTAAAAATAACTCTTGTTTTTGTGAAATCAGAAAAGAAAAACTTGATTTCTTCAAACTTCTGAGACAAAAATAGATCTAGTTCATCTGATAGAATTATAATAAAGAATGGCTAAATCAATGGCTCTCTGTTTATAAAAGGGGAAGAAAACAAAGCGAAGAATGCGATATATTGAATTACTAATGAATTACTATTGAATTACTCTGGTGGACACTAGTGGCCAACTGTTCATTAGCGAGAAATGAAAATATTTTGGTGTAACGGAGGACACACACTTCCCAGTTATATATTAAATACTCGAAATCAATACTATTAATTCTTTGAAGTTGGCACAATCTCCAGCCCAAAGCGGAACTGGTGGAGAGATTTTTTTTTCCTTTTATAAATCTCATTACATTTTCCAGTTTTATTAATCTCTAGAAGACTAGAAATCACTCACTCACTCTCTCACTCACAAAACATTGAAATATCTTGGGTGTTTTTTTTTAAAACCTAAACAGAGATCTTCCTTGGCATTCTCAGAACTGACCTAGCCGTTCTGGTTTTGGACTATCATTTACCATAAATATCGACAATACTATATTACTCAAATAATGTGGGATTACCGATATCTCAGAATAGTTCTTTTTTAAGCAAGCAAGAGCTTTTTTTTTTATCCTCAGTAACCGCATTACTAGACTCAGGAGCGTCCTTAGCAGTGCGCGGGGCCCTGTGCGAGTATCATGGGCGGGGCCCTTAGCCGTAAGGATAAACTATATATATACCGTACCACATCACGTTAACCGGCTAATCCGTCTCGAACGCTGTAACAATAACAAGACAGTACGTCCGCCTTAACGCTGTGGGCCTTCCTTATTTTTGTTACAAAACATAGAACATTGCGTAATCATTGTTGGCTTACTATTGGCCGCGATAAGTGTTATATATTCTGTATTGTAATTGTTCTGCATAAAGAAAATTCTTTCAACTAAAAAAAAGTTTCAAATTTACTCCCATAGCCATAGCCTATTGGGAAAAAAAAACAAATAGGCGGAAGCGACCGATCCAAATATTCTATTTCGTATATTAACATTGACATTCAATTTTATTTTATTAGGAAAATGTGTGGTGATCAAGTTTGTGACAATAAAATCTCCGATCGCAGGCCCCCCCCCTCACGCGCGGGGCCTGGGGCGGCTACCCCACTTGCCACCCCCTAAGGCAGCTACTGGGCACGAATAAAACTGTATGATATATAGTGAATTCCAGTATAACAGATCCAATAGTTATTCTTAATAATGCTAGAATTGTCCATTATTTGGGTTGACCAAGATGAGACTACAAAACAGCGTGACGCATTGGTGAGACATATGATAACGCAGCCACAATGAGTGGCCGTCTGTCTGGCCTGAGGATACGTCTGTTAGGCATAAATCCAAAAGCAATATTTCTGAATTGTGATAATCACTCTCTCAACCTGTCAGCTTTTCATTCTGCTGAGATAGAGCCAACAATTGTCACCTTTTTTGGAACTATACATGAATTGTTCAACTTTGTTTTTCAAATTAACCCCAGAGATCCTTCCTTTTGAAGTTATTATCACATCCTTCCTTTGTTCTTAAGACTGATATCCAATAGGGACTTCAACGATTCGACCACTTCTGGTTGTCTTGACTGGCACAACAGGTTCTCTAGATTGGTCTATAACTGTCTGTTTCGTTTGTTCTAACAATTTACTGTTCGTTGCATTCATCAGTATCATAGTACCCAGAGATATCTTCATCGAAACTCTTGATCAAAAAGCGTTAATTTCTTCTGTGTTTTCCCATCGTTTGTTTGTGATGTAAGATCTGGGTGAGGAATGTTTTTTTTATGACAACTGCTTTCTGCCATGTTTGTCATAGACGAACTCTCTCTTTCTCTCCGACAGAATAATCTTTGGACTTTGGGCAGTCTTACTTATGCATTGTATTGTTATGACTCTACGTTGCGCACTTTCATTAGGTGCGAAACTATGCACCATGAGACACAGGAGAGAGACACAAAAGGAGAGCGGAAGTAAGATGGCCGATGTTTAGAGATGAAAGCAAGGACGCTTGCCAAACTTGTGATGTAGGATACATAGTGTGGTTCTAGATCTAGTTTTATTATTAATTGTTAAACACCCTATTTGATTATTTTATAATCCTTTCGTTGAGGTTAATTGTTTAAGTTATAACAATTGGTGTCAGATAGTGAGATCCTCAACGAAAGGAGAGAAGAAGGACTATGTACAGGACATTGATTTATTGAACGATTCCATTTTCGGGTAAATCCGGTGATTTCGGTTGATCAACGTTTTGAAAGGGATGGCGTCTAAGAAAACACTGTCAACTGTCATTACAGGAGCGTACACATGAACTCAGAGGTAGAGATCTGAAGGTGGGCAACAAGGAGGCACTTATGGAGCGTCTTAGGCAAAACATCATAGAAGAAGAACATGACCCTGAGACCTATGTGTTTGAAATAGAACCGACTACGATGGAGCTTTGGAAAATGATACAAGAACAAGGTCAAATAAAGACTGCCTCAATGAAGGAAGGCATGAAATCATTAAAGGATGAACTTAAAAAGGAAATAGGTAATGAACTCAGCTCTATAAAATCATTCGTGTCTGAATTGAAGAAGGATATAGACGACTCCAAACAACAATTAACAAACTGAAACTAATGATCTCGAGGACAGGAGGCCTAGAAATGGAGATCCACTATATGATAAACAATGTAAGGGCTGGATTTTATAGAAATACCCGGGACCAATGTCTCCCCCATTTGTTTACACGCTACATTTCTCGAACACCCAATCTCGGATGAAGCTGAGATTTTGCACAATTATTTCTTCTATCTATCAATACAAAAATCAATTTAAACAAAATTAACCAATTAGTTAATTAAATTTTGATAATACATTATTTTGTTTGGTATCTTAAATAAAGGATAGAAATAGTACTTGGCTGAATTGGTTCCCTTTGCGCTTGTTGTCTGAGTGAACAGGAACATGAAATAGAAACAAAATATAAATATATAATTTTCCATGTTCACATATTCTTCGCAAGCAGAGTGGTTACCGCGTTAGTTTAAGAAGCCTGCACAGGGCCCACAATAAGGCCTACAATAAGGCCCACAATAAGGCCTACAATAAGTCCCACAAGTTCGAATTCAGGTTGTTCCCTTAAAAAAAAATTAAAAGCGATCAACCAAAATGATGCGGAAAAGATGCGCTTTGTTACACACATGAGATGTCAAGGACACAGCTAGCTCAAGAAAGGCGCTGAATGGAATAAGACTCTAAAATAACTGTCTATTATTGTCGCTGAAAAAAAAAAGAACTTGTGTTCTTATAGAAAAAAAAACCTGAATAACTAACAAGACAATAGATTAGTATGAAATACTTCAAAGGAAACGTGAGAGTCCTAACATAGCGAAAATACATTTTTAAAGCTTTTTTTTATTAAAAAAATATATTTTCTACATTTTTTTGCTGATGTTCTGGCGGGCCGGTTAGAACATCTCGTGCCGGATGTGGCCCGCGGGCCGTAGTTTGGGCATCACTGGGCTAAACATGTTGCGGTAAAGATATATCTCTAAATTCTCTAATCGAACATATTTAGTTAGTCTAGATCAGTGGTCTTCAACCTTTTTTAACCCACCGCCCCCTTTTCGTATATTTTCTCTTTAAAAAATCTCCAGCGCCCCCCTAACGGACATATAATAGTAAAAAAGAATTAAAAAAATATTTAGAAGGTAAATTGTACTAAAAGAACATGTATTGAGTTATATTTACATTGTAACTAACATATTGTTAATTAATCTTAAATTATTAGTAAAAAAAAAAAAAAACAACTTACAGGATAAAAATCCAAAAAGTTAAACTGATTGTCCTTAATTTTTTTTTACATTAAAAATATCAATATTAAGGAAAACCCAAGAAAATAATATACAAAAGCATAATAGGACCATCAGCAAGTATGCAAGTGAAACACAGACTATAACAAAAAATCTACTAAATACTTGGTAACAAACAATTCTTATGAAAATCTATACTACTATACAGGATGAAACAGGGTGGAGGACACGCACCAACCATGTTATATTTCAACTGTATGAATACCCACCGATAGTGACAGAAAAAAAAAAGAACAGACTACGTTGGGCAGGTCACCTTGAAAGAATTATTATTATAGCTTTTATATATCGCTACTTTCATGCTTATAGCATGCTCAGAGCGCTTTTGGTCCAATCTCATTTGTGGACCAGTGGGGGGAGGCGGTATCTAGGAGCTGGTTTACCGTGCTGCCTTTGGGCGCTCAGTAAACACAACTCTGCCGGAGTCGGGTGTCGAATCTCGAGACCCCTTCTAGGTAGCCAAGCCAAGCTAAGCTCAAGCCGCACTTAGCCTCTTGACCACGCTTCTCAGATAATGCCCAGAATGCCAGATAACAGAGGAAAGAAAATTTTATACAGGCGAAAACCAAAAGGCAGGCGACCCAAAACCAGACCCTAAAAGCGATGGATTGATGATGTGGAGGCAGATCTGCAACAGCTTGGGGTAAGGGCGTGGAGACGAAAGGCCCAGTAGAGATCTGAATGGAGAGATGTGTTGAAGCAGGTCAAAGCCCTCCATGGACTGTATCTTCTGTGCCTCCTCTTTTGACATTCATTTGACTGGTGATATCATTTTGTAACTCTACTTTTCTTCCTGCAAATCAACTTGAACATCGGTGACATATGTTTCAAAAGGATTAATCATCCATGTTTCAATTTTTAAATGTATGACATCCTGGAAGCGTGTTGCCATTTCTTCCTTGAGCATTTTAGGTGAGTAGCATAGACGTCAATGTCCTCAGGCAGTAATTCATTAGTCAACAAATCGAGTTCTTGGAGATTGTAAAATTCCTTTCTGGATATATTGTGGTAAAAGAGATTCAATTTCTCAATAAAAGAAACAATGATCTGCTTTGTATCGAAAAGGGTTAACTTCTTTCTTTGCAGCTGCAAGTTATTTCATTCATTTTACGATAGATCCCTGCCATGTAAAATAAATCTTTTTCAACCTTCTTCAAGTCATTGCAAACAGATACATCTTCCTGTTGCTTGAAAAATTCCAAAATTGTATTGAAAAGTTCAGCAAAACGAGCAAGACAATGCCCTTTATAAAGCCAGCGAACCTCAGTGTATAATAAGAGTTTAACAAGTTGCTCATTTTTTGTTTCACACAGCTGTTGAAAGATGCGCTCATTTTTGGCATGGGTTTTTAATTTATTTACAGTTTTTATAATCAGATTTAAAGATGGGCTAAGTTGTTTAGCAACAAGATGTTGCCTGTGAATCACACAGTGAATAATGAACATTTCTGGATTTTCTTTTTTCATAAAACTTATGAAGCCTTTGTGGCGTCCAACCATTGATGGTGCTCCATCACTTGCACAAGCTACTAAATTTTGCAATGGTATTTCATTATTTGCAAAAGATGTCTTTAATAAGGTAAAAACAGACTCCTCTTTTGTGTCACGGGTAAGTTTTTCAGAAAAGATAAGCTCCTCATTAACATTGAGATTATCATCAAAATATCGCACATAACCAAGTAGCAATGAGGAATTATGAATCAATGTTGACTCATCTGTTTAAATAGTCGAGCGTTTTTTTAAATTGCTCTTCAATAGTTTTGAAATACTTAATGGACTTGACCTTTTTGTCAGGATGCAAGGCATTCATATGTTCCTGAAGCCGACTTGGTTTCATCGCCTCATTGGAAAATGTTTTCATGCAAAGTAAACAATGGAATACGTTTATCTTCAGGCCTTGGGGGAGCTACCACCTTCTACCAAGCGCGTCCCCAGGTGGCGGATAGGGGAAAGACCCTTAGATATAAGGGTTAGCTGTGAATACCAAATAAACAGCCGTGGACCAACTGGTTTGCAGTCATGGAGGATGAGGTGGAGTATTCCAGTGGTTAGAATATTTGCTTAAAACATCTCAGAAATCCAGGGAAATGATTGCAAAAAGCGAGTATAGAGCGCTCTAACTCTAAACCCGGGTAGATGAAGCTCGTAAGCTAGGGATAGCAGTTCATCTAGGAGAGAAAACTCCGAAAATAAACACCTGCTGCCTTGCAGTTGATCTTGGATGATCAAAGGCTATGGGAGCACACCCAGAAAGAAAAGCAGGCTGAAGTCGGAGTCAATGGGCCTCCTGGCGCATAACACATTGACACGCAACCTCATCTATGTTGGAGTTCAGTAACGATTCTAATAGATGTGGCGTCCTGCCTGTGGAATCCCGCCGCGCAGGTAGGGGGCCGGGCTCTCCGCCTCGAAGGAGCCCACACAAGCGAGCTGGTGGTTCTTCTATCTCTGCCTGTGGAGCCAGGAGCAGGGACAAGAAAGTAAAAACTACTGGCCAACACTCCAAGACCAAGAGTCTAAAAATCCTACAATGGAACGCAGAGGGCATCCAAAAGAAAAAAGAAGCTCTAAAAATATTTTTGCATGAGAAAGAAATTGATGTAGCTTGCGTACAAGAAACTCATTTGAACAGTAATCTACGTTTCTCCATTAGAGGCTACACCTGCATCCGACAAGATCGAGAAATCAGACCCAAAGGAGGAATCCTCACCCTCATTAAAAATGACATCCCTACCACAGACATAACTCTGCCCAACTTCACAGAATCAGAAATATTGGGAACTAAGCTGATTCTCCCAGATGGAAATATTAATGTATTTAACTGCTACTTTCCACCAGACAAGGAAATAGAAATTGACCACATACAAATACCTGATCAAGAAGAATGTCTAATCTTAGGGGATATGAATAGTCACTCTCAGAGCTGGGGATACCCAGACCTCAATGCCAGGGGAGAAGAAATCGAAGAATGGCAAGCGGAGAACAGACTTATCCTGCTTAATAAACCTGAGGATAAACCAACCTTTTTCTCAAGAGCCTGGCTAACATCAACCACGCCAGATCTAGCCTTTGCAACTAACAACATATCCAAAAAATGCACAAGAGAAGTTGCAGACCAGCTAGCCACCAGTGACCACAGGCCCATATTAATCAGTATCGATACCTCCTTTAAAATATCAGAAAACTCCACCATCCCCAGATGGAATTACAAAAAAGCTAACTGGAACTTATTCTCAAAGCTCTCAGACCTATATACCACTTCAATAAACTGCAAATCAAATCAGGTTAACAAATCATACTCAGCTTTCTCCAAAGCAATCCTCCTAGCAGCTAAGGAATCAATTCCTAGAGGAGCAAGAAAAGATTATATCCCCAACTGGTCTGATCACCTACAAGAACTCCACAATGCCACTATTGAAGCCAGAAACACAGTAGAAAATAACCCTTGCATAGAAAATAACATAAATTTAAAAGCAGCCAATGCAGTTTTCAGGAAAAATTACCTTTCCGCTATGAGAAAAAGTTGGCATGAAAAAACAGAACAACTAAACGTAGATAGAGATGGTCACAAACTCTGGCATATAGCCAAATGTCTCAACCAGGAAGAAAACAGAACAACACCCATAGTAATAGAAAAGGACAACAAACCCCTGAAAGGCCAACAGGCAGCTAATGAATTCATAAAATTCTTCCAAAGTGTAGGACAAATACAAATCAATGAAAGCAGAAATAAAGATGTAAACTCAGAAATCCAAGAAAAACATAAAGAAAACAATCCAGCTTACTCCTTGGGAATGACCACAAATCTTAAAATGAAGGAACTAGATGAAGCCCTAAAAGTCCTCAAACCAAAACAAGCGCCGGGCCCAGACAAAATATCAAATGACATGCTTCTTCACTTGGGTTATCAAGCCAAGAAAAAACTGCTACAAATATTCAATGCTAGCTGGAAATCAGGCAGAATCCCATACATATGGAAAAAAGCCATTATGATCCCTATTCTAAAGCATGGCAAACCAAGAAATAAAGTGGATAGCTACCGCCCCATCAGCCTCACTAGCTGTACTTGCAAACTTATGGAAAGAGTGGTAAATAACAGACTCACCTGGATCCTTGAGTCAAATAACCTACTCACTGAAGCCCAGGCTGGCTTTAGAAAAGGAAGATCAACAGAAGATCAAATCGCCTTCATCACACAAGAAATAGAAGACGGCTTTCAAGAAAAGAAACCAACAACGATTGTGTGGGTCGACTTAGAAAAAGCATTTGACAAAGTCTGGGAACAAGGTCTCTTACTCAAACTAATCCAGCATCACATATCCCACAGAATGTACAACTGGATAAAGGAATATCTAAATAACAGAAAAGCCTTAGTTTGCATGCAAGGACAAAGAAGCCACACAGTGGGAATCAAAAATGGCGTCCCCCAAGGAGGAGTCCTATCCCCAACACTTTTCCTAATATTCATAAATGATCTAAATCAAAACCTACCAAGAAAAGTTAAAAGTAGCATGTATGCAGACGACCTTGCCTTAATTAGCACAGAAGAATATGTAGGAACATCAAAATTTCGATTACAAGACGCTCTGGATAAACTCAACAAATGGTCCAAAGACTGGGGCATGTCCATCAACACAAAAAAGACAACATATACCATATTCTCACTGTCAACAAAACAACAAACAATAAAATTAACATTAAATAAGGAAGTTTTAGAAAAAAATGACAGCCCTACATATCTTGGAGTCACTTATGACCCAAGACTAACCTGGAAAAACCAAATAGACAAAACACAGAGCAAAGGCATCCAAAGACTATCTCTCTTGAAAAAATTATCTGGCACAGATTGGGGAGCTAACCACAACATCCTGAAAAAGACCTATACCAGTTATGTAAGACCTGTATTAGAATATGGTGCCACAGCATGGGGCTCAGCAGCTCAAACCAACCTAAGAAAAATAGACAAGGTTCAAAATATTGGGCTAAGGATAATGACAGGAGCAATGAAAACAACACCCATAAGAGCTATGGAGGAAACTGCTGCCCTGATCTCTCTAGATGAAAGAAGAGAAATAAAAATCCTCTCCCAATTTACCAAATTGGAAACCTTAGAAAGGCACCCACTCAAAACCAAAATCAACAAAACTGGCACTAAAAACCGTCTCAAAAGGACCAATTTCATACAGGAATCTGTTAACCTAAAAAAGAAACACCAACTCGAAAAAGTAACCCTAAAATCCTCGATACAACATAATGATTCTCCACCCTGGGACGAAAGCCCTCTTCCGACTATAAGGGACCATATTGAAAACATAAAAAGAAAATCTGACTACAGACCAACAGAGCTCAAGGAAATAGTGAACTGTTTTCTTGAAACCAATTACCCTAACGATCAGTGGATCCGAGTTTACACAGATGGATCATCCCATAAAGCCACCACAAATGGAGGAGCTGGAATTCTCATCGAATGGCCAGATGGAAAAATGCTAGAAAAATCCATTGCAACTGGAGAATTCTCTGACAGCCACAGAGCAGAAAGGGAAGCACTAACACTAGCTGCTACTATGCTAGCTAATCATCCAAGTTCCCCACACAGTCAGATTGTCTTGCTGACCGATGCGAAGACAACCCTTCAAGGCTTGCAGAACTCTGGATTCTCTTGTGTTGAAAACCTCAGAGCAGCACTGAAAAAACTCAACAACAACAGCAAAAAGACTGTTGTTCAGTGGGTGCCAGCTCATATTCAACTAGAGGGAAACGAGAAGGCTGACTCACTCGCCAAGGATGGAAGAAGTGGCTCACAAATGAACTCTGCACTCTACCCGGAAGAAATGAAGAAATTAATTATAAATAAAATAAATGAGAAATGGACAAGCTCACATCCAAATCACAAGAAAGATGATGCTTACTATAAGCTATCTCGACAAGATCAACGTGTAATCTTTCGACTCAGGACCGGACACAACAGAATGCGACAACACATGTACCGGAAGCTCAAAATTGGAACCAGTGATATCTGCCCATGTAGAGTGTCATCAGAGAATGCAGACCACGTCCTCCAAGACTGCGCTCTTTACCAAGAGGCCCGACTAAGACACTGGCCCCAAAACACCCCAATAGAAAGAAAACTATATGGAGAGCTCCCTGACTTGGAAACCACTGCGCAGTTCATCTCAGATATTGGTGTAGTGATCTGAACCCTCCAACATAACAAATAGAACGAAGAAGAAGAAGAAGAAGAAGTTTATCTTCAGGCGATTCTATGAAACCAATGGAGAGATAATTTGGTGAATACTGGCGAGTTTTTTCCTTGTCGACATTGTCAATGCTTTCCCTTTAAATTGAACATTACACTCATTTATTTTAACGCTATCTTTATTATTTAAACCAAATAGAATAATTATTGTTTAATATTATTTATTATATAACTATGTTACTGTAGATATAATAAACTTTAATTTAAAATGCTTACTACCTTGTTTATTTATCAATCTACAAACTGTTTTAGGGCGCTTAAAACTGTGAGCAAAAAATACACACTTTCTTACTTACTTAGACTTAGGTCCTCCCGCGCCGTTCGGCGCATTGGGCGGCAAGCTGTCTCCATAATGATCTGTCATTGGCAATGTCTGAAGCCTCCTCCCATCTGGTGTCCACTGTTTTGAGGTCCTCCATGAAGGTATGACGCCAAGTTATACGAGGACGTCCCTGTTTGCGTTTTCCTCGTATTGGCCTCCATGTCATCGCAATTCTTGGTATGCGTAGTTCATTTTGTCGTAGAACATGTCCCGCAAACCTCATGCGACGTTCTGTCACAACCTCACTGAGTGTTCGACTCCCAGTTCGGCATAGGATTTCCTTGTTTGAGACCCGATCTGTGTAACTGACTCTCAGAATCCGTCTCAGCCATTTTTGTTGAGCCACATTTAGTCTCTTCTCAATTTTGACAGATGACTTCCATGTCTCACATGCATATGTTGCAGTTGGAATGACAATTGTGTTGAGAAGGTGTATTTTTGTCTCGAGTCCAATGGCTTGGCTTGTCCAAATAGGCTGCAGCCTTTGGAAAATGCTCCCTGCCTTTCCTATTCGGCATTTTCTGCTGCAGTAAAAACAAAAATAGCATTTTTTTTTTCATAAATCATAGAAACAATGAATTCCCGAACTCTAAAAATAAAATGATTATTTGTCTATATATACTTCGCCAGTGCCGCTTTGAAGAAAATGTGCTACGCTGAAATGTTTTTCTTTTTTTTTCTTTTGTTTCTTCTCTGCGCCAACGGTTGCCCCTTATGTGTCCAGCGCCCCCTTACTGCCCACTTTTGTGCCAATCGCCCCCGTACCGCCCCTTTGGCTTCCAGCGCCCCCCAAAATCTCGAAATCGCCCCCAAGGGGGCGATATCGCCCCCGTTGAAGAACACTGGTCTAGATCTATTACAAATTCCATTGCCTGACTATTTCAAACAAATTGATTTAGTTAATCAAGAATCAATCTAGATCTATTACAAATTCAATTGCATGACATATTCAAACAAATGGATTTATTAAGTCTCTATTTATTACAAATTTAATGACATGACAGATTCAAACAAATTAAAACATTTAATATAAACTTTGGTTAAAAAAATTACTTTGTGTACTTTGTTCGTTTGATATTTAATTTGTTTCTTTGACATTTTGTCACTTCATCATTACCTACATTTATTTTAACACAGCTTATATCAACTCTCCCTGTCTGTCTGTCTGTCTGGTACAAAGTTTGAAAATGTTTTTTTCTCCCATTCGCCATTCTCGGGCTTGAAATCTCCTTACTCCAGAGTCCAGTGTAAAAGTAAAGCTCTCCTTTCAGACCTTACAATCTATAGGGCAGATAATGTAAAGGTCCACGGTTAACGAGTGTGTCATGTGGACAGCACAACAACCAACATCCCTTTCTTTTCCCCAACTAATGTAAGGTATCCATTAGAGCTGGGTAGAGGCGTCCAAAGATCTCGAAATTAAAATCCCAGTCTTCAACATGATTTGAACCAGGGACCCCCGGTTCGGAAGTCAAACGGTTTACCGCTCAGCCACCGCGCCTCCATACTAAAGGAAGATAACTTTAATTGTCTGTACAGCGTTTCATTGAAATCTAACGTGTGTTTTTTTTTAAATAATAACAATAATAGTGGCATATTAATAAACAATGTTTATGTTCGATACAGTTGTTTTTTTATTTTGTTTTAATTGATATTACTTTCCTTGATATTA
>JADKLZ010000003.1:34729059-34741611 GCA_021533235.1 Biomphalaria straminea | reverse complement strand
TGGTACCTAACAGGGCAACGTGTCAAATAATGGTACCTAACAGGGCACGACACGTCAGTTTCAAAGCACCGTATGAACATTTTACCGCCACTTCTAAATCTGAAAGCCCCCGTTCTTCTTCACATCTTCAGACGTACGATTTTTTTTTTCCGTACGGATAAAACCGTGCAATGTGCAAGCAGCTTTAGATTAGAGAGACAATTCGACACGTCAAGATCGTGCACTTAATATGGATCGTGACATTTATCAAGTGATTAGTGTAGATCTTTTGTTTTCGTATGATTTTATTTTGAATATGATGGGGAAAGAAGAAGAACTAGACAGCACTGTTTTAGATTATAGCTATTACATGACTCATGTGCAGAAGTCTTTGATAATTAACGGAATACTTCTCCACTTCTGGCAATAACAAACTTACGCTACGATTCGGACAGGAGAAGCTCGTTGGCTTTGGTTAGCTACTCATCCAGGAGAAGGAAAACACTTAATTTGAATTTTCGGGATATATCCCTGAGGAAAAATCAGGAGCCGGTGATACTTAGACATCTGGCAGCATATAGTGTTACAACGCTGATCCAAAACTGTATCGACAAATCAGCTGCGTGAGGGCAAGTTGCTGTGTGGGATCTTTCAGACCATAGCTAATGCCGAGGCCTTCATTTTATGGCCACTTCGACTCTAAATATAATGGGCAAAGAGGGGGGAGGGCGTGTTTGGGGTTCAAAACCCCGAAAAAAATTCGGGGAGGGGAGGAAGTTTTTACTGTTGTTTTGCTTTATTTTGGGTGGGGAGATTTAAACGTTAAACCATAACTTGCTCCAACGTAGTCTATGGTAGTTTTGAGGTACATATATCCACGACCTGTGTAGTTAGCTTCACGTGTACAGTAGAGGTTGTAACTTATTGGACATTAAAGTGTTACGTTATTTGGACTCATGAGTTGTCAAATTTCTTGAATCACTAGTGTTGTGTGGTGCAGTGGTGCCTGGATAAAGAGAGTCTTTGGGAAAAAAACAAAATCTCCCCCCCCCCTAAAAAGTCTCGCGAAATATACTCATTTATTTATTACCTACCCTGATTCGCATACTTCTTTTTATTTTTTAAAAACACAGCTTTACGTAGCTTTATCACAGATGTAGTAGGCCTACTCCTATTCAGGAATTCCTTGAGACTGACAACATGCTACTCAACTCTCAAGAAGAACATTTAGACCTAACTGTTTCAAACTTTTTTACATTAGTTTGTCATGTTAGCTCTTGTGTTTGTAATGCTATTACAACGCCTTGAGCCTCCATTTTGTTTGTTAACAGCACTTTATAATAAAATTATTATTATTATATTTTATTATAGATATTATTATATGTAAAACACATTGTAGATCTATATTTATCAGGATGATTCTCTTTATTGTAAAATCTATTTGGAAATGTAGTCTACGTTTGAGTTGTATCATGTCAGAACAATGAGAATTTCTGTAATTAAAAAGAAAATCGAGCAGATGTGTTACTCTTATTCAATAGAATAATATAAAGTAATAAAAAAAGCATAAATATTTAGCAGGCTTCTCAATAAGTTCTCAGTAAAGACTCCAATAATACTACTTATTTAACTCGTTGACACCGAAATTATTTCCCACGTTTGGACAGAATTTAAAGCTTAATATCTGGATAGAATCAACGGTGGGAGCGTCTTTGCAAGGTCAAAGAGTTAACATTTACTTATTTAACATTTACTCAAAACTGGAGACATTTTTTTTAGATATTGCACATTATTATTGCCCCAAAACAAATGTTTATTTGCTAAGTGCTTGAAAGCCATGAGAAATTTAAACGTCGTGAAAGAAGTCCATTTTTCTGTGTTGGCATTTGTTTGTATTCATTTTAGAATCAACGAAACAAAATATTTATTTGTTTTTGTCAATTTTGTTTTGTATAGTTTTAATGAAAAAGACAGAAATGAGGTAAAAGTAAAAAAAAATAATTTTTATTTATATTCTGTTAAATGTCATGACTGCTTTATGAAATGTGTTTCTTGAAAGATCATTTTTGTCAGTTTTATCAAATATTATGTAATTGTTTTAGATGAAATGTGCTTTATGTTTGTTTTATTAAATATTATGCATAGATTTTTTTTACAGTTTAATTATGATTTATGAAATGTAGTGTATGAGTGTTTTACAAGATGTAGTTTATGTGTGTTATATGCTCAGTATGATTGTTTGATGAAGTGCTATGTTGGTGTTCATTATAAAATGTCCGGCTATAGCCAGACTCTGTGATCAAGATTTGCTAAAGACAAGTCCGATTGAAATGATAAAAATGCAGCGAATCAATGCCTGTATGTAAATAGAATCAATTCTTTCTTTTTCCTTTTGTCACTTTCTCTTTCTCTCTCTCTCTTTTTCTTGTTGTCTTTAACAATGTACAAAAAAAAATGTATTCACACAATTACCATAGGCTTGTAACGTTCAATTAGTGGATTATTGCCCCTGCGCTGCCAACGTCCGGAAGAATCCACAACGGGATTTCTTATTTTGATTCAAGTCTTAATGCAGAACACTGTGTCAGGTGATGGACAACCGAGGCACGTAATGCAGTAAGCCTCTCTTTAAGATGGGTCAAGCCTCTCTTTAAGATGGGTCACAAATCTGGAGGATACTGCTAGACGTGCTGTGAGAATTGAAATGTATTTACTAAATTGGTTAGGCCCCCCCCCGCTCCTTGTCCCCCCCACCCCCATCCCAAAAGACAATATTTTTCAGTATCCTCTGCCTCGAGGAGATTTATTAGACATTTTCCCGTCTTTCATTTCACCAATGTGTACACCGACAACAAATATGTACCAAAACAATAAGACAAAGACACTAAAGACAATACCTCATTATCAAACTTCAAATATAACAAAATAAAACAAAAATAATTATTTTATTTTTGAATCAATTTGGATATAGAGCTGTCACAATCACTAGTGCTAGATGTCACAATGATGATCGTGGTTGCCGGGGATTTATCTTGAATTAAAATAGTTGAACAAATGACGATCTAGGATTCACAAATAAATGATTCTTTGTAGAAAACAAAACTCTGGAACTTTATTCAACTAGAACGTACGTACAGCTTATGTACAAGGTACATATTAATAAAATTAAATACAATGTAAATACTTCTTTCTTATCAAAAATCAGAAAATATTAGAAACACAATTGTTCAAGAAGACCATCATGCATAGACTGATTTTTTGAGCGCGTCTTACAGCGCCCTCTACATAAGCGTCATCTACCCAAGCGCCATCTACAAGTCTTTCTTTTTAAAACAACCAATAGATTTCAAACATCGTAATTAGGTCTCGGGTAAATCCTGAGGTGCTGTCAAGGGTCTAGATTTGCAGGGTAATTCCTGAGGCTCAGTCAAGGGTTTATATTTCTATTTGCACAAAAGCTTTTAAATGTGGAATATACAAATAAATCTAGAATGGCATATGTGACAAGAGCTGCTGCTAGAACTTGCGCTTTTTTATTTATTCGGCCAGCGAGCAAGGTATACTTTTTTGATTATGTATTGGTATGTTCATTATTTTTACATGTAGAGCTAAAAATAGATCTCAAGTACTGACTTAGAACTCTAAGATCTAGTCTAGATCTACTTCTAGAGGTAGAATCTGGAGGTAATCTATATTAGATTAGCGTAAAAATGTAAGCAACTCTTATAAACTTCAATAAAATTGAAGCATCTTTAAATTTACTGTTCTAAACCGTGTAGTGCTAAACAGTGTAGTGCTAAACAGTGTAGTGCTAAATAGGGCAGTGTTAAATAGGGCATTGTAAAATAGGACAGTGTAAAACATTGCAGTGTTAAATAGTTCACAAAAATTATCATATCATTTTTTTTCTCTTTAATCATTTACAAAACAAAAACAAACAAAAAAAAAACAAGATTACAAAGAGAGTTTGTGTGATACACAAACTCAGAGGCGGCCCCGTCGGAGTCGGATCCTTGTCAGATTTGCCTATTCGAATGATCTTTCGGATGTTCCTTCTAAGTTGGAAATATTTAACTTCTCGCTGGACGACGGAGGATGGCGAGCAGGGTATAAAAATGCCTTATCTTGATGTTTTTGCACTAGACTTTAGTTTGGATTTATCGTTGGTCCCTGGCTCAATTCCTGTATGCTCCCATCCTTAAACTATCGCAATATTTCTGAAAGAACAGTAAATGTTAAATCATATTTTAAAAGCCTTTAGTGTTTTTCTTTTAACTAACCGTGACGGACAGACCAACAAACAGACAAAACGCACAAAAATATGCTTCTTTCATTCTAATGGGGGCACGATCTGATTTTTTAAAAAAATTAAGAAATTAGTTTAGAATCATGTCATTGTCTTGCTTTACGCTAGTACACGAAAGTCGCTGCTAAAAGTTCATTTTAAAAAATGTGCGTGATGTCTGCATATGGAGACCATTTCTTATAGTAACATTTCCTCCCTTACATTTACGTAATTGTTTTAGAATTGGTGTTTTGTTAATAAAAAATCGCTTGCATAATTAATTTTATAAATTAAACGGTTTGCTTTTAGAAAACTAAAGTAGCCGTTGCACTTAAACTTTTCAAGCCGCATTTAATGGTGAATAATATTTTTCGTATCTCTTCTAGTTTTGGCGCTATGAGTGTGACGGACGGACAGACAGACAGAAATTCATTTTAAAAAATGTGCGTGATATCTACATGCCTATAGCATTTTTTCTAGTAACATTTCCTCCCTTAGATTTACGTAATTGCTTCACAATTGGTGTTTTATTATTAAAAAATCGCTTGCATAATAATTTTTATAAATTAAACGGTTTGCTTTTAGAAAACTAAAAGTAGCCGTTGCACCTAAACTTTTCAAGCCGCATTTAATGGTGAAAAAATATTTTCGTATCTCTTCTAGTATTGGCGCCCTGAGTGTGACTGACGGACACACGGACATTTTGCACAAACCTAATAGCGGCTTTTCCCCTTACGGGGGCCGCTAAAAATAAGAAAATAAGAAAATAAAAAAAATTCTTTTTTTTTCCACTCTCAGCTAATAGAATTTAAATTTCCTTTTATGCAAATTAAATTACTTCAGAGCTTTGACTCTTATTAGCATTTATATTCTCTGAAAATGTTCGAAATCTTATGGTACTATTGTGCATTCGATTGTCGATTGTTATGCGACATTGCAACTAGGATTACCATAGTAGTGTGTAGGTGGGCAGACTAAAGAGGAGGGCCCCATTCATATTCAAAACGTGTTGAAACAAGATCAAACTATTAGACGTATGCAAATTTCACTTGAGGACTAGATGAACCTTTTGTTTAACATCATTCTAAGATTTTAGTTCATCTTGGTTAAATGAGATCGAGAGAACACACAGCATGCTTAAGTTTGAGAGTAGCCACTGCATACTTGAGTTTGAGAGTATCCACTGCATACTTGAGTTTGAGAGTATCCACTGCATAATTGAGTTTGAGAGTAACCACTGCATACTTAAATCTTGTTCGAAGAGGATTATGTATGTTACACACTGAGGGCTGTTGATATTTCCTCAGGGTTGACTTCTGAAAGCTTTCCCATGATTGGGTATTGTTGCAAAGCAGCAGATGAATTCAGACTTTTCCTTCTTTCTCCTAGGTGGGTAGCCAGCCATGATGAACTAGTCCGCCATCCCTAGACTTACTGGCTTAGGCGCCAATGAATTGTGTACCTTTTTTAAAACTATTAACCGAATTTAAAAACATTTACTTGATTTATTTAATAACCGCCACCTCCAACATTAAGGCCACTGGTTGGCTTACAACTACACATCTATAATTACAGACAATCTCTTAAAACCACAATTTTTCATTGTTCTTTGGTGATTATCTTGTCATATACTGACACATATTGTATCAGATATTGTAACAAATGTTGTAACAAATGTTGTAACACTTGTTTAATATATTTTACAACACATATTGTAACATCTTATATGACGCAGATAATTATGTATTTGAATAAATATGCTTAGAATCATCAAATTTTTGTCTTTAAATCATTTTCCTTATCTCATACAAAGTATAAAATAAGTATAAGTATCACAGTAAGCGTTAATATTTAAGCAATGTTTTTGGAAATCGTCCTCTAAAAAATACAAATAATTTACTTTTTAACATCTTATCAATGAATATAGTGAGAAAATGGTTATCTAATACTACTTACCGAATTTCTGTTTGTTTAAAATACATGGGAACTTTTGAATAACGATTGCTGAACTAATTAGTTCATCAAATTTGACATCTAAAGAAGTTAAAATTTTAAATTGTACTAAATTCTTTTTTTTTAAATGTTTTTTTCAATATTAAAAAAAAAGTATTTTTTATATTTTAATTTTGATACATTCTTTATCAAATATTGAAACATAATCTATCTATATATATATATTTCTCAAAAGACAAGTTCAAAAGTTCAAACAACAACAAGCAACAAGTAAATAGGGAAGCTCCCATGGCGCAGCACGCGGTCTGAATGGAAATTCGTGCATCTCAATCCGCACTATTTTGTGAATGAAAGTGGTGTTTATATAATTCTCTTCTTCTCAGATTATTGTCATAATATTAAAAGTATTTCCAGATTATTGTGTGGTAAGACTATTGAAACTAGAACAACAATACACAGATAGAGTATACTCTCAGGTTTCACTTTAGAAGTACTTTAATTAATATCACAAATTACGCACATTCGTTCATTAGACATGATTACGAAAGGTAACTCATCTCTCTATTCCTAGATCTAGATCTAAAACTCGAATTCGACTCTAAGATTATAGAACTTCTCTTCGCAGAGATAGTTTTATGCTTTAGCACATGAACATACTAATTATAGTCCATTTCTAGGATGGCTGCCTGGTCGAGCGGTTTGCACGCTGGAAAGTCGTTTCGATTTATCGATGGTCCCGGGTTCAAATCCTGCCCGCTCCCATCCCCCGTCTCCTGCGGGAGGTTTGGACTAGGAAATAACTATCTTCAACTCTGAAGGAATTTCCGAAACATGTAAAACAAAACAAAACAAACAAAATATTTAATCAAATTAACATTCAAATTTGTTTTTCTAAAGCACTGTTACATGAGTGCAACTCTCTTCTTAATATCGCGTAAATTAAGGTCAATGGGCCTCATTCACCAATGGTAAATAAACAAATTTAACCATGTCATAAGATTGATAAGATAATGAAAATTACGTATGACGTGACAACCCTACATATTGCGTAATTTGTATAGAACATATAGAGAAAAGGTTGTTTGTTTACGTTTGGTGAATGAGTTCCATTAGCCATTTTTTAGCTCCATTCATAGTATTTTTAGCGGCCCCCGAAAGGGGAAAGGACGCTATTAGTTTTGTGTGGCCTGTCTGTCCGTCTGTCTGTCTGTCTGTCTGTCTGTCTGTCCGTCTGTCTGTCCGTCCGTCCCGTTTAGTGCTCAGAAAGTAGAAGAGATAATGTAAATCTGACATCACGATAATATAGATCATTCAAAGTTCTGATGCAACGGCTACTTTTTTTTTTCTAAAAGCTCAAAATCTAATTTTTAAAAATATTTTATGCAAGCAGTATTTAAAGAGCAAAAACCTAATTAGTATGCAATATAAATGAAACCTAATTTAAGACAATTAAAAATGCAATATATTGCAACTCATTTCACGTTTTTTATTGTGCAAAACTTAGAACTTTTAGCAGCGACAAAGAGTGTTTGTGTGATACACAAACTCAGAGGCGGCCCCCGTTGAGAGATCAAAGCACAGAAGATGTATATTTCTGTCGTTTATCTTTGATATAATTTTTTTTAAAATGAACTTTTAGCAGCGACAAAGAGAGTTTGTGTGATACACAAACTCAGAGGCGGCCCCCGTTGAGAGATCAAAGCACGGAAGATGTATATTTCTGTCGTTTATCTTTGATGTAATTTTTTTTAAATGAACTTTTAGCAGCGACAAAGAGAGCTTGTGTGATACACAAACTCAGAGGCGGCCCCCGTTGAGAGATCAAAGCACGGAAGATGTATATTTCTGTCGTTTATCTTTGATATAATTTTTTTAAATGAACTTTTAGCAGCGACAAAGAGAGTTTGTGTGATACACAAACTCAGAGGCGGCCCCCGTTGAGAGATCAAAGCACGAAAGATGTATATTTTTGTCGTTTATCTTTGATATACTTTTTTTTAAATGAACTTTTAGCAGCGACAAAGAGAGGCTGCCCCCGTTGAGAGATCAAAGCGGATCTGATAGGGATCCGAGTCCTACGGGGGCCGCCTCTGAGTTTGTGTATCACACAAACTCTCTTTGTAATCTTGTTTATTTATGAATTCACTTATAACAAGTAAATGGGAAGATACCATGGCGCAGCATGGTGTCAATGAAAATGGTGTATCAGAATCCGCACTATTTTCATTCACAAAATAGCATAGACATACATAAATATAGACTGGAAAAAGGAATTAACTTCATGTAACATGATTTAATAATTTATACACCTCAAAAATTAGCACGGGTCCAATGAAAGTGCGGGACTCACTGCGGTCGCATATGTTGCAGTGCCTAAGGCCTGCCCTGGTAAATAGCGGCGTATGCTATGCCGCCGTTCGACTAGTTACGTTATAAAATGTCAAGTAGTTGATGACTTTTAGGAAGAGAGTGCATATACTGATTGTTCATCACGCCATGTGACAGGTCAAAAAAAATCTCTTGTTGAGGCGTAGATCTCAATATAAACTTATCCTATGTTGTTGTTGTTTTTTTTTTCAAGCATATATTTTTACAAAATTAGAGACCACTTTTTTTTACTTTTTAATTTCTATTTGTTTAAAACGGTAATAACATAAATAAATGTCGCGACTTCACTTAAAAAAGTAAAACCCTAGCCAGTCATTGTTTGCACGGTTTGTATTTGAGTTATCCAGTTATTGAAATACAACAAAAGTAGCACTATTGTAAGTATGTTATAAGCAAGTAAACGGAATGAAGAACTTATACATACTTATACTTATACTCGTTTGTTGGGTTGCATCAAGTTATAGGTTATAGGCGTGCGTTATGACAACAAGATTGAAGATCTAGATGAAAGTCTAACTCTGAAGCATACAAAAGTATTATAAATCTCTATTTTACATTTTAAATATCTTCTTTGTACTCATTCGAAGTAGATTCTAGATCTGGCCTGCTCCTATCAGCTAATACAAATATAATGTATTAATATTAACACTGGCATTTATTTCGGAGTTTGATCGCCCGCCTACAAATGAAGGCCAACTGTTGTTTCCTCGACTGTCCCCTGCAGCCAATCAGAATCATTATTTCAAACCGCTACACCAGAAGTGACTAATGAGTTTGTTTAATGACGTCATGAAGAGGAGACAGCCCAGGATGAACAGCTATCTCGCGACACTCGCTGCCGCTGAGGGTTGTGCTATTTTTTAAATGGTCACAGCGGCTGTGTGTGTGTTTAGAAAAAAAATGATGAAACAACTAGCCGGAAGTCACGTGATGATTCATAAAGGTGTAAATGTGACGCCACTCTGATGAGTGTCCACGAAAATAGCTGCAGAGTATTACCTACGCCCTCCATCTGATTATGTTATAGATTCACAAAAATAGATGCAAAGAGTATTACCTACGCTTTCCATCAGATTATCCCGATTCACAAAATGGATGCAAAGAGTATCTATATATATATTTCTCAAAAGACGAGTTCAAAAGTTCAAACACACAACAAGTAAGCAACAAGTAATTTAGAAGATCCCATGGCCAGCACGAGGTGTGAATGGGAATTGGTGCATCCCAATCCGCACTATTTTGTGAATGAAAGTGTTGTTTATATAATTCTCTTCTTCTCAATTTTTGTCATACTATTAAGAGTATTTCCAGATTATTGTGTCGTTAGACTATTGAAACTAGAACAACAATACACAGATAGAGCATACTCTCAGGTTTCACTTTAGAAGTACTTTAATTAATATCACAAATTACTCACATTCGTTCATTAGACATGATTACGAAAGGTAACTCATCTCTCTATTCCTAGATCTAGATCTAGATATAAAACTCGAATTCAACTCTAAGATTATAGAACTTCTCTTCGCAGAGATAGTTTTATGCTTTAGCACATGAACATACTAATTATAGTCCATTTAATCAAATTAACATTCAAATTTATTTTTCTAAAGTATTGTTACATGAGTGCAACTCTATTCTTAATATCGCGTTAATTAAGGTCAATTAGCCATTTTTTAGCTCCATTCATATTATTTTTTTATTCATGAATTCACTTATAACAAGTAAATGGGAAGATTCAATGGCGCAGCATGGTGTGAATGAAATGGTGTATCCAAATCCGCACTATTTTCATTCACAAAATAGCATAGACATAAATAAATATAGACTGGAAAAAGAAATAACTTCATGTAACTTGATTTAATAATTTATACACCTAAAAAATTAGCACGGGTCCAATGAAAGTGCGGGACCCACTGCGGTCGCATATGTTGCAGTGCCTAAGGCCTGCCCTGGTAAATAGCGGCGTATGCTATGCCGCCGGTCGACTAGTTACATATATTTTCCATTTGATTGTGTTATAGATTCACGAACATAATATTGTTACGACTTTCTTAACCGGGCCTTGCCTTCTGTCCCAACTGCTCCACAACACAACACATCTAACAAAGAACTTGACAACAAGACTTTCTTGTAACAAGGTGGCGATTTATTTACAAATTACGTCAACAGCCAATACGACACACAATTGGCTACCTAACTTCAAATGCTTTCTAAACAACAGAACTGCCTAACACTACAAGTCTCTCTTCTTAGCTTGTCCAGCTACATTTTCAAGACTCGCTCTCTTGCTGTCCTGGACCCAACTGTCCTTTTCTACACATCGTTTCTCGACCGTAAAGGCCTTCAGTCCATGACCATAGCACATGTCACGCTTGCTTGCACTAGTAGTACACTCCATTGTTTATAAAGCTGTTGACTTGTTGACCTGTGTTATTGGCCTGAGTGGTGTGTGTCAGTAAGCCACAAACACATTAACCCTTTCGGTCCGCTACTAGAGTTACTACAATATAACTACAGGGTATTACCAGCTTGTGTTATAGATTCTTACTATATCCCAAAATTAGACATGTCTTAGAAATACATACAATACCCAACCAATAGTGATGCAAAATTAGAAAACATGACGTGCCAATATAAGGCTATGTTAAATACGTACAATGATTGAATGGGAACTAGAGACAACTTATAGCTAAAGAAAAGTATTTTGACACTTTATTTCGTAATGACAATAAACTCTTTGTTCGTGAACTATGCTGGGTCAGTCAACAAGATAAAACTTTGCTTTGTTCTGTTTGTTTCTTGTATTTAAACATATCGTAATAACCATGCCATGCACCCGTCATCCAAGCTAGTGCAGAAGGTGTGCAGTGTTAGAGACTAGACGGAGAAGGATGTTTTCTTTAAAGAGAAGCAATGAAGTTCCGCCATGTTTCCGCCCAAGTCGTCTAGAACTTCAGAAGAGGATGTGCTCGAGGCAGACATTGTTATTACGTGTATGTGATGTCCGTGAATCAACATCCGTATCGTTGAGTTGCCTCCCTTAAGTTTCCTACACTGTAATGGCTGACCGCTGACTGACAGGTCACAGACGACCAGTCCAGCGCAAACGTTAAAGATCACTATAGGCCAATAATAGAATATGCATGCTCCGTTTGGGACCCTTCAAATCAAATAAATATTAAGAAACTGGAGCAGACTCAAAATAGAGCAGTGAGATTCATAACAAACGAATATTCACATTTCACTAGAGCTGTGATTCCCAAAGTGGTCTACGAAGACTTACAAGGGGTATACCAAAGTGAGAAAAAAATTGGGGGTCTATGAAATGTCCACGGGTGTCTACGATAATTGATTTTGCAAGCCTAGCAAGTCGTGACTTTCATTTTTACATTTCATTAATGCAACTATTTCATACACTAATATATGATTTCTACTTTAGTTCATACTTTAACTATTTATCCTGCAATTCAAAATGAAAATTTTTGTATTTTATTTTAATATACATTTAAAGATCTTAATTTTGTCTACATATAACTGATGTTAATGAAAAGGAAATGTAAATTGCACAGCGTAGACAATTTAAAATTGAGATTCGTTCCTTCCTTGTCAAACAAGAGGTTACCTAACTGCCCTGTACTGATGATATGAAACCAATTACGCTGGAGGATCATTTGAGACAATGCCAACCTCACAAAAAAGATAAATATTTGAACAACTTTCGAACACTCAGACTTCATAATAGACCCACAAAATCTCTCTTCAACATCATATAGAGACATTGGTTTGTAAGCATCTTACAAGATCTCTTTACTTAGTGCAAAATATGGAAAAAAAACTTTAAATAAAACACTGATTTTACCAGCCGTCATAGGTTTAAATACTACTGTACACAAACCTACATCTGATATTATTGAAAGAATTTCTATAAGCTACAATACATCAGTGGC
>JADKLZ010000003.1:34600992-34611671 GCA_021533235.1 Biomphalaria straminea | reverse complement strand
GGCACAGCCGTCATAATGAAATGTCACTGTTACCAAATCATTTTCGTTAAATGTGTGTCACAGTCGATAGAGTTTACAAATTAGATTACACAGTTTTAAAAGTGCACAAACAAATTATCCTATACAATACATTCACTATCAATACTTCCTATATTCGTGACGCCGAATACACTAGGATACGGGGCTACCTGTAATCATATACATACACGTACTTGCTATTTCTTTAGTTGTTATAATAACAATATTCTTTAGCATTTGATACACTTTTTAGCGGCCCCCGAAAGGGGAAAAGACGCTATTAGTGTTGTGTGGCCTGTCTGTCCGTCTGTCTGTCTGCCTGTCTGTCCGTCCGTCCCGTTTAGATCTCAGAAAGTAGAAGAGAAAATGAAAATCGGACATCACAATATTTTAGATCATTCAAAGTTCTGATGCAACGGCTACTTTTTCTTTTCTAAAAGCTCAAAATCTAATTTTTTTAAATATTTTATGCAAGCAGTATTTAAAGAGAAAAAACCTAATTAGTATGCAATATAAATGAGACCTAATTTAAGACAATTAATAATGTTATAAATTGCACCGTTTTATTTTGTTCGAACATATGAGTAGGCGATTTACTATCTAAGTTACCAACTCATAAAAGAGAAGTGGCAGTTGCGTAGAACATCGGCTTTTCAAGGCAAATGTTGAGAGATCAAAACATGGAAGATGTATATCTTGACCGCTGGGGCACTACATAAGATCTGTCATTTATCTATGATATAATTTCATTCGGATGTTCTTTCTGAAAATATTGAAACCTGCCTGGGTGGACCACTTCGGGGGCCGATTTTAAGTTTGTGTTTCCACACAAACTATCTTTGTAACCTTGTTAGAAATTATATTGTTTTTACTATTCTATGAAAGATGTATGTAATTACAGGTACATAAGAGATCTGTAGTTTTTTTTTTTTTTTTTTTTTTTTTTTTTTTTTTTTTTGTTTTTGTTTTTTTTTTTTAGAAATCTGTGAGTTCTACACATGGATAATAGTTGTGTACACAAAAATAGTTGTTGTTGTTTTTTTTTAATATATTGAGAAAAGTAAAAAAAAAAAAACAGCACCATGTTCAATGTATGTTTTAAATGTGTGTTTCATCATTTTCTTTGTGGTGTTATAGTAAACACATTTCTGAATGATCCATTTCTACTATTTGTGGTGGATACAAGTTAAAGCTCTTTAAATGCCAACTGACATTATTTCAAAGTCATTACGTTTTTATGCTTTTCTTATATACCTTTTCGTGCATTCACATCTTTAGATCCCCATTAATTGTGCAAGAAAATGAGACAATTCTAACATATAAAGACGTGACTCTTGCGTTATTCGTTAAATTAATTATGTCTCTTCAGAAAGCTCTGAAGTTGTCAGCACGTCAGCGATATCTTATAGACATCGTGACTTGACTACGAATTACCATGTATCATTGACTTCTGAATCCCTGCCTATGAAAGGCTCATTGCATTAACTTCAAGCTATAAAAGGAAACAATTATCGTTTGAACCCATTCCAAGTCACAGAATAATACGGATCTACGTTGCAAACTAAAACAAAAACTTTTGCATAGCAGCTTTAAAATAAGCTGAATAGAGTCATTAATTTTTTTTAATTATGGGGTTTGATTACATTTGCTGATTCTGAATTATAACTAAGTCATAGAACATAGAAACCAAAATGATGTATCACTACCGTGTAGCTAGGGTCATAGGCTATAACTTTTTTTTTTAATGTCTTACGATATTGAGCATGAGATAGTGTGACTCAATGTATGGCTATCAAATTCATTGTCGAAGTAAAACTACTAAACCTCAAATCATACTCAAATACCATCTGGCTATCTATAAATAGTTATATTCTTTCTGTGTACACTTATGTATTAATATGCTATCATTGCTATGTGTTAAAAATGTATGTGATAATTTTTCTGCACAATCACATTCTAATCTCTTTCGCTTGTATTCCTGTAACACAAAGTCATTGACAGTATATTTAGCTGGCAGCAATATGGCGTCCTTCGCGGAGCTCTTTTTTATATATTTTTCTCACGTTTTTCTTTAAACCACTCATTATGTTGCCCCCACATTTCTTCTAACCCTTTTCTCTCTTTTTCTGTGTTACTTTATTTTCTTGCTCAATTGATGTCAAAATGGATGTTAAAAATGAAAACGAAAGTAGGAGAATAGTGCTGGGTGCAAGCATTATTCAACTGTGAGCTTTATGTATTACGTGAAAGCCTATATATGGACAGTATAGAGGGACTTCTTATGGTCTGACAGTTACGCTGGGCAGGGGGGACGTACGTTTGCCAAAATCGGTCTGTTTTGGTGAGCTAAAATGTGGTCGACATAACAGAGGTGCGAAACGGAAACGCTTTAAAGACCTACTTAGGCACCAACTTGCCTTAGCTGACATAGCACCTGGTTGCATGCGGCTTCAGAACGAAACAGCTGGAGGTCACTCACAAAGTCCGCGGGATAAACATTTGAGACCAAAAGAAAATCCGCTTCCGAGGACAGACGCAGACGGCGAAAAGAAAATCTTAATCGACCACCGGCAGACAATGGTTATGCTTGCCCTGAGTGTGGCAAAATATGTAGGTCACAGCTGTGGCTGCGTGTCCACGGGAAGTACTGCATTCCTCTTTTAACTTCGGACTCCAAGACAAGTCTTATTATTATTATTTTTAAATATGCCTAAAAGCCACTAATAGGAGTAAGTTATATTAATAGTTCTCTTGCTACTCATTTCCAACCGAAGCAGACGACAGGACTGTTCTGTATGTATCGAGAAAGGGATGCAGATCTTGCTGTATTGAGAGATGTGATAATAATTGTGCGTTTTTTCCCCTACAAATATATTTTTTTTAAACGTGGTTCTTCAAGTATTAGGTACGCGATATCTTCAAAAATTCTCACCCTTCATGCGTGTCTTTCTTGATTTTTCAGCGCTCTAGTTAATGTCTCATCAGCTCTTGTAACCAGCTTTTGTATCCACCTCTTGTAACCAGCTCTTGTAACCAGCTCTTGTAACCAGCTCTTGTATCCAGCTCTTGTAACCAGCTCTTGTATCCAGCTCTTGTAACCAGCTCTTGTAACCAGCTCTTGTAACCAGCTCTTAAAACCAGCTCTTGGAAACAGCTCTTGTATCCAGCTCTTGTAACCAGCTCTTGTAACCAGCTCTTATAACTAGCTCTTGTAACCAGCTCTTGTAACCAGCTCTTATAACTAGCTCTTGTAATCAGCTCTTGTAACCAGCTCTTGTAACCAGCTCTTGTAACCAGCTCTTATAACTAGCTCTTGTAACCAGCGCTTGTAACCAGTTGCTCTGGACTGAATGGTCTTGTTGTTAGTGTTTAGAGGGGTTAGCTTTAAGGTCATAGAATCGAATGACGTGAAATTGACCTGTGGTGCAGGAAGTCTGGCTCAGGTATTCTCCCTTGACGTTTTCTTTCTGCTTTCAAACATGGCCTTTCTTTGGGCAGAGGGTATGGGGCGGTTTGTTGTTCATGTATGTCTATGTAATTGTTTAGAGTCTATAAAAACTGTTTCTATTTCCAGGGACTCAAGAGACAGTGTATGGATTAGCTCAATTGTGTCGAAGTAGGTCAAGGTCGGCAGCATTTATAGCTCTTTTATTACTTATCATATACTCAGGTAAGCAAAATAACAAAGGGTCTTAAGAGTATACAAAATGTAATAGATTTAATATTCAATGCAAAATTTACCTATCAGCTACACAAGGTGTAGCGTAAGTCTCCTCCTGTAACTCTCTTTGTCCATCTCTCTCTCTCTCTCTCTCTCTCTCTCTCTTTCTGTCTCCCTCTGTCCTTCTATTTCCCTCTTTCTCTCTCAGTCCCTCTCTTTGGTTTCTTTCTGTCTCTCTTTTCCTCTCTCTCTCTCTCTCTTCCTCTCTCTCTCTCTTTCGACTCTTTGTCTTGAAGAAAAGCGAGTCTGTGCTGAAATTTATGCAAGCTTATTGAAAGAATATCAAATGTTTTCAGCACATGTTGTTCTAAATGATCTTCCATCCTTGAGGGAATTAACTCTAATTAACAACCACAACTTCTGCGGCACTGTCTTTTTCTTCTCTCCCCTTACCCTGCCCCCATTTCTTCCTTCTTTTCCAAGCCACATAAAGCAACAACAAAACAAAATCGACAAAACATTTTTAAATTGTGAGCGTGCATTACACCACAGGCTCTAGATCTAGATCAAGATTTAAGCTCCCTTGACATAGAATTTTTTTTTCTTTACCCTCTTTTTCTTTCCTTTACAGCTTTGCTCTCTTTCTCTCTCTCTCTCTCTCTCTCTCTCTTTCTCTCTCTCTCTCTCCTATAAATACTCTTTGATTCCCCACCATTTCTTTGTCTTTTACTTCGCTCACCCCCTCTCTCTTTCTCTCTCTCTCTCTCTCTCTATCCTCTCTCTCTTTTCAATATGTATGAGGCTTGTGTGTGTGCACATTTCTTGTTATAATTATTTCTCGAGATTATCGTCAGCCTGATCACCACCAAACTTTGTGTGTAATCCTCATTACGGCTTTGTACACTCACTGAGTGTAATAAACAAGTTATTGTCAATATTGAATTCAGTATTGAATCAGGGTTGGGGGGGGGGAGAAAAATTTCATTGTTGTCAACTACAGGATCTAGGAAATGAATGTCCTTCCTTGACAATTGTATCATCTTACAAGGTCATAAGTTGATTGAAGATGGTTCAGTCATTTTTATTGCAGTCATTGTCACTTCATTGCTACCTCAGTCATTGCTACGTCAGTCATTGCTACTTCAGTCATTGTGTTAGAAACAGGGCCTGCCTAAGGCCACTTCAAATTATGCGGCCGCATTGAGTCCCACACTTTCATAGGCCTAATTCTAGGTGTAAATGATTAAATCGAACCATTTTAACCATTTATTACAGGGTTACCGCGGCCTCTGATTTTCAAGGAGCTCCTGGAAATCTCCCGAAATTGCTAAATATGCCAAAAGTCATGAAATTCTCCTGAAAAAAAAGTCATAATTGCCGTTTTGGGTGTCATTTAATATGGATACAAGCCAATCCTACTCGCGATTTCAAAAACAAACAAACGTCAAACTCACTTTCATTTAATAATATGTAATAATAAAGGAATTTTAACAAAAACATAACGTTCCAATATTTTATTTATTCTGTTTACTTTAATCACTTTCATATAAATATAGATATAAATATATAGATATTATATCTATCTATATATAGATATAAATCTATCTCGATCTTATAAAAAAGAATCAAAAGTGATATTTTGCTAGTCGATAGCAGATCCTAAATCTAAAAGGAAGATCTGAATGTTTATCGGCATTTTAATGAAAAAATACAATCTACTATAGATAACTCTTAGAGTTAATTTGACCGTGATTTTGTATAGGAATAAAATGCAAAGACGAATTTATTTTCTAGTAGAAGTCTTAATTTTCACTTATAGCCTATTATCCTTACCCCTACCAAGACTGGGCACGCAGAATCCTTTTCGCATAGGACCCGCTATCTGTAGAGCCGACCCTGGCCAGAAAGCCCCATGAATAATGGAATAGACAAAGAAGTTATTTTACCACTAAATAAACCTCCAGATTCACTTGGTTAGCGACTTCTAAATATTGAGAATTTGTCGTGAGTGATTTACTATTTTACAGTCATTTATCAATGTAACAGTAGCTTAGTTAAGAAATCAAATACTTTTCCTACACAACACACACACACACACACTTACACGCAAGAGAATAACTCAGTGGTTACAAAGTAGGATAACTTGCAATAAAACGTACACAAGGTATAAATACACTGAAAAATTTGAAACTTTTCACACAACGTCGCAAGGTCTGAAAGGGGAATTTTACTTTTTTTTATATATACATATTTATGAGAAGTCGACGAAGATCATGCAAACCTTCATAGACAGTATATACAGTAATGTGTTTTGTAATTTCTTCTATTCTGTAGGATTTCAAATTATGTACATGCCAGTGGAACTAAATATTGTAAGTTTATTTACTGTTTTTTTTTTTTAAGCTAAACAAAAATATATTTTACATATGTAGATCTAGATCTACCATAGAGTGTAAATAATGTAGATTGTTTTAAGTGTGTACACTGATTTCATGTAATTGTAATGTTATTTTTTAGATTCATTTTTATAATTGAAATTTTAACATTTTTTTTATTTATATTGTCTCCAAAAGTGTCAAGATCCGTCCAGGACTAAAGATATCAACTTTCAAAACATCGATGACAACATTACAATCGTCACAATGTACCTCAACATTGGAACATACACAAAAACTTCTTTGTTGTTTTTCTCCAAAGACTCGTATGCCACTGTCCTCTATAGAAACTGGCTTTTCTCCTGGGGCAAGCTCAACAACCGGGTGATAGCATTTTTTGATGATGATGAGTTTATTGAACAGTTCAGGTAAGTCATTGAAATAATTATTTTCATGACAATTTTTCTAAGATCGAAATCTTTTAGTGCAAGATTAGTTTATTATTCTACTCCAAAATATAGTTTAAAATTTTTAATTTTAAATCTAAATATATTATTAAATTAGCTTGCAAGTATAATATTTTAGCTATTCTAACCTTATTTGATATCGAATTTAAATTTTAAAAATTATATTTGACATATCTTAAGGGTGCCTCTGTGCTGTATCTTATGCAGACAAGTCTAAACATAAATAATAATCAAATAACCAAATCAAATTACACATACTAAAGGCCAACAATGCAGAAATACTTCACGCTGATGAACGATGAGTCATAAAGTGTTAAATATAAGTAATGAATGGAACTTTGAATGTCCCTAAGCTCAATATCTATTCTCTAGAAACTAAAGCCGACCTCTCTCTAAAGCTGCCAAGAGTATTCTGTGTTTACTTTTGTTACACTTCAAATACTTGTCTATTTTTCTAATAGCATCATTGTCACTGAGCCAAAACTTTACCCTTTTGGTAAAACAAATAACTTTTTGCACCAAATTTCTAATCGTGTCCTGACGATTTTTGAAATTATACTGAAACTAAAAATTTATCAAATTTAAAAATATACAAATGTTTGAAACCTTTAGTAACTTTACATCTCCAACAATTAAGCTTACTTTTTTAAGGGAAGTAACATTTTACACACATCAAAATTTAACTCACAGATAATGAAATGGATACCAATAAAAAGTCATATAATAGCACGTCCTTTGCTGTCATCCTCAGCTTACCACAGTTTTTGACACATGTGGCTTATATCAATCCTTGATTCTCACATTTCACAAATGTTCCACTTTATCTTGCAAAGGAAAAGAAAAAGGTTTCTAGATAATAAATTATGAAGAACATGATGACAGCACACTTTTAAAACTCCAAAGATTATATGTGAAATAATATTTTTTTAGACAGTTTATCTGCAAACTTTAAAGTTAATATACTTTTCAGGATTTGACTGCTAAACTCCTAGTAATTGTATCATAATAGTCTTCTAGCCTATGACCTTCAAAAGAAATTTAAATTAGAGTGTTATTTTACAGACTGAAAAGAGCACATCTTCCTGAGAGTTTTACAAAGATTGTGAAAATATCAAGAGACCAACTTCCAGCTTTTCAACAGAAAAAAAGGGTAGAGGAGATCATACAAAATCCTAGTTTTTCAATTTCTTATCCACCTGATTACACATGTACAATGAACGCCAAATATGATGCACTTCAAATGGCAGTCAACATGGAGGACATTAAGACTAAATATATTGCTTGGATGGATATAGGATTATTCAGGTAAAGTTAGATCTACGGTCTATGTATGTCTATTGTCTATAATTTTAGCAATGTATTAATTATATGATAAAGATGTGCACCATAAATTTTCTCCCTTCACCTTGCTATAAGACTACTGGAATATCACTCAGCGTAAAGTACGGTAAAGCCGTAATTAACCGAGACCAATCATCATAGTAGCCCTAACGTACAGACCTGTAACTCGGCAATGAACTATTGGTCTCCCCAGACCATAGGTATCTTAGCTGAATTTCATGCTTTTAGTTTTCTCAATACACTCTGATTCTATCACATGTCTAGACCAGTTGGGAAGGGGGTGGAATGGGGTATCCAGGTAAATGTTACCATAATTGCTTTTTAAATGCATTTTAAAAAAGTTTTAAGACTTGAATTTGAACTCAAGTGCTCAGTCCAATGTTTAATCAACTAAAATTCTTATTATTTTTACAAAGTTTATGATTTATTTCTTTGAAAGAAATTCCTAGTTTTAAATATTAATGCATGTAATCATGAAACCTTTTCATTTGTTAAAACTGATGCATTAATTGTGAATTGCTTAAAAAAATATTGAGTGGCATGTGAATTTTAAAATGATATAGAGAAATTCCTGAATTGTCATTAAAATTTCAAACAAGTTGCATCATGTAATTTCAATTATAAATTAGTTTTCACATTCATTTCTCCACAAAAATATACTAATCCCCCCCCCCTTTTCCCAAAAGACTATTAGATGTGGCAATTGTTTTTTACTACATAAAATGTACTTTGCAAAATGATTAAATTAAACTTAATAATGGCTATATTTCAGGCGGTTACAAAAGGATGATCCACCATTTACTCTAAAAGTACCTGCTGATTTCAATTCATCTAAGCTTGGTTTTTCTGAAGTGACCTCTAGAAAATGGTTATCAACATTAACACCTAAAGAAATATACAAACAAAACATAGTTTGGGTAGCTGGTGGCTTTGTATTGGGTGTTAAACAGGTAAGAACTTACTATGAAATAGCATTAAATAAAATAAAATGACAGTCTATATTTAAAGTATGCATTTTTTTTTCTGTGTGGTTTATCTGGAATATGGGCTTGAATTAAATTTCACTCCTTCCAAGGCACCTTTTTTTAATGTTTTCAAAATTAGGACATTATAAGAAGTTGGCATTATGTCTTTGTCCATTCATTTCTAGACTAACCCAGATTTATCTATGTCAATGTTTTAAAATTTCTATTTATTTCATTTCTGTAGGTGATTTCTGAATTTATAGTTGCCTACAGAAATACAGTGAAAGAGTTATTGGCTCAAGGCTTAGCTGATACTGACCAGCAAGTTATTGCTTCAATGTACTCTCCTGAAATGGCCTGGAAGCAGAAAATTGAAATAATGACCTATTCATGCCCACGGGGCACTTTCAACCTTTATGGACATGCTTACTTGTACTTTTGCCTGCCCTACATATGTAAAGCCAGTGCTGAATGTAAAATCAAACCAACAAGTAATTTAGAAAACTCTAATTACTTACATATGACTAGCAATTACGTTAAGTAGACATTTAAACTGCTTGTGAGGTTGGCATTCACATTTTTTTAAAAAACTTCAAGGATTTAGTGTGAGCTAGCAATCACAAAAGACACATAGAACATATTTTATCTGACAGAACTTCAAATCCACCATTCTCTCAGAGAAAAATGAGGCATCAAAAAATAACACAGAGACCTTAGGGCCTATTTTATCTGGCAGAATTTCAAATCCAACATTCTCTCACTTTTGAGGCATCAAATCATATATGAAGCACTCATCGAAATGATTGCTATCAATATTGTTTAATGCTATGAAACATGTTGAACCATGTTGATCTTTGAGTGTATTACATGTTTTATCAAGGTGACAAAAGTTGCTCAGTTTTTGATATGTGTTTATGTAAATAGACTGGTATTTCAACAGGAATAACTGTTATTAATCAACTGTACATTCTATTATTTTGTACATTATTTGTTTTATACTCTTTCCTACTTTATGAAATATTAATGTATGAGATCTTGAAGCCTTTTTATTTGTTAAAACTGATGCAATTATCGTGAATCATTTAAATTAAAATTGTTCTTTAAAAAATCTTGAGCGCATGTGAATTTAAAAATGATATAGAGAAGACTAAATAAAATTATTTTATTATCATTATCCTAACTGCATAAGATTTGACAAATTCCATCATTCACATAGGAATTTTGATGACATTAGGTTTGAATACCTAATTATGTTCTTTCTTGCCTAGTTGAGCTTTTTTATACAATTCTGGAATTGTTAAACTTTGTGTTTCCTTTTTCATTCTGCCTGATTGTTTGAATTAGTTAACTGTGTTTCAATCCAGTATCAGCTGTTAAGAGATAAGCAAGTAGAATTGACTGTCTGATGAGGCTCCTTTGCTATTGAAAAATATATCACTGCTGTCAAAGTCCCACAACTCTGTTAACCTTCTACTTAAGACCTGGAAGTTCTGAGCAATCTATACTCATTCCAGCATTGGATGTTGCATCCAATGATCTGAACAATCTAACATTATTTTACTTAGTATAATGTATATTGTGCTAAAACAAATACTGTAGAGAAAGGATTAGGATAAATTATAGTGACTTCAAATGTGTCTAAACTTAGTTATAAAGATTTGACCTTTGATAGCAAACTATTATATCCTTTGCTAATGATTTCATAAATGCCCATAAGAAAATATTTTGTAAATTGAAAAGAAGGTAGAGAACTAAACAAGTTAGTATCATAGTCATAAAACTATTTGAGATGCACAAAACTATTTGAGATGACTGAGTGAATCTAGTTAATATGCTTTCCTAAACAAAAAAA
>JADKLZ010000003.1:34585365-34600592 GCA_021533235.1 Biomphalaria straminea | reverse complement strand
TGTATGTATGTATGTATGTATGTATCGAATGGAAATCAAAACCGCGTGACCAATTTTCATTAAACTTGGCAGAAATGTTCCTTGGGTACCAACTTAGGCCGTAGTGTATGTATTGTAGTCCTAAAACAAACTTAAGACCCTCAAAAAAAATAAAGTTGACCAACTCTATTAGACTATTGTATCTAACAAAAACTAGGTCACAAGCCATGTCTAGATCTACATGTGTCGCGCAGTGGTACAAATGAAATGAACGTCATAGGTCATAATTATAATATCGCGCATTATAAATGCATATTATTTAAGTAATAAACTATATACATAATACAATTTACTTTTTATTGTATTTTTTTCATAACATTTAAACCTACAACTACCGATTTGGTTTAATTTTAAATCTTTATTTTTAATTTACTTTTTTTTTCTTTCAGATTTACTTACTTATGCGCATTTAGACCTGATAACACCGTTATTGTATCTAGATCTAGGTCAAATCTTAGATGCTAATGTGTCACACAAGTTTTTATTTATTGACTAGATTGCTGTGGCATTCAAATTGTTAGGATTCAAGAGCTATACAAAATTAAACTAACAATATTACATAAACAATTACATTCACGCGTATGATTTGCTTTTAAAATATAGGCTAGATCTATTGTATTGTTGTTGTATCGTTGCGTATTGAGGTCACCAAGGAGACGCGTCAAGGGGTCATGAACTTACATAGCTACACAAAAATAAAAACAGATGTTGACCTTTGAACAATAAATTGAATAATTAAGCTCTATTTTGCGTTATTTTTTAATTTAAATTAATGAGAATTCAATATAGACTACTCTCTTATATACATGACTATACTTTTAATTAACAATAGGCCTAACTATTTTAAAATTAGATCTAAAAGCTTTCATTTCATTCATGACCTAGATATAATAAACTACTTTCTTCTCATTTGGAGGCTTGAACTCTATATTTCTAAAGATAACTTTTCAGTTTCAGACGTGAGTGTATTCAATAATTTATAAAACGTAAATAAACAAGACAGCGAGCTCAATATCTTTACTGATTGTAGATCTACAATATTCTTCAGTAAAACATTTAAACTACTATTGGTAGGAACAATAAGGCCACTTATTAGGCCTACTTCATATAGCTTAAATAGTTGAATAAAAGAAACATATGTAAATCTATAGAGAGAGTGAGATATCTACTTTTTATCAAAGTTAATGGCTTTACGTTAGCGTGTTGATCTACGTCAACACAAACTCAAAAGTGTTTTAGTCATTGTGATTGACTAATTTGATCACAAGCTATTACATGGATCTGTCTCTCTCGAAAGAAATATAACGTTCAACTATTGTACATTTTTGTATAGGAAAAAGGGAAAAATGTGCAGATATCTTTGGGAAATTAGCAATGAATATAAACTTTTACTAAACATCGTCTGCATGTGACAATTTTCTCACTGGGATAGTAAGAATCTACCATAAGCTATTAATCTACTCGGCTATGGAAAGACACGGGCCATCACGTGAATGTATTATGCTATTATTGCTAAATTGTGTATATTTCCGTCTGTAAAAAAAGGTTTATCATTGCTTTTTATAATGAGATCAGCTGTTGACATCGAGAAGTACATAGAAGTCAAATTCATAAAGCGCTGGTTGTGAATGTGTATGTGTTTCGTATGTTAAAATTAATGTTGTTCGAATTTTTCATCAATATTGTTTTTTGTATAGTAGTTACGCTGAGGTTGTCAATTGTAATCAAAATGAATTTCCATTAAATTGGATCAATAAAAATTATCTTATCTTATCTTTATTATTATTATTTGAAACATATGTGGTTTCTCCAAACGTTGTAGCCTACCTTTTGGACTGGTAAAAAATAAAATGGGTATTGAGAAAACTATTTGTGTTAACAGGTTATGCAATAAAACGTCACCTATTCAACTTTTTACTTTTATTTTTTTTAGATTCATTATGCCACCAAAAAAAAGATGTATTGGAAAAATTACACCTGGGGCGAAAAAAATTGATTATTCAAAGGGACTTCATGTATGCTATTTGTAGAAAGAAAAACCCGAGCAAAGCCGGGTAAAATTTAGCTAGTATATATATATATATATATATATATGCTTTTGTACATGTTCAAATTTTATTGTTCTGATAGACTGTTCAGTCCAACATTTAACAACTGGATAAATTCTTTTTTTTTTTTCAATTTATTTTTTTCTGCTAAACAAAGAAATCGCTAATCAGCCTTTATATATATATATATCTTTTGGTATAACATTGTGAGCAGTGTGCAATATACAGTTGTTGATCAATAATTTTTTTTTCTGAATGTAAATGTTTGTTTATGTAATGAATATTTATTGATGTTTATTTGAATATAATGTATTGCATTTAAATTATAATGAATGATGTAATGCTGGAAAAAAATTTTTGTTATTGAGAAGCATAATGATTTATATGAACAAATATGCATCAAATAAAACATAATACAGGGGTAGTCATCATAAAGATATGCAGAAACAAGTAAATAAATCTAAATATATATCATATAATTATTAAGTTGTTTGTTAAATAAAGCAGCACATTTTTATATCATGGAACATGGAAGTTTTTGTACCATCAATACATTGATTAAAGAGATGTCAAAAAAAGTTAGGTCTTATTCAAATTATAGAAACATATTTTTAGGCATTCTATTTCGTCATACTTAAGGGTAAATGAACTGTGATTGAATAAGTTTTTAAATGGTCGTTTTAGTTTTTAAATATTATTTATTTTTTACATATTTTTTTATCCTTGGGTAAAGATTAAATCATAAAACAATTATGTTTTTCCAAATGCTATTTATCATGGGATAGAGTTCTTGAATGCTCTAGCAAACAAAATAAACAACAACATTTTAAAACCATTAATTAACGTGATCAATTACATGTGGGTAATAATCTTTTTTTAAAAGCACCTGTTAATAATAAAGTAAAATTGTTTAAAATTATTTACATGATAATTTTTTATTCCTTATGTTCTCAACTCTCTAGCCAATATTAGTTGTACTTTATAGTGTCATAAGACTGGAAACTCTTTCTACAATTTTCAAAATCTGAATTAAGTTTATATTCACACCATATATATAAATATACTCTTCTCTTATATTTGGCCTATAATGAGCCTGATAGCTTCATCTGAGTATTAGTTGGAGCTTCCGGCGAGGTAACAGAGTATGATGGTCTATTTGTCATTGTAAATTGAAAGCTTGTAATTAACAATGATATTTATTCTGAATGACTTGTTCTTAATGAAGATAAAAGTCACAGAGTATTATTATTTATATGTGTTACAAAGATTATCTTCATATAGCATGTATATGTGTACATTTTTGTTTGAGGAAATGTACATTTCTGTTGGTTTGTTTGACATTAAGATTTAAGCATCTCTATTTTTCCTATTTTTTTTATTTAAACAAAGAATTATATTATCTATTATTTGAAGACAATGTTTTGCTAGATGTTAGGTCTTAAAACCCTAAAAATCTTCCTCTATATTGTTTTTATTTGTTCCATTTCTTTTTTCTTGAAATTTAATTAACTGTTTTTGTGTTCTTTAGTTAATTCATTTTGCCATCATCTTTTCTAGATATCCTTAATGTATTTTTTATTGCTGGGCAATAAAATATTATATTTTGTATGACACCAAAGATTGTCTTCCAGGACAAGAAGTGCACAGATGGCACCAATTGTATGCCTGATCTCATTAGGGCATTCTAAAAGCTAATTTGCTTAAAGTGATCTGTTTGAGAACTCTCATCTCATAAGTGATACTTTGTGATCTTGTGTTTTACTGAATGCTTAGATATTACATTTGTGTGTATTAATAGAAGCTTAATGGAAGCTCTTTGATTATGTAAGCTGATTGCAAATGTTTTCTGTTTTTAGTTGCCTATCTCTATATTGCATAAGAAATTGATTAGGTACAAGCTGTATGGTATTTCAATCTTTTTTTACAAGGCTAAATTCCAGCAGGATAACAGGGTTTGAGCTTCACAGCTTACAAACAGGAGAAATCTTGACCTCAATTATGTTTTCATTTTACAAGGTCCATTTTACAAGGCACCTAAGTATGTGTTTGTTGAACTCCTTCAGTCATATAACCTCAATTGTTCATCTCTTAGAGCAGTGTTTCTCAAACTGTGTTCCACAGAACCCTAGTTTTCCACAAGGCTACAATAGGTATTCTGCAAACTATTGGAATAATTAACTAGTAAACCATTGCATGAATTAATTTCTCAAAAATAAGTTATAGAGAACAAGTTTGGAAACACTATCTTACAATGAGACGGAAGCCTGGGCATTAGCTAAGGTCAGATTGATGTCACACTGTTAACGCAATGGCAAATAGCCAATACAGCTTGGATCAGTAGAATGTATAAAGATTTACAGTTTCTAAGAAAAATGTCCCCAAATGTAGTTTTTATTGCTGTACTTCCGTGTAATATGTGATTCATTATTCAATGAATAAGTTATAAGTTATCTGTGTTCATTAGTTTTCTATTTGAAAAGATTGGCCTACAATAAACATTTCAACATTAAATGTAATCTCTCTCAATTTTTTTAGTAGAACACTAATAGTGAAATGTTTTCTGTTAAGTATATCTATTGCTAAGCCAGTGTGTTCATGTCAAATTCATCTTAGAATCATCTGTCAAACTGTATAAAAATAAAATATTTTTTTTAAAATGCCAAAAAATGTTAATTTTTTTTCCTTTTTTTTTTTTTTTTTTTTTCAGGGTTAGGGTTCTCTTTTTACAATATATGTGGGTGTGACATTTGCAGTAAGAAAACATCCAGCATAGAAGATACATGATTTCAAACTTGTTTAGAAGTAAATGTATCTTTCAGAAAAAAGAAGTCCTAATGGGTATCATTTAAATTGTTTCCAAATTTTAGTTTTTGTTTTTTTTTTTTCATTTGTAAATTTTAAAAGTAATTAGCACTCAACTTCAGTCTCTTTCCTTCTCTGTCTGTTTCTCTCTTTTTTGTTATCTTATTAATGCTATTAGGATTGGTTTTGTTTTTTATTTAGACCACGTATTAAAGGAAGCAGAACGATATGAGTCATATTAACAATAAGTGTAATTAGGGAAAAATAACCAAAGTGTTTAAATAATAGGAAATTTGTGTGATATTTGTTTTTACTGCTTTACATATAGATTGCAGACTATTGGCAAAATCCTGAAAGTAAAATACAAAATAGAATCTATATATATAATCCACAAAGAATTAGGTCAGACAACAACAACGAGTAATCTATTTTTAGCTCCATTAATTCTCTTTTACTTATTTTATAATGCGAAAAATTAGAACCATATTTAAAACTCGAATTATTTATGTATTTAATAGTCTAAGAGAAAAGTTTTCTGGAGCGTAAAAGGTTTATAATTCTTTATAAAAAAATCCATTAACTTGCAAAAGACCTTTATTACGAGTGTTTGTGGACAATTGTGGTGGAAAAAAAAAAGCATTAGCAAGGTTAGAGAGACAAAATGACTATATTTTAAAATGTTAAAAATGTGTTTGATTTCTTTTAAAGCAATAGCTTAACAGACAAATAATTATAGGGATGTTAACTCGACTGGATGGCGCGGGGAATCTGTTGTAAGTAATAAAATGGCTTAATTTAATAATTTTTACACTTTAAATTAGAGCGGGTCCTATAAAATTGCGTGTCCTATGAAATGCGGGCCCCACTGCGGTCGTTATAAATGACTATATTTTGTTAAAAATGTGTTTGATTTCTTTTAAAGCAATAGCTAAACAGACAAATAATTATAGGGATGTTAAATCGACAGGATGGCGCGGGGAATCTGTTGTAATAAAATGGCTTAATTTAATTTTACACTTTAAATTAGAGCGGGTCCTATAAAATTGCGTGTCCTATGAAATGGGGGCCCCACTGCGGTCGCCGCCCCTGGTAAATAGCGGCATATGCTATGCCGCCGTATAAATGACTATATTTTGTTAAAAATGTGTTTGATTTCTTTTAAAGCAATAGCTTAACAGACAAATAATTATAGGGATGTTAAATCGACAGGATGGCGCGGGGAATGTGTTGTAATAAAATGGCTTAATTTAATAATTTTTACACTTTAAATTAGAGCGGGTCCTATAAAATTGCGTGTCCTATGAAATGCGGGCCCCACTGCGGTCGCCGGCCCTGGTAAATAGCGGCATATGCTATGCCGCCGGTCAACTAGTACTATAGAATACTGCAAATTGCAGTAGTCAGGTTGTGAATCTGTCAAAACATATTCTTAGTGACCATCTAGGAGATAAAAGGAACCTTCGTACAAAATTTCATGCAGATCCAAATGACAGCTTAAAAGGTTTCTTACTCAATGAAGCAGGTTGCTGAAAAAAAATAATTTGAAAAGGAAAAAAAAACTATATATATATATTTTTTATTTATCCATGTATTCAAAACTCATAAATATGTGGAAAAAAGTATACATAGTATAGTAAATGAAATGACTTCATTTTTTAAATATTTATTGATCCAATAATTTAAAAAATTAACTTCTATTTTTTTTTATTTTTTGTGTGCATTTATGTTGTTGTTATGTTTTATGTTTTAGATCTTCGATTATCATCATTTTTGTAGCACAACGAAAATGAAAGAAAGAAAGAGAAAATAAAATGTAAGGATTATAAAAGGCTTCATTTATACAAGAACACTAACTGTGTCAACTGCTTTCAAAGTATTTTAAGTCAAACCAATTTTTTTTTTTTGCAGCATCATAATAGAAAACAAATAAACACAATGTTATCGGGTTATACTTTTGGACAGACAACAAAAATGTTTAACAAAGCTTTTATTATTTAATTTATTTTATGTTGTACAAATCTGTATGCATATTTTGAAATGATTATCACAATCTCAATTAGTATAAGAGAACTGAATTTTTAAAACCTATAATAATACCGTGAAGATTTCTGTGTAGCATAATAATAATTCCATTGCAAATAACAAACTCTTTTTTAACATTGAACATTACATGTGCACTGTGTTAACATTTTAACACAATGAATGATAAATCAGGTTCATTTGATTTTAACATTTCATTTTGTTTTCCTTTCTGATTCATTAATATAACTGACAGTTCCTCCTAAACAGAGTTTCGGTTAGTGTATGTACATGACCCTTTTGGACTAACGCTCAACTTGAACAAGAGCTGGAAATGTACGCATGCGAAGTCTCTCCACTTCTGCTCTTAAAATAGCGACTTCCTGTGCTTGGGCTTTAGCTAAATCCACCATCTTTCTCCTTTGAACTATTTCTTGGTAACGTCTGTTCATGGAATCATCATCCCGATTTTCAACTGAAATGTAAATAGAATAGTTGCTGATTATAGTTTTTCAAATTTAAAAAAAATCAAACAAAATATGGAACTAGGTTGAATGTGTTAAACTGAATTCAAAATGTGGAACTAGGTTGAATGTGTTAAACTGAATGTTTTTATTGGGAACCCAAAATATGTGAATAGAGACTTCAAAATATATCAAAATATCCTTTTACTGAGTACCTAACCATTTCATACTTAATGAAATTATCAAATTATCATATGCTAAAAAACTATAATGGTCTCTTGTAGGCTAATTGAAAAATTGACCAAAATGTTTGAATAGTGGATATATATCTGACAAGTGATGGTGTTATTAATTATTTAAGTAAAAGTAGTAATGTTCCCCTTTCAGACCTTGTGGTCTATAGGATGATGTAGGAAGCTACAAAGTAATGTTAGCAAAAATTATACAAACTTAATTGATTCAGTAATTAAACAGTTATGGATTTCATTTCAATTATTTTAACTCTTTCCCTCCTAACTGACGATACCATCGTTGATTTCACTAGAATGTGTTAAATAATTACGGAGAGAAAGAGTTAATTTAAAATGAAGCATAAATGCATGGTTTGTTATCTTCCTGGAATGCATTCAAATAAAAGCTAAATGTAAGACACAACAAAATAAAAGCTAAATGTAACACACACCAAAAGAAGAGAATAAAATGAAATAATTTTTAAAAAGTGGATTTCTATGATGTGATGATGGTTTAGTACTATCTCCTAGAAATGTATGTTTTTCAGTGTTTAACATGGTGGAAGTGTTATGTCATGTCCATTTTGGAGCATTTAAAAGTAAAGGGAAATAATTGTTGCACTATAGACTTAAGCTTTGTCGCTTTTGTTTTTTCATTGCATTTACTTGCTCGTGTATTATCTTGAACTTTATCCATCTTTTTGTATAACAAAAATAGACATTGTGAAATGAGTAGATCACATAACAGATAATCATATATCTCAAAAGCATTATTTGTGCAAAAGTAAAAATGTCCCCAATGTAATCTTATGAAATACAGACGTTACTTCAAACAAGAAGATGATTATGTCCTATGTGAGTTCCTAGGAGATGGATTGGACATGTTAAAATATGGCTGATAGTTGACTATACTATTCCCATACAAAATGCTCATTTCAGAGTAGAGTGAATTATATGTGTAATCTGTGATTGTGTTTTAACATCAATAAGTAGGTCTGGTTTTTTCTCCTAATGAGAGATTTAATAAGCTTTATCCTAAAATTATGCAGTACACCATTGCAAAGAAAAAAAGGTTATTAAAGGTTGATTCTTGAAGAGTGGTGGGATGATAGCAATCCAGCATCTAGAAATTGTGAAAGATTTAAACTTACTGTTGATGTCTTCTATCTGTTTCCTTTCATTGACTACAACATTCAAGTCTAACAACTCTTCATCAAGTTTTTTGTTGTTGAGAGCTTTGTTCTTAGTACTCTTCGCCATGTCTCTGAGAAACTGTTTCTTCTGGGCAAGAGTCTTCTCATGAAACTAAAAACAAAAATATTAATAAAATGTCCTACTAGTAAGACTAGACAAGACTGTTTTCTTTGAACTAGGAAATAAAAGACCAATTCTACTATTGACAACATTAAATGGAAAAGTAAAGGGGTTTTCTTTTATTGAGACCAAACAATCCAAAAGATATAAGCTTCTCCTCTTTCTTAAGCCAAAGTTTTTGTAAGGTGTAATGTGTAAATGCCAAATACCCCCTTAGCAATTACAAAGACCCAATTAGAAATGAGTGGATTCAGAAACATCTTAAAATTTAAAAAAAAAACTCATCTGCCCCAAGTTTAGAACTCAAGATTTATTGTCAGCCAACAACTCATTAAGATCATCAAGAACTGCTTTCTCTTTTTCTTTTCTATTGTTTTAAAATTTAAACAAGTAAAAAAAACAATAAATTTTCCCATACCTTTTTCAACTGTGACACAGTTTGTTCTAAAGTACTGATTTCTTCAGCTTTCTTAGCTTCATAGTCTTCTTCATGTAAATACTAAGGAATTACAAACAGGCAAGAAAATAAATAATTCCCTTTCATATCAAATAACTGACAAGAATTGGTTGCACTATTTGTATATGCTAACTCAAAAAACATTTATTATAAAAATGTAAAAGAAATGGTAAAAAATAAAAACAAATGAATAAACTTTACACAAAACAATTTAACAATTATATGAAATATGTGCTAAATAAAGAACTACATAAAAGAAGCAGCCAAAAAAAAAAGCTCTACTTACTGCTTGTATCTCTCTGGTTACTTTAATAAATTGTATGTCTTTTAACTTATTCTCCAAATCCTCCATTTGCATGGACATTTTCTTGTGCTCCCTAAAATATTTTCAATACAATTTCATAAAATCTCAATCCATTTTAGAATTAATAGTAGACAAATAATGTTTACAAACTTCTCTATCACCTAAATTATGTACTAAATCTAAAATTTATCAGTTAAATTTCAATATAAACTATAAAAGTACCTTTGAAAATCTAATTTCACCATCATCGTCATTATGCACATACTAAGTGCAAGGGATACTACTTTAATTTTAAAATGCATAATTTTTATATATTTTATGAACATTCATTTCAATCGATTTGTAAACAAAGTGAAAAAAGATAGTTCATGTTATGCAATAACTAGGCCTAAATGGGCTCAAGATACTCCACAAAGCCTAAAAAGTTTTTGTTTTTCTTTTAAAGTCAATTAAGTTACAGTCATTAAGCAGTGGTCCTGGTGATGAAGATTATTTTTGTTAATAAAAGAAACTATTTACACTTTATATGATATTCAATAATACTTTAATAACCTATTTAAGAGACATGTTTTGAATGATGTATGTTTGAAATGATTGAGACAAAAACAAGACACTACCATTCGAGCTGGATATAATGTATGTTTGAAACAAAAACAAGACACAACCATTCAAGATGGATATAATGTATGTTTGAAACAAAAACAAGACACTACCATTCAAGGTGGATATAATGTATGTTTGAAACAAAAACAAGACTATCATTCAAGCTGGATATAATGTATGTTTGAAACAAAAACAAGACACTACCATTCAAGCTGGATAATTCCTTTCCTAAAATCTTTGCTTTCTACCATGCTGGCTATTTTCCTTTCCCCAAGTTGCTATAAAGAAAAATAAATGGACAAGAATAAACAATAGTTCAGAATTCATGTCGACAAAAGTTTGAGAATGACATTAAGACACTCAAAACAAAACTGTATGCAACTACAAAAGAGCCCATAAAATGGAAATTACTTTAAGAATGAAAAAAAAAATTTATGAAACTGAAAGAAGTATTAATTAAATTTTTGAAATATATATATATATTTTTACTCTGAAACTCAGTAATATGTATCCATCAAGCCTACCAGTCATATATTTACTACAGTATTATTTAGGTACTGCTCAAAATGCCATTTCTCAAACTATATTTTTTATAAGATTTTAAACTTGTTCATAATTTTAATAGATAAAATTATAACTTAAGTACAATACATTTGATATTTCTTGATTTGTTAGTTTCACATGTTCCTTTAGAAATGAATATTATTACATCAACACTCAAACCTCCATACCAGACAGAATACAAACTTGGTACTATTGCAATGACAGACAGTTCAAAGTGTATAATTCAAAGTTAGGGAGCTATTTTTTTTAAATCCACATCCTCAAAAGCAAAGATGTTGAAATCCCATTTTCTTTCTCTGTGAAATCTTTGAATTCCAAAAGCATAATCAGATATTTGTGTTGTATCTATTGTTTGCTTTGATTTAAGATGTTTATGTTTAGTTTTGTTGTCTATATTGTTTGCTTTAAGATGTTTATGTTCACCTTAATTGTTGTATTAAGATCTTCCACAACATTTCGATGCACCAGAACACTTTCTCTGAAATCTCGAATAAAAGGGCCAGCTTCAACTTCAATCTGTCCTTGTTTCAACAGTAACTGTACTTCCAAATTCAAAATAAATCTCTGCTCATCTTCCTTGATTCTGAAATAGAGATTAACAACAATGTTTTCAAAATTAATTTCGTTCCATGAAAGCATGACTCTCAGTTAATGTTGGCTAGTATATTTTCTTGTTTATCTTCTTTAATGTGTTTATTTCCTATACAGTAAATTATTATAATTTTATCTCCAAAAAATGTAAAATTATGTTGAATTTGGACATTTTCATAACTTGCAGTGGTGTATTTAGGTATTTGGACACCCAGGGGGTCAACCTTTTAAGGGCCCTTGCATTTTGACATTCAACACCATAACATTAGATTATGTACTAAAAAAATACATAAATATATATAAATTCCAATTGGTACAGTATTATATGTAGGTCACAGCTGGGGCTGTGCAACCACTGGAAATACTGTATTCCTCACTAATCTTTGGACTCAAAAACAAGCCTTATTATTATTACTATATAAGTAAAATTAACAAAAAAGAATCATTAAGACACTTTTAATAATACTGTTGTTCATTGGCAAGATAATGCACAAGTGACAAATCTCAATTCATATCACCTCACCTCATTGTTTATGTGCAACAAAAGCATCTATAATAACATTTAGATCTATGCTGTCTAATATTTTTGACTCCATAAGAATAGCAAGATTACATAGCAGTGACACAATATTCAATAATTAATGTAAAAAAAAAATTAGGAATTCATTTAGGAGCCCTCTCAAGTGTGGGCCCAGAGGGGGATTTCAAATCTGGATTCCCCTCCCTAGTTATGCCATTGATTGCTTAATTAGAGACATTGAACAAATGTATAGTGTTAACAAAAAAAACTTATAAATCTTTTTTGTATATTTAAGTAGTAATATTGTGGGTAAAAATAAAAAAAAGTAAAGTTCCCCTTTCAGACCTTGTGGTCTATAGGGCAGATGATGTAAAGGTCATCTGATTCTGTGGCCTAAGGGTCACGAGGATGTCATGTGGCCAGCACAATGACCAACCGCCTTTACTTTTTCTCAACTAATGTCAGGTACCCATTAGAGCTGGGTGGATTCAAAGGTGCCCAAGAATCCCGTAATAAAAATCCCAGCCTTCACCAGGATTTGAACCCAGGACCCCCGGTTCAGAAGCCAAGAGCTTTACCGCTCAGCCACTGCGCCTCCTATTGTGGGTATTCAGCAATAAATATTCTATAAAAATCAATAAATTTTCAGTTTTAAGTTGTGATGATGTTACATTGTAAATAAAATTTAGTACAATGTTTTTAATTGTAAATAAAACTTACTTGGCAATCATTTGAGTTAATTGTTCAATCTCAGCTTTATATTTATCATCTTCTTCTTGCCGTCTGTGAACATATGTCTGTATTTCTGCTAAAGTATTGGCCTTCAATTTCAGCTGGTGTACAAATAAAATAGTTAAAACATTTAATTCAGATTTGAATGTTTAAAGTGTAGCAAATTCTTTTTTTTATTTTTAATAATTTTAAATGTAAATTACTTGTAGATAGCATTTGATAAAAATTATAAGTATATTCACTGAAAATGTCTGGTGCGCATATATTGGTTCAACCAAAAATGCGTGCCTCTTTGTTTCTTTGCTTTTTTTTTTTTATTCTAATGACTATTTTATTTTTGCTTGGCAGTCACAAAAGCTGACACTCACACCTCTATTACAGTTCTAAGAATCAAAAGCATTTACTTTGGTTTAATTTTTTTAAAAATCAGACAAACCTGAAGTTCACTTTCAACTTTGTTTCGTCGAAGTTTACACATTTTTTCCCATGCATGGTGATCAACACCATCTGGCATGTTGTGAGGCTTATCTAGATCATCAAGACCAGAAGCTAACTGTGTTCTAAGATGATTAAGCTGAACAGAGGATGATGGTCGGTCAGAAAATGGATTAGACATTCTCTTGCCCCCTTCAATAGATTTGAATTTCTGTGTCCTATCAAAATAAAAGATTATAAAACCTTTTTTAAATGTCTGCAAGCATATCTTAAATTATAATAAGCAATTGTTTAACATTTTCAATGCTAAGCACTATTTGAAGCTATCAACCTATCACCTTGGTCTCCTCTTGAATTGTTTGTATAAAGAGTCCACATTAACACCCAGAGCATCTGTAAATTCTCTTCTGAAGGACTTGTCCAGGTATTTGTCCTCAGCTTGCAAGTGTTCATACTCATTACGAAAGATATCTAAAATTTTCCTTGCTTCTGCCAAACCTTCAAATGCTTGTTGCTAAAAAAAAAAATAAAAGCATATTATGAGATCTAAAAAATTGTGTTAACCTATTCTTTTGTTAAAAGGCTATAAGGAAAAAATCCAAGGATATGACCCCAATAGAAACTGGAACATTTACTGTAGATTGTATAATGTGTCTGAGTCCACTCTGTCTATATCTTTTGTAGTAAGTAATAATGCCAGTAGCTGGAATTTTACATTGAGTTTTCAATATAGTTGTTCCAGATACATTTTCAAGTTTCAAAATAACTAAATGTAAAAAAAATAATTAAATGCTATATGTTCTTTTCATTTATGAAAATGTTAATAACTTTTGCAGCCTAAACTAAATAAATTTTCTCAAATTTTATTTGAAAAACAAGTTTTTAAAAATAGAAATTGTTCTTGTACTTCATTATTTACCTTTGCATGTCGTTTCAGCTCCAATGTCTCATGCAAGTCATTATCTCTGATAGTGATTTCCTCATGAATTAACATGGAAAAGCGAAGTCGTAAAATCTTTAGTTCTTCCTACAATGATATTTAAGTTACATTTAGTGAATACAATATATTAATATATTTAGATTAAAAAGTTTAATATTAAATCTAACTTTTTTTCCCCTTTTCCATAACTTTATATAAAGCTATAAAAAGAAAAGATATATTTGGGTTTATCACCAATTAGATTAATTACAGAAATGGATACTTACTGTTAAGCAAAAAAAAATCAATGAAATATATTCTTATTTAATTAATACTATTTATTTTAGAATCTGGGTGATCTTAGGTACTATTGAGGCATAAATAGGAGCCTGACATCATTAAATACTCAGCAATTCAAGATAAAATAAAGACAATTTGAAATAAAAGCATTTGGAATCACTTTTTTTCTTGAGGATAGTTATTTTTGTTCTTAATTTATATTTAGAATTTAAATGAATATAAATACTGCTTGTTCATAATACATAAAAGAAAAAAATCAAAGCAATAAAAAAATGCAACTTTTTTTCACTATGCATTAGAATATTAATATCTCTAGCATATCAAAATATAAACAATATATAAATGCTGCTTGTTCATGCTACGTAAAAAAAAAATCAGACCAACAAAAAAGTTCAATTTTTTTTTCATTATATATTAGAATACTAATATCTCTAGCATATCAAAATATAAACAATATTTAACTATGAAACTTTCAGTGTAATAATAGCCCAAAGTTGAAGATTAAAAAATTTTGATGAGTCAATAACTGTATATACATTTCATCCATCATATTTTAATGATGACCACTTTAACTAAACCTAACTTAGCTGATTCCCACAATTCCCTAAAATTATCATTATCTATAAAAATGTATAATCCAAATTTTAAATTGAACTACAAAAATAAATCTTACACTGGTATTTAAAGATAGTAACTAACATCTAAAGAATACCTAAAATATTTTCAAAATATTTCGCCAGTAAACTAACTAATAAAGTTTACTTCATTAGTTGTGTTTTTCATAACAAATACTTAACTTTGACCTGCCTTTCACCTGATATATCACCATCATTACTTTGACCTGCCACTCACCTGATATATCACCATCATTACTTTCACCTGCCAC
>JADKLZ010000003.1:34516929-34561069 GCA_021533235.1 Biomphalaria straminea | reverse complement strand
TAGCACTCTTAATATATATCTTATTAATTATTATTATTAATAATTTGGATATAATTTAGATAAAATTTAGGTAAAATTAAAATAAAAAGCCCAGATAATCAATAGAATGAATGCAATATTTAATTTAAAAATAGAATATTAGTTTTAGTTTATTATAACATTTCAATGTATATCTAGACATAAACATCCGGAACAATCTATTATAGATATTTTAAACTATCGCAATATTTCTGAATGAAAAGTAAAGGTTAAATATTATTTTCAAAAGCCTTTAGTTGTTTTTTTTTTTTATCTAACCGTGACGGACAGACCAACAAACAGTTAAAACGCACAAAAAAATATGCTTCTTTCATTCTAATGTTGGCAATAAATAAAATGTTTTTTAAAATGTGATTTTTAAAAAAGTTTAAGAAATTAGTTTAGAATCATGTCATGTCCGGGCTTTACGCTAGTACACGAAAGTCGCTGCTAAAAGTTTATTAAAAAAAATATGTCAAAGGTAAACGACAGATCTTATTTAATGCCCCAGCGGTCAAAATATACATCTTCCGTGCTTTGATCTCTCAACGTCAGCCTTGTAAAGCTGATGTTCAAGGCAACTACCACACCTCTTTTATGAGTTAATTACTTAAATAGTGAATACTCATAGGTTGGAACAAAATGAAGCGTGAAACCTAATGCATTATTTTAGATTATTAATTGTATTAAATTAGGTTTCATTTATATTGCATACTAATTAGGTTTTTTCTCTTTAAATACTGCTTGAATAAAATATTTAAAAAAATTAGATTTTGAGCTTTTAGAAAAAAAAAAGTAGCCTAGCTGTTGCATCAGATGTGCTAATATAAAATATATTACGTCATTGTTTATTGTTTATGTTTTGAGTGAACTGTGCTAATATAAAATATATTACGTCATTGTTTATTGTTTATGTTTTGAGTGAACGTAAAAGATAGAGCGGAAATAAAAGAGTTCTCTAATGTCTACCTTAATGAAGACAAGTCTCGTTATATTATTTATTGTTAACTTGTAAAGTCTACAGTAGTTTATTAATCTGTGACAACAGAACATGATGTCAGAAGGGTCAGATCTTGTGATCTGGTGTCAGATTGGTCAGATCTTGTGATCTGGTGTCAGATCTTGTGACAGATCTGGAAGGTAGTGGCTTCTAAATTGTTTTTAAAGTACACTTTATTTGTAATCAAGTGGTATATCACTAGTTCATTTGAATTGTTTTGGATCTAGATCTAGACATAGAATCTAGAATCTGTAATGGAATTATTCGATCCTCCTAAACCGTTGTCACTAGACGGCAATCTGTCTGAAAGATGGAAAAAATGGAGGCAAAGTTTTGAACTGTTTATGGTCGCCACTGAAAGGAACACGAAGCCCGAACGAGTAAAGAAAGCTTTACTGCTACACCTGATCGGTGAACCCGCTCGAGACATCTACAATTCTTTTGAAGTAATTGAAGATGAGACTGTAGACAAACTCATTGAAAGGTTCCAGAATCATTTTATGCCTAAATCCAACACTGTTTATGACAGATTTAAATTCTTTACAAGAAGTCAGAAGGACGGTGAAACGTTTGAACAGTACTATACAGATTTAAAGAATTTGTCCAAAGAATGTAAGTTTGACAACCTTCGTGAGGAACTCATCAGAGATCGATTGGTATGTGGCATACAGTCGGATCGAGTGAGAGAGAGACTTCTGAGAGACGTAGACTTAACTTTAGAAAAAGCAGCAAGCATCATTCGTGCTGACGAGCATACACAGAACCAAATGTTGGATATGAAAGTGGATATGAAAGGACTACAAATAGATGCTGCTAGTAAAGTAAAGAGGACAGAAGACAGAATGCCAGTTAAAAACTCACACGAGAGTAAGGCAAGGAACCATGGAACAAGTACCATTAAAGATTGCAGATCTTGTGGTAGATCGCATGGAAAACACAATTGCCCAGCATTCGGACAGACATGCCGAAAATGTAAAAAGAAAAATCATTTCGCTGCAAAATGTCGTTCGAAATATTCCAAGGCTCTTGATTTACTGGAAGATGAAAATCAAGCAAGCCAAGCAAATGAGTTATGGTTTGAGGCAATTGGAACTGACAACAATGTCAGAGTTTGGATGGTTGATGTCAATATTATGGGAAAAATAGTCAAAATGAAGATTGACACAGGAGCACAAGCCAATGTGATATCAGAGTCAACGTGGAACACTTTAGAAACTGAAAGTCAGTTAAAACAGTCAAATACTACCCTACGAGCATTAGGGGATGAAGCATTAGAACTGAAGGGAGTTGCATCGGTCACATTTAAAGTCGACGATGTGGAAGTCAAAGATGATCTGTATGTGATCAAGAAAGAAATTAACCCAGTTCTTGGTATGAAGACATCTATTGCTTTAAGACTAATCGAAGCAAAGAAAAACGTCGAAGTACATGATGTCAAGCGACAAAATGAAGTACCACGAGAGTTGATGCCGAGAAATCAACTAACAACAACTTGCAGACCAAAGTCAGGTTCTCAATGGCATGAAGATGCTAAACTATTACGTGCTCAAGAGAAATCGAGACCAGATGAGGACATAATTAAGAAAAATTATGGCGCAACAGGAAAGTTTCCCGGAAGTAATCAGAAGATAAAAGAAATTCGTCGCAAAACTGAAGCTGATGTTAAACTGTTCAAAAGAAACAATGTAAAGAAAAAATTGTTACCTCATGCTGTACCAGACAGACCATGGAAAAAGGTTGCGACATATTTGTTTGAATGGCGAAACAATGATTATTTGCTAGTTGTGGACTATTTCTCAAAATACCCTGAAATAAAACGACTGGAGAACAAAACAGCAGAATGTGTTATCAGAGCACTGAAAGGTATTTTTGCTAGACATGGCATACCTGAGGAAATAGTGATCGATAATATGCCATTCAACAGTTATCAATATAGAGAGTTTGCTTATGAATGGAATTTCAAGATAACTACATCAAGTCCCAGGTACCCTCAATCAAATGGTCAAAGTGAGGTGTATGTTGGTATCGTAAAGCAGATATTCAACAAAGCATACAAAAGTGGGAAAGATCCATATCTCGCTATGCTCGAGTATAGAAATACTCCAATAAGTGGACTGCCGTATTCACCATCACAACTGCTGATGAGTAGAAGACTCAGGGACATAATTCCAACTGATCCCAAACTATTTGAACCATCGATAGCTGAAAATGCAGAGAGATTACTCAACGAACGACAGATGAAAAGCAAAGTAAAATACGATGCAAAAGCAAGACTACCTAAAGATTATTCTGTCGGAGAGAAGGTGAGAGTGCGTCTAGGACAAACATGGTAGAAAGCTGTCGTCATTAAGAAACATCCATCACCCAGATCTTATATCATAAAGACAAATGATGGAAAAAACTACAGAAGAAACCAAAGGTTTTTAAACAAGAGTTTTGATGAAGACATCTCTGGGTACTATGATACTGACGAAGACAATGAACAACAAACTGTTAGAACAACCGAAACAGTTATAGACCAACGTCTAGAGAACTTGTCGTGCCAGAATAACCAGAAGTGGCCGAGTTGTTAAGATTCCTTCTAGATATCAGTAGGCCCTATTAAGAACTTTAAAAGGAAGGATGTGCTAATATAAAATATATTACGTCATTGTTTATTGTTTATGTTTTGAGTGAACGTAAAAGATAGAGCGGAAACATAGACATATATATATATGTCTATGAGCGGAAATAAAAGAGTTCTCTATATGTCTACCTTAATGAAGACAGTCTCGTTATATTATTAATTGTTAAATTGTAAAGTCTACAGTAGTTTATTAATCTGTGACAACAGAACACTTTGAGATGCTTTTTGTAAGATAAACGATGTTAGTATAGAGTTAATAGTCTATAAGATTTAACATTGCCAAATGAAACGGAATTCAGTGTAAGCCTATTTGGGTTCTTGAAACTTGAATTGGAAAGTTGTTTCCTGTAGTTTTATTATTTTTTTTTTTTTTGGCTGAACTTTTTGGAAACTATTTTTTATTTTTTTTTTATAAAGTTTTTTTTTTTTTTTTTTTCTTCAGCGTAATTTCTGCTGATTCCTTGCTGTTAATATAGCCTGGTTTGAAAAAAAAGTTAAAGTCTTGGTGATGAGATACTTTATTGGGTACCACTTTAGGAAAATTCTAAAATTACATTTGTGTTTTTATCAGGATTGGGAAGTCGATAGGAACATTTAGATCTAGGTCGCAAATCGCATAGAACTATCTAAATAAGTTCGGTACCATTAGTTTTTATTATTGACGACAAAGTAGTGGCATCCAACCTGGCACTTTGTTGCTTTTTCTATAATTTTAAGCCTAAAAAAACGTCTCCCCTCCCCCTATTTTGTTAACTTAAAAAAAAAGAAAGGTTTTATTATATCTATTTCCTTTTAAAAAATTTATTTACCTATAAATTAACTATTACTAACGAATAGGTCTGGCTTGGCAAAGTATATGCACTTTCAAATAATATAGATAAATACTACAAACTGGCATATCTTTAGAAATCGGATTATGAACGTGTAGTTTATTAAACACCTGTCCATCTTGCCGCCATGCTTTTCCTGAATTTTCACTAAAAAGCAAATTTGATATTACTAATTTACATTTTAAAGCTTTTAATCTTTAAAAAAAAAATCATTGTAAGTGGGTGGTCAGCAAGTTTTTTAAAAATAACCTCAACATATTAAGATCTAGTTCTATTCATTTTGTCTGTTTAGTGCTTGTGAAGATCAAGTACTCTAGACTAGACTGTCACTAGACTCAGTCAGTAGACTGACTAGAGTCGAGACACTGACTAGACTAGAGTCTAGTAGAGTAGAGTAGGTCTACTCTAGAGTCTAGAGACACTAGCTTAGTAGTTAGAGTCTAGAACAGTAACTCCAACCAAATGCCATGACAAATCCAGTCTCAGTAACTCACAGTCACTGACTCAACTGACTGACTACACTAACTCACTGTGACAGTGACACTGACAGTACACCACTCGAACACCTTCATTCATTTCAATATTCATGCTAATAATAGTAATAAGATAGATCTACTTGTCTTATCACAGTTTATCAAACACCCCACTGTTACCTGTAGTATTTTTTTAATTCACCATTATTTTGATGGTGAAACTATTCCATTAGTATTGTCACATGTATTCATTTGTATTGTCAACTATTGTCAGTATTGTGCATCATCCATTTCTTTAAATTCTATTATATTTAATATTAGATCTCAGTCTCATGTGTTAGAGAGTTTCTTAAGATGTTCGATCCTTGAAGGTAGCGGTAAAAAAAAATGCTTGAAACTTTAGTTTTAAGCTCTTGAAAGCATCGACCTGACCCACTTTAACGTCAACTTCTCAAAGCTAATTTTAACTATGAGTAGTAATACAATAAAACAAATTTACTTTTATAGACAAATGGATGAGGAGTTAATAGATCAGATATACCTATTATAACAATCAGTATTTTCCTAGGTCTAATCCTTATGGATATAGTTATTATAGATCTATTTAAATAATAATATATACACAATTTCCAACATAAAAAATGTTGGCAACTGAGCTTAACTTGTTTGTTTGAGACTGAGTGGCATCAGTGCCATCAGTTACTCTAGATTCTAGATCTAGTTCAAATTTTTAATTAATTTTTTATTTGGTGAAGGTTTAACATACAAAAAACCCTATTTTTCTACTAATGGACAATAAAAATAGGCTGTGTTCCTTTGTATGTTATAGTTATAACTATGACTATGTATTACTACTCATGAAGATTTTATTTACAAATAAAATTGGTCACTTCATACTCTGAACACAGTTTTTATGCTAAGTTCCTAAACACCACTATGTAATTGCTAAAAAATGATATATCTGTGTTCTTTAAAAATTATTTAGATTGTATCAAAAGAAGTACCGGTAATTCACTTCTGCAATATATGTATTTCTATTGCCTCCGACCTTTTCAATGCCATGAAAAGAATGAGAAAATGACTACACATTAGGATTACAGCTATGGTCAGAACAAAGTTGGCCTAAACAGCAGTTCCCCCCCTCCAAACTTAGCAGGAATTGTAAATGTTGATACATGTTTCTATAGCACGCAGTTAACCAGGGTGTCATGTGACCAGCGCAATGACCAATTGCCTTTACTTTTCCCAAACTAATGAAAGGTACCCATTATAGTTGGGTGGCATTTCATACCTGCTCCTGATTGTTACTATCTAATCTTTGAGACCATATATATATGCATACAGTGAGATGGACATTTGGCCACCGATTGTGGCCATCATCGCTAAGGTACAACTATGAAACATTTTGTTTCCACAAAAAGTGGTTTAAGTCAACTGGTTTATCATCAATTTGTTCCCAATAAATGCTTCAATTAGTTCATCAGACAGACTATTCTTTCCTTAGCAACCATAGTGGAAGAGGTACCAGGTGGCTAGTGACTGAAGGAGGGGGGTACCGGGTACCATAAAAAAAATGTTGGTTATAAACTGAAAATGGATCAAATTCTTACATAATTTTTTTTTATTTTTAAAAACTTTTTTTTTTTTTGCATTGGTATCGATATGCTGTTTTGTAATTATACTGATATGGATGCTTGTTCATGTGATACTGTGTATGTGATTTGGATTGTCATCATATCTTTGCCGCTTTAATCCCCTACTATCCTGCAGGATGTTTTGGTCCAGATATAATAATCTTATAAGCTGAAGAAAAGTCTAAAACTTATAAAACAAAATGATGCTAGGATGATTCAATTAGTTTATTGTCACACTTAATCATGGGAGGGAAAACAAAGATTATGTTTTTGTTTGAAAACAAGCCCTCAGATAATTGGATATTCTACCAATTCTTTCATTTCCTCTTGGAGGCCTTAGTCATCCAAGCATATTTTTTAAAAAATCAAATCACATACATCAATTCCCATCACATTTCTAACTGACCAAATTTCATAGACTAAAATCTTTATATTAATATATTAATTTTATTTGACTAATTTTGTTTGCTTGTTTTAACGATTAAATTAATATTGCAATGTTTTTTATTAATATGTTTTATTTTCATTTTATGCAGGTTTTAAAAAGAATGCCTGAACTTACTATAGACATAGCTGTTGCCAACAGATTTATTTCAAGTTTAAGTAAATCTCTTCAGGCATTGTGTCATGGATGTATGGAATTTGATACAGGCATTGAAATCATAGGGTATATTAATATTAATATAGACAGTGGTAGCAAAGTGGACTATGTTTTAAATGAAAAAGTTTTGAAGAGTACCAATAATTCCATGACATTTGTTAGCAATAGCTTTTTAGCAAAAAAAGATCAACAGCGGCATACACGAGATGGATCATGTTCCCCTATTCCCACAATACAACAGCAAATCACACCCATCTATCAAGCTCGCCATCGAGGCTCAAATTATGGAGCCCCATTTCATAGATCATCTCAGTTTTCTCCACATTCTCAAGTTCTTCATGGTGGTCAGAAGCGCCAGTGGGGTAGCGAGTTAAGAAGCCCTGCTAAAAAACATAGACCTGCTGGGGCCACTTTAGAAAAGTCTCCAGGTCATTCAGCACCATATACACCCTCTACTAGTCATACTTTTAGTGAACCAAACTTCCGGCATTCATCAGCACCCACTAATGCAGATAGCATTGAAGGTGACAGTGAAGTTGTGAAAATTAAAAAAGAAGCCCTAGACACAGATAATGAATTACAGGATCAAGTTGGAGAACAAGACCAGAGTACTGATGACCCAACTGCTGAAACTTCGGGTAATGTGATAATTAAAAGTGATCCCGATGCTGTTCAATCTGCTGATAGTGAAACAAATAAAGATGATACAGTGGCAACAGACTTCAAAGGAACTTTTCTTGACCCCTCTCAGGAAGCTACTGGTGAACAAAATGACTTTTCTAATTCAGAAAAAGTACCTGAAACAATATCTAAGCCAGTTCTGTCTGACAAGCATAATGTTGCTGGCCCCAGTACAGAAGGTACAGAGGACTCAAATGATACAATACCTAATTCAGGTGCTGATGTATCTTTGGACTTTGATCAGGGCAATGAAGATTATCCACAATCAGATGCAGGTGAAGCAACTAGTGATACGGGTCAGTTTGAAGTTATTGAAATTGATGATGAAGATGAAGATGTTCAAGCAATGTTTGGTGAATCTCGTAAGTATCTATTTTTAACATTAAAATATTTGCCAACTTTAACTTTTAGTACCAGCATTATCAATTAATTCATTTAAAGAAAAGTTACATTAACAAACATTTTTTTTATAACTTTATATTTTATGAAGTATTCTTCTATAGCAAAACTCCTATACAAGTCTTCTTAAATAGGTACTTTGATACAAAAATTCAAACTCAATACATTATAATGATACTAATATAGTTAGATAGATCTTTTTAAACCGAGTTTATTGGTACCTCATTTATGTTTATAGGTTAATTAGAACAAAAGAATGGGCACAATTAATCCGATTAACAATGATTTTGAGAAAAAAAAAACACATTATAATAAATACTAGACCACACATTGTCTCAGCCTTATAAACTGCCACAGAAAAACACCAGTTTCCGGTAACCAAAAAAAATCGAACTATTCCGGAAAATCAAAGTACCTATCTTAAATTAGCTGAATGTCTCATTAAATTTATTGCCCCCCCCCCCCCACCCGCCCCAATTACACTGGGTTTATTTGGAGATTGTAGTGTGCTTTAGTTTTTTATCGAAGAGGGTTTTTAACCTCAAACGGCTGTGGCAAGTGTAGGTTAAACATTAAAATTCCTCAACAATAAAAAAAAAAAGTAAAGCAAAACAAGTCAATTTTCCACCCTATTAGGGTGAGGATTTCATTTGAGCTGTGCGCTAATGCTTCATTCAAATTGTGCAGTGGAAATAATTCCTGACAATATCTCTAGATCATAAAAAAAGTATTTAAAAAAATAAGGATACAGATTATAGACTAAATCTAAATTTAGATTCAAGTGTATATATATCTAAATCATGTCCAAGAGATCTACATCTGCACTGTCCTCTCCCTGAGAAAGTTTTGGATCCATCTAAGCATATATATGTGAAGCGATTCCTAGGTTCATGAACTTTAGCAACAAACCCAACCTCTTGGCATAGGCCTGCTTGAGATTGATAAACACTGCTAGGGTTGACTGACAGGTCGATTTGTATCCCCCCACTGAAAGCTATCCACTACCTTCTGCGTATATATATATATAGATGTGTGTATATATATCATCACCTGATCAATGCTGCCAGAAACCACCCTGAGGAGCTATGAGACCTCTCTTCTCAAGGGACCATATGAGCCATAATATGTAAATATTTTAGAATCTATTATACATCTAATGGGTTTTCTGATATATATCGATCTAGAATCTTTTATTTGTTCTAGTAAGTAAATCCAGATCTGTTTCTTTAATGTAGAGATCTTAGATTACATCTAGATCCATAATGACTATTAGTCTCGATGTGTATGTCATTTTTTTAACGAGTAGCTAATGTAATCACCAGGTGCTCTTGCACTTTCGCTATTGTTTCTACTTCTGGTGTGTTCACAATCTGCAATACAGGACCCTTCTTTTATGCTTGCTAACCATCTATTAAGCCACAAGTTTTGTTTTAATGTACTATTCGATCTAATTTTTAAATTTATTTGAATAATAATTGAAGTTTTAAAATGTTTTTTAAATTCTCATCTTTCTTAATAATTTGATATGTATGTTGAAAACTGTTTCTGAACCTTAAAAAAAATAATGCTTAAACACCAGAGAAGATCTATCTTCCCCCCCCCCCTTCCCAAAAATGGATATAGGTACCATTCACTAGTTGCAAGCATTTTTATAAATACACTTTGCAATGCACCAATTATACCAATTATATTTTTTAAAAAGTAAAACAAACTTATTACTATTGAATTCCTCATAAAAATATTTTTTTTTTATTACAAAGCAGTCTATCTGGTAAAAAGTGTTTACACATTATTTCTACCACGCTCATTTTCAGATCAAATTAAAGCTTTGCAAAATTCATTGGCGTAGACAAGACATGAATCAATACAAAACATAAAACAATTAGTTAATTAATTTTTTTTAAAGATTGTTTGTACCAGTATTTTGCTTGTTCTTTTTATACTTAGATTTCTAAAATAAAATAAAAAATTCCCAAAAGAGTTAAACTAGACTATTTTCCTGTGTTACAAATAAGCCAATCTTGCTTCAGGCTATTTAAATATCCCATCAATCATTTTAAAACTCCCAAGTTTCACTATTAAGTGTTTTCTCTATTCTGCAATGGGATTTCAGTTAATCTGTACATCCCATAATGTGCAGTTTTTTTTACAGAGCTTATATCAACTCTCTCTGTTATGTTGTCTGCCTGGTAATGATTTATGTATTCCACACATATGTAATTGCCAATCAGTAAATTAATTACTGGTAATTAATTATTTTGTTTGATACCAACAAGGGAAATTAATCCCTCGGTAGTCACAGATACTGTTAAATATTTAGGGTTTTCTCCTTATGGAAATGACCTCTACATTATTGAGAGATATCATTGTAAGGGGGGGAGTTCTTTCCCTTACGATTAGCTTATTTTTTAAATTATTATTTTTATATTTTTTTTCTGCTGGTTTAAAAGTTGTTTTTTTTTAAAGATATCATCACACCAGCTTATTAGTTTGCTCAGGTAAAGTTACATCCAGATGTAAATTTTCTATTATTTTTATAATCAATGATGGGGATTTTCTGACCTATTTTTTTTTCAGACAAAAAGTCACAGATTTTTTTTGCCAGAAATTTCTCTGACAATAAAAAAAGTTCAGATTTTTTTCGTAAAAAATAATATCTGTTTAATATTTTTCCATTTTTAGAAAAATGCAAACTAATTCTTGATACGTTTTGTACAAGCGCACATCAAATATTAGTCCATTTACATAGTTGTAATTTAAAACCTTCTCATTTTCCCTAAATTTCTAGGTCTAGATCTAAAATCTAGGTCATCTTCAGTGCTTTGAATAATTTTTAGATAAGACCTCTGGATCTAGATAGTTTTATTTTAATACTTTTGATCGTATATGAGTAGAAATTTCATTGTGTGGTCTATCTGTCCCGTTTAGATCTAACAAAAAAAAAAACTAGAAGAATTATAGAAACTACTAGATCTATAAAACAGTTTTAATCATCAGTAATTAAATCTGCTAACTTTCTAACTCTTAAATGTATAAGAACTCATTGTCTTAACATATATATGTCATCACAATTCATGCTCTACATCAGGGGTGGGCAACCTTTTTCAACCGAGGGCCGCATTAATGAAATTTGGGGACTAGGCGGGCCGCATATATATATGCTTCGTTTGAGAAGATGCACATACATTTCAAGTGCAAACAACAAATTACAATGCTTCCGATGATAGACACATGAAGTCTATCTTCAGCTCTTCATTGGAAATATTAGGAAAGGGTCACAGTCAATGTCCACCAAGGAACCTAACAATTTCCTCCATGACATTCCATATTGATCTAATGATTGGCCAGCGAATACTACTGTGTTACCGAACATCAGAATGTTTTAATTCCAAATCTTCACATACTTTTCGGAGCTGCCAGTCAGGATCGGCCTTGGATAATTGGACGCCATAGGCGAAATGACTTTGGTGGCTCCGAATAATATAAGAATATACTAAATGAGGGAGAAAAATTAAAATTATGCAATTTATTAAAGACCTACTGTACTTCGAACAATAACATTGGGTAGAAGTTTCGCTATTTCTTTTCTTTATCACCAGGAAGTAATTGTAAAGTGAGTCCTTTAACAAACTTGGACCTTAGCAACTGCATACTTAGACTATGCCTAGCACGACCCCTCAATTTGTATTGTTCGTAGTCCCTATTTACAGTGAATTTAATGTAGATTTGAGTAAACTTTTCAATTACTAGTTTATGGTTGGAATATTTTCTTTATTCTATTAAAAAGGTTGTTTTTCTCAGTCAAAGCTCCATCAGTTGTTACCCTTGCCATCTCGTACTAGCCAACCAAACTTTTTCAACACAGTTCTCCATAGCATTGAATAAATACTGGCCAGGGCTTATGTCTTTTACTGAATTTATGTGGTATTGTTATTAAATATAATCTTCGTTGTTTTTTTTTAAACTGTTTTGAATGACGTTTAGAGACAATGTTTCTTTGGCCTCTTTATTGACAGTGATAACAATCAAAATTTTCAAAAATTTCTATAGGTATTTATAATTATTTATTTAGGTCTTCGCAGGCCGCATAAAACACTTCGGCGGGCCGCATGTGGCCCGCGGGCCGTAATTTGCCCACCCCTGCTCTACATCATAATGCTCATCCATTTAATTGCACAACAACACATGCCCCTCAAAAGAAGCCTCAGCTGCTTGTACTAGACATGATAATACTCTTTGATATAAGCAGTGACCTATCACTAATGCTAATTAGTTTTCTCATGTCTATCTGCTCACAAGATTTTGAATATCACAAAGCTATCAGTCTTACCATTCATTGTAACATAGTGCCTATAAATCGGTATTAGGTTTTGCAATATAAAGACTAGGCCCATTTCATAAAATGTTAAAGTTGGCAAATAAAAGATACATTATTATATTAAAATCACTATTTTTAACGCATTGAAATTCATTTATTTATTATAATTTGGATCTCAACTACTTTTTGGATCACATTGTCTACTGATTTATTCTATTTTGTATTTACTTAATTTTTTTTTTGTAACATTAATAAAACTATTTTCCTTTCTTGTCTGAATATTCTTATTTTGACTTCTATTATGATTAATTTATTATCTTATGTAATATGCAACATGTCTATGCTGATAACCTTTTTGAAAATGTACTTTCTCTTTCTGAAGTGCACTTTAAAAAAAAAAAGTATTTATTGATTAAAAATACTGTTAACTACTTTTGATTGTGGCATAACTTTGAAATATCACATTTTCTTTTGTAATCAATATTGTGTATGCAGAGTTGTTTTGGAAATATTTTGTTTTACAAGTCATTGCTGAAATAAGATTATTATCATCCCATTGTACTAAACTTTTGTCTATGTATTTTCATTTTTTAAAAAAATGCAATCATAAACATATCAAGATGCATGCTGCTTTTCAAACCTACATCATTGAATGTGGTTTTTTATTGATAAATATTTATTATATAATATTTAACGACTTATAGAAAATTAAAATCAAAATTTATAATTTTGCTTACTGTTAAGTTGGTCGCACGACTCAAAACTTTGTTTATGTGCTTTTTAATAAAATCCTAGACCTTTTGTTTGATTTAAGCTGTTGTAGCAACAAGGAATGAGACAATCATTTTACATAGCAAAATCAAACATGCTAGATTAACTTATAATTTTCTACAGCATTAAGCAGGTGAGAATATTTGACATCTGTTTAAGATTTTTTTTTAATTATATTCTACTATAGTTATGTTTAATCATTTTAGTATAATTACATGTAATATGATTTATAAAAATAGAGGACAGTATTTTCTAATTTTAATTCAAAGAAATAAAAATAAATACCATCTTTTAAAATATATTTTCTTTCAATACTTAGTCATTGATATCTATGTTATAACCTCTTAAGTTGTTTACCATTTTTTGTGTATTAAAAGAAATTGTTAAAAACAGCCATTGTTTTTCATAATAATGACTTACTATTTTAATATGTGATGATGGCCCACAAAAACAATTTGAATTTATGTGCGAAAGAATTATTTTTTAAAAAAAGGTGTTTTGTTGTAAAACTTGTGATTTTTCATAATGTGTAGAACCCTGAAATGTTTAGTTGAAAATTCTTGCTATAATTTATTTTAATATGCAAGCAATAAAATCATAACCATGTTGTTGTTTTTTTTTGTTTAAAAAAAATGTTTTAAATCTGTCTTTCTGTATAGCAAAGTATCTGATTTTAGATCTTTTACACAAACATGGAGATGATTGAAAGTACTTAGAAAAAACAATGAGAACTCATTACCTTTTTTTTTTTTTTTTTTTTTTTTTTGTGGACTTCTCTACTGTTTCATGGGCTATCAACACATATCAACTTTTTAAGAAAATAATAGTCATAGTATCAAGTGTTAACATTTTTTTGTTGCAGATAGGGCAACTATAACGCAATTACAGAGGCGCACCATTGCAAACATTTCTTCATTTAATAAACAAAGTGGTAATCAAATGGTTCAAGGGCATAATGATATTAACTTCATTTTTGACAGAGAGAGTCAAATGTACTCTTGTCCAACTTGTGGAAAACAGTATAGATCGTCATCAGGAGCCAGACTGCATTATAGAATCAAACACTGTGGAGTCTTTTATCATTACTGTTCCATATGTGGAAAGGGATTTCAACAGAAGTCCCACTTAAAGTCACATTTGTCACTACATGCACAACAAAAAGAATTTCAATGTATCATTTGTGGCTCTAAGTATGCCCACAAAACTTCACTGACAGCTCATCAAAAGTTGAGTCATGGAGCTCTTTTAGGATGATTTTAACAATGAATGTTTGAATGATGAAATATATTGGCTTATTCAGCACTTTGAAGGAATATTTTTTTGTAGTTGTCAATGTTAAAGTTTTAAAATCCTGTGTAAATAGTTTGTATGGTGTGCATCTTGTCTAGTTAATTCGCATTTGAAAGTGTACATATAGTAATGTAGACCTTTTATAACATAAATTTGTTCAGGTTCTTGTACTATTGCATCTAACTATTTTTGTAATTCAACATTTGTTATTATACAAACTCTTGACTGAACAAAATTCTTGGTGGTTTAAATTTTTAACAGGCTCATTGTAAAAAAAAAAATAAAAGGTGAATGATTTGTCTTGTTTCTTTCAGAATTGGATGCTAGCAGAAACTCACTGTTGGCGGTTAACGATAGTTCTTCAGTGGTAGGTCAGGCACATTTTCTTGGCACTAAAAGAGAACCTACTAAAAGGGTAGATCAGTTATTAAGCAGCAGTGCTATCAAACAAACATCTCAAATCTCACAGGCTTATTCTGAAATTCTTGATTACAATGGAGCTTGCAAGTACAGATGTAATTTATGTAATGAGATTTTTCTGAACTATTTTTCGCTGCAACGCCACATGAACTTGTATCATAAAGATGCACAAGCATTACCATTTATTTGTTCTATTTGTGGTCAAGGATTTTTTTCTTCAAGTGGAATGAGATTACATAAACATGTTCATGTTGCTGGACGAAAATTTGAATGTGAAATTTGTGGTTTTAAATTTCTATATAAACATCATTTAAAACGTCATGAAGTCAGTGTCCACAAGCTTGTGAAATAAGCATCACATACAGTATTACATGAGTTAATGGACTTGTTGCTGCAACAGAAAAAAATGACAGTGAATTTTCATTAACAATATGATTTACCATAATTGATTGCAAACTTAGTCTTTTATTCATGGCCTAGTGTAAACATACTTTTATCTAATGTGAATCATGTTGTTATTTTTTTAAAAATAATATTCAGTTTATTTATTTGCTTTGCTTCTTAAGGAAAATTTTGTTTAGTTCAGAATCATATTAAAAGGATTTTTTCAATCCCACTATATCTTTTAGCTTTAATATCTTGTATTTCAGAATCTTTTTGTTCCTCTGCTCTACAAGATAAGTCAGAACATCCCAGAAATATCAAAAATGATGAAACTAGGAATATTTTCCAGAAGCATATTGATCGCAGGAGTATGGTTCAGTCAACAGATAAAAGACAGTTTGTTCACAAAGATGTTCTTTCATTGGCATCAGACATTCCAGAATTTTGTCCCTTGTGCAATCATCCAATTGGCAATCAGTCTTTCTATCAAAAACACATGAATGAATTCCATAAGGGTGCCAAAATGCTTCCCTTCAATTGTGATGAATGCCAGCATGGGTTTTTTACACAAAGTGGATTAAGATACCATCAAGAAACTCATGGTGGCAAAAAATTTTCCTGTTTTGTATGTGATGCCAAACTAAAGCACAAAACTATCATGAGACGCCATATGGAAGCAACTCATTTACTTAAAGAATGCAGATATTGTGAATCCTATTTTAAACAAGGACAAGAGTTTAATCAGCATATAGTGTCATGTTCATCTATGAAATCATGAATAGTTTTAACATTTTAAGCAAACACACACAGCTTTTGAATGCATTTTATTCCTCGCCTTTATTTTATGCAGACATTATTGTAATGACCATCTTAAAGGGTTAAGCTAGAAATCAGAGTTTAAAAAACATTAATTTTCAACTAAGATCAGACATTGATTTTGTTTCAGGACACAATACTTCCATGCCCAGAAATAAACTATCACATCAATATACAAAACAGAAACAGAAGTTAATTTATTCACAGCAATCATCAGAAACATCTCCTGGAGCATCAGATGTGTCAAGATCTTATATGGAAGACATTGTTCATCCACCTGACAACTACAAGCCCTATATAAATTCAGACACTTTTCAGTGTTCATTTTGTGGTGATGTGTTTCCAACTCGGATCTTATATCAAAAGCATCTCAACAGTATTCATAGGGAAGAAGGTGCTTTCCCATATACTTGCACTATTTGTCAAAAGGGCTTTTTTTCTCTGACAGGCCTACGTCATCATATGGAGGCACACAAAGGTCGACAATTTAGATGTATAGTGTGTGATGCTAAATTTCAACATAAACATCATCTCAAGCGTCATCTTGAGGGTGTTCACAGCGTTAAGGAATGCAGAACTTGTCTTGGGATATTTACACTTGGTCTAGACTTTAATTCTCATGTTTTGCACTGTGACCAGGGAAATTAAAAATATCTTTAATTGTTAGTTTCTTTAAATTGGACTGTGGCCTTTTTAACAAAATTTTTTTTAATGTTGTTCTGTATTAGTAGTATGAAATGTAATTTGATTGTCATAATTTATTGATAGTAGTAGAATCAAACTAATTTGGTTACTAAATTTATTTTATATAAGCAACTTTTTCTGTTAAACAAGACATAATTATTGGTCAAGTATTTGAAAGCACCCCCAATTTTTTTTCTTTCAGGAAGTAGATTATACAGAGGCCACCGACATGGAAGATTACGTGGGCATGGTCTCAGAGATTCGCATTCCAGGCCGGATGTTAGAGATTTGAATTCCAGGCCGAATATTAGAGATATGCATTCCATGCCACATTTTAGAGATATGTTTTCCAGGCCATATATGAGAAATATGCTTTTCAGGCCGGATGCAACAGATATACTTTCCCGGTCAGATACTACAGATATTCGTTCTCGCTTGGAAACTAGAGATATGCTATCCAGATTGGATGCTAGGGATATGCTATCCATGCCAGATCCTAGAGATTTACTATCCATTCCAAATGCTCGAGAAATGCTATCCATCCCAAATGCTCGAGATTTTCTATCTATCCCAAATGCTCGAGATTTGCTATCCATGCCAGATTCTAGAGACACCCTTTCCAGGCCAGATATTAAAGATATGCTTTCCAGACCAGATGCTAGAGATGTGATATCTAGGCCAGATGCTAGAGATGTGCCACCAAGAACAGATACTAGGGATATGCCATCCAATCCAGATGCTAGGGATGCTTTATCCAGACCGGATGCAATAGATTTGCTTTCCAGACCAGATATTGCAGATATGCATGCAAGACTAGATAGGTCTTCAAACGAATTTATGGATCCAAACTTTTTAAAAGCATTTCCCAGTTACCAGGCTCTTGTTGGAAATATAATTTCGTGCATGCTGTGTCCAGAAGTTTTGCCTGATCTGGCTGCCTTGAAAGCTCATTTGTCCCACTTTCATGGAGCAAGTATGCCTTTTACTTGTTCTGTCTGTGGTAAAGGTTATGCCAGCTCTTCTGGGCTTAAACATCACATGCATTTACATGAAGGCAAAACATTTATGTGTCCTGTGTGTGACTCAAAGTTTACTCAAAAAAGTACGATGAAGACACATTTAAAAGGAATACACATGTCTTCTCAGTGTCCACAGTGTTTTCAGGTTCTGAAGATTGGACCAGAATATGACTCTCATATGCTCAATTGTGTGAATTCTTAAATGTTTTAAAATATGCACTAAACTAACAGTTAACCAACATTATACACATAATCTTCAGTTGTATGAAGGGATAAATGGGATAACCCAATGATGATTCGTTTCTTTTCTTTCAGAGGACAATTTTCACAGGCAGTTGTCTTGTGTTGAAAAGATATTGGACACTTCTAAAATGACAAGAACAATATTAGGATTTGTTGCACGGCCCAATAAATCTGCTGCTGAAAATCACTGCTGTACTTTTTGTCCAGATATTTTTCAAGATGGGTTAGCACTCCAAACTCATGTCAAAGAAATTCATGGGGGCACAATGCCCTATGTGTGCAAACAATGTGGCAAGGGCTACCAAAGTCCCTCTGGACTATATTATCATACACAAGCCTCTCATGAGATGAGAGCCTTCTTGTGTCCAATCTGTGATGCCCGTTTTACAAGAAAAGGCTCTATCAAATCGCATTTGATGGGTGTTCATAATGCACGACAGTGTCCAAAATGTACAGCTCTAGTTAAGTTTCAAGATTATAACCATCATGTACAGTTATGCTCCAAACCATGACCTAATCAACAAAAAATATAATTTAAAAAGCATAAGAATATAATATGTTGACATCTGCACCTTGACACATCATTTCTGATCAGATTTTTTATATTTTCTTTTAAATGTGTACAATTGTATCTTTGTGATAGTTAAATTTGTTTTCCTATATGGGTGACTTTTTTTCACACTTTCTTATTTCAGGGCAGAAAATAAATAGACATCAAGGACATAGGCAGAAAATAAATAGATGCCAAGGACGTAGACACCGTCCACCTTTGAAATATATGGGATATGTTGCCAATCTTGACTCTAGTAGTAGAAATGTGAAACTTTCAAGTTTCACTCTGGGTCAGATCTCATGTTCTCATTGCTCTGAAGTGTTTGCAGACCATTCTTGCATGAGAAGCCATTTTTCCAAAGTTCATGGTTATCTTATGCCTTTCTCATGTACTCTGTGTGGTAAAGGCTACCAGACTGCTATGGGACTCCGTTATCATATGCAGGCTCACCAAGGACAAATTTTTGCTTGTCCTATTTGCCAGTGTAAACTGACTAGAAAGTTCTCTGTCAAGACGCATCTTCGCAAAGTCCACAACTCGGTTGAATGTCTCTCATGCTCTGGTATATTTGCCCAGGGTGAAGATTACAATAGTCATGTCTTAAACTGCACTTAATATAAATTGAAACCACTAATTATAATTGTCCAATTGCAGCTACCTTGTGAAATGTAGTTATGTGTTTTAATTTTATAGATATGTACTATTCTAGTAATATTTTTGTATTGTGCTATCTTTGTTGTTTGATATATTTTGCAATGTTCATTATTTAAATGATCAACAAAACTCGTACTATTATTCTTAATAATGATTAGAACACCAATAGTGGATAACTTGGGTGTAAAGCGGTCACTGAAATTACATAATAAAATACAAGTTGACACATGTGCTAGGAAGTAAGATTAAACTGGTATTTTCTGTTCATGTTATTTTTTAAGAAAAAAAATTTTTTATAATCATTGGATCAAAATTAATGTTTACACTTAAACATACATATATATTTTTTTTTGTTTTATATATTATACATGTATATTGATATAAAGAAATTTATGATCAGACAAACTGAAAAAAAAAAATTTTTACTTTATTTTAAAGTTCACTGTTCGCCAAATAAATTGAAACTAATTATTACAACTAATTAAGATTCCAAATTGATCGAACACTTTTTTATTTCATTTATTCTAATTTGTTTCTGATTGTATATAATGTATAGCGCAGTAAAAAAAATGTTTTTAGTATTTTAGAATTGTGCTTGTCATTTCATCAACAATAAAGTGATATTTAAAATAAATGATTACTTGTATTCTCTTTTTTATTTATTAATATATATATATTCTGTTTTTACTATGTTGTCAACTTAATGGTTTTATGAGTGTATACATTAAAACAATCATAAAATATGTTGATACTTTTACATATTAGTACATACTCTGGTATGATTTATAAAAAAAAAATACATCATAAGCTGTTTCATTAGAAGGTCACTAAATGTGTAGCACTTAAAAATGACTACATTACCTATTACCATTATTATTTTTTTAAAGGTAACATAACAGTATTTGATGAGGAAACTGATGAAGCAACCTTATTTTAATAAAGTATATTAAACAACTAAACTATCACTATTGCACACAATTTTAATAATGTAGCCTGACAAAGTATTAGTTTCTTTTTAATTATGCAGACTGAATTCACATTCAATGCATTTCTGGCATTAAATGCCATATGTTAAATATGTAACAGTAAATGTGTATAAAAATGAAAATATAAATTATTGCCTGTTACACAAATGCAACCTTTAATACACAATTCATTTAAAAATGGATGTTACCATTTAAATACATATGTAGTAAGAAGAAAGATGCCACAATTTTAAATGGATAAATATTTCTCTTTCAGGGGGAAAGGGCAATAGTCATTTTGAAACAAATTTCGGAGTGAATAATCCATCAGCAAGTTCATCAATCTTACTTCAACACATGTCTAAGTCTCAGAACATTTCTACAGATGTTTCATGCCCATACTGCTTTGATAATTTTGCCAGTCCAACTTCTCTCAACAAGCACATATTTAAATATCACCCAGACAACACAGCACCCTTGATATGCTCACTGTGTCGGAAAGGTTACCAGACAGCTAGAGGCTTGGCCCATCATATGCAGTCTCACAAAGGAAAAACATTTATGTGTCCAGTGTGTGATGCCAAGTTTACTCACAAGTTCTCTATTAAAACTCATCTAAGACAGGTCCACTTCTCAGCGCGCTGTGTTGCATGTTCTGGTGTCTACAAAATAGGACCTGATTTTGATCATCATGTTATCTCTTGTGGTCATTACAAATGAACTATTGGGTCACTTCTTAAAACTCATTTGTGTATTATATGTTGTAAACTTTTGACGTACACGTAGAAAATGTACATTCTTAAAACTTCTATCTTTGATTATTTATTTTCCACCTGTTGGCATATTTTTGCTTACCTATTAAATCTACATGGTTGTTCAGTAGTTACCACAGGAAGATTTTGGATTTTGTATTGTTTCAGATGTGTTGAACAGTCCAAAAGAAAGATTGCCCCAAAGAACTGGAGCAGCTTATGGAGCCAAGCAATCCGCAGGATGTTCTGAATGTCTTTATTGTAAAGAAAGCGTGCCAATGTCACAATACAGAGTGCACATGACTGAATATCACCACAACTGCCTGCCTTATTACTGTTCTCTATGTGGAAAAGGTTATCTGAGTGCTTCAGGGCTAGCACGTCATATGCAGTCACACAGAGGAAAAACATTTAACTGCCCAGTGTGTGATTCCAGATTTACTCAGAAATTCACCATTCGGTCACACTTGAGAACAATTCACGGCATGGAGCAATGTCCTGTTTGCTCCTTATTGTTTCAAATGGGCGATGAATTTAAAAAGCATGCACGCGTCTGTGGGCATATTTAAGACTTATTGGATTTTTTTTTATTGAAAAAGTGATTTCTTAAAAATGATAAGTGTTGATCATGAAAAGCTATTGGTTTTGATATGTTGCATCCTGAACTTGTATTTGAAGTTATTTTGTATAAACTTTTCACCTTCTTTTTTTTTTCTTGTTTAAACCAATGCAACACTTAATATCTGCTATATTTGGGGAAAATTAGGACCACTGAATTTCAACATTCTTCTGATTTCAGGTCAAACTTCAAAGAAAAGAGTATTCCCATATGATGTAGGAAGAAATACGATAGGCACACCAAGAGCCAGTAAAGGAACAAAAACTGTGTTACAAGCTACTTACATCAAAGATGATGAATATCTGTCGCAATTAATTACTTTGACTTGCCCTTATTGCCCAGCAGCATTAAGCAAAAGTGACTTAAGAGTCCACATTTCGCATAATCATGGATCATATATGCCTTTTGCATGCTCTATATGTGGTAGGGGCTATGAGACCAGTTTAGGACTTTCTCGCCACATGGATTTGCATGAAGGAAAATTTTTCAAATGCCCAATATGCGACAATAAGTTTTCACGTAGTTTCACTATGAATCGTCATATGAAATTAGTACACAAGTCCTCGATGTGCCCAAACTGCCATGGTACTTTCAAGACTGGGCCTGAATTTAATATCCACATCATATATTGTAAAAAATAATAACTCTTTCATTTGTTACATTCTTAAAAAGTCACTGGCCTTATTCTTTGTTTTCAGGTGGATTAAGTCATCATCAGCAACCTTGTAATTCAATGAAGAGGACCACCTTACCAACAAGTAGTAAATTTAAGAAAGATTTTCAATCATGTGATACATCTGCTGGCAGCAATCCCATTAAAAAAACTCAAGTGTCACAAAGCCATTCCTCTTCGGTTGACCAGTTGTGTGATTCAGATTTGCATGCACTAAATTTGCCTTACACTTGTAATGTATGTCAACGTAGCTATCAGAGTCGATCAGGATTATCTAGCCATATGGATCTACATAAAGGAAAAACGGTTCAGTGTTCTATGTGTCAAAGAACATTCAATAGGAATTATCATTTAAAACGTCATATGAAGTTTGTTCATAAGTCATCACAATGTCCTAAATGTTTGCTTGTTCTGGAAGCTGGCCCCGAATTCAACAGGCACTTGTTGTACTGCGATAGTCAATTGTAACTTGCATTGTTTCATGTGCTTTGCCTACAGATTGTAACTTGCATTGTTCCATGTGCTTTGCCTCCAGATTAACAAAAATGTATACAGTACAAACAAACAAAAAATGAATTTAAACAATTCTCTGCTTTCAGATGCAGCTAGAAAAGATCATGGTCAAAGACATTACTTACATTATGAAAGCACAAAGCAGAGAACTGAACAACGAAGTCTTCCAAGGGGTGTGTTGCTAGGCAGTAATTTATCAGGACAGACTGAAACCTGTCCTATTTGTTACCAAATATTACCCATGGAATATATGAAGGCTCACATTTCAAGAAATCACGGTTCAACCATGGCTTTTTCATGCTATCTTTGTGGCAGAGGCTATCAGAGCCAAGCCGGACTAAGCAATCACATGGATGTTCATCAGGGGAAAACTGTGCTGTGTCCTGTTTGTGACAATAAATTTTCTCGTAACTTCACTCTGAAAAGACACTTGAAAGTTGTTCATAAATCTGCCCAGTGCCCGACATGTTATATTGTGCTCAACATTGGTCCAGCCTTTAATGAACATGTTCTTACTTGTACATAAGACGAAATCAATTTATATTGTGTTTTAAAGATGTAGGCTACTCCTACATAGAAATGTTTTTGTTATTTTTCTTTCTAATGTATTTTTTTTTCTTTCCATAAAAATGTATTGATTCATTTATTGTCATAAACTACTATCCTAAAGAAACATTTTTTTTTTACTATTTACTCCTTGTGATCATTTATTTTCCTATGAATAGTTTGCAATCTTTTACTTTCAGGTGAAAAAAAAAAATTACTAAAGCTTCAGAAACCTAATAGGCCCTTAGTTGAAGCTATTGAATTGGCAAGACCTTCTTACTCAAGAGAATCTCATGGGAATATTAAAACTCCAAGCCTTATCAGATGTTCTCATTGCCCTGCTGTGTTTTATGATTACTACAGTCTTAATGCCCACACATCACAAACACACAGGATTGAACTACCTTTTATTTGTCAGATTTGTGGAAAAGGTTATTTAACATACACAGGCCTCAACCTCCACTTGGAAGGTCATAAAGGAAAATCATATCTGTGCCCAATTTGCGATTCAAAATTTACGCAAAAAGGAACTATTAAAATGCATCTTAGAGGTGTTCACAAGATGGCACAGTGCCCTGTGTGTTTAGCTGTGTTTAGACTTGGCTTAGAATATGACAAACATATACTTCATTGTAAATGATCTTAAAAGCCAAACATTCTACACACTAAAACTGTGTTTATGTGTACCAATATATATGATTGCTTAGGATTGAATTAATGTCATTAACCAAGTGTCCATGCAGTTTATTTGTATTCTGTTTGAACTATTCTTCCATCTATTTCAGGGGACACTACAAATATCAGGTTCACTTCAGCCGATGGTTTTCGAAAAATGCCATTGAAAGACAAGAATAAATCAGTTGGCCGTCCACACTTCATAAATCAGCAGATACCTATGATCCCCAATGCAATTCATTGTTATTACTGCCCAGAGACATTCTTTATTAAGCATGACCTAAAAGTACATCTTTCTCAGTTTCATGGTGATCAACTGCCATATGTCTGTTCTTTATGTGGGAAAGGTTACCAGACTCAGCTTGGACTTGCTTTTCATAAACAAGTGCATGAGGGCAAAACATTCCCATGCCCTATTTGTGGTACTCGGTTATCTCAGAAAGGCATTGTAAAGCGTCACTTAAATAATGTTCATGGAAAAACACAGTGTTCATCCTGTTTGCAAATCTTCTGTCTTGGCCCAGAAATAGATCAGCATTTATTGCACTGCTTTAAATATTGATATCGTATTTCACTATAATACAGTTAGAACTAGACCAACAAAATAACTGGTATTATAAATATATTTATATCTATACTTTCAGGAAAAAGGCGACTTGGTCATCATGATTTTAATTATCCCATCTCATCTAATGAAAATCCTGAACAATTCTCCCAGTATATCCATCTGAAAGATAAGCCTTCCTCTATCTTAAATGGAGAATGCCCACATTGCCATAAGGTGATGGCTCAAAGTGCTATAAATCAGCATATCTCATCATTTCACCAGTATGTAATGCCATTCAGTTGCACTCTTTGTGGAAAAGGCTTTCTAACATCTTCAGGCTTAAGTAACCACTTGCAAGCTCATGAAGGAAGAAAATTTATGTGCCCCATCTGTGATTTCAAGTTCAAGCAAAAAGGACATTTAAAGACCCATCTTAAGAGCATTCATAAATTAGCACAGTGTCCTACTTGCTCAGAGACATTTAGTGTTGGGGACGAGTTTAATCAGCATGTTTTGTATTGCAAATGAATCTGTTCATCTTGGTGAATTTGTTTAAAAATTGCATTTTAATTTTTGATCCATATTTAATCTGTCAATGTCCATTTAACTATTTTAGAAAAGTCCTCAAGCATTGATCTGTTTTATTTTGTATACAGGGTTGTTTTTTGTGTTTCAGAGCCTTCTCCTGCGGAACAACAAGACAACAGAGTATTTCAACATGTGCAGCATCATTCATTGAAGACTCCATTTTCAGCATCCTCAAATATAATTTCATTCCCTCCTTTTGACTCATCTTTTACTTGTGCCCCTGTGAGATGTGTACAATGTGGGCTGGAGTTTTACACTTTGGCTTCCTATCGGTGGCACATGTCTCATTATCATCTTCGGTTTAACTGTTCCATCTGTGGTAAAGCATTTAGGAGTCGCGGTGGTCTAGGCTTTCACATGGAGGCTCACAGGGGGCGTAATTTTGTGTGCCCTATTTGTGAGTTTAGGTTTAAGCACAAGCACCACTTAAAAGATCATGTGACCAATGTCCATAAAATGATGCTGTGTACTGTCTGCTGCACATTTAATACCTTTGAAGCTGATCTTTACAACAATCATTTGAAAGCTTGTAAACAGAATAAAAGAGGGGCACATAGTAGATGATCTTTTCATTTTCATAAGATGTTTGTTTGCTCTGTTTTCATTGATAATGGTTTTTTTATTCTCTTATAAATAACATCACACTATTGGTACTCATAGTTGCAAATCAAAACAGTGTTTAATAAAATATGTAATTGGACTTTGCAAGAAAATGTATTTTGTAGTTTTCTTTGTTTTATTCTCCAAATTATCTGGTATTTTCATGAGTGTATTCAATCTCCTTTTCTTCATTCATGTTTTGTAACTGTATATAATTATTTCAGATAATGAGAAATACAAGGATCTGATTTTTGGGATGAGCACATCAAAGCAGCATTTATCTTCAAGCTCCCTACATAAGACAGCTGCAAATTTATCTTCCAAAATGGCTTCTCCTTTCCCTCAAGAAAGTCATCCTGGTACCATGTTAAACCCAGACAATCCCTCAATGAAGCAGCTGCTTATAGACTCCAATATAGCAACCACTTGCCCAGTCTGTAATGTTCCCTTAGAGTCTAGAATATTTTATCAGAAACATATGAACTCGGAGCACAGAGGAGCTGGATATCTTCCTTTTGTTTGTCAACTTTGTCTCATGGGATTTTTCTCTGCCAGTGGTCTTCAGAAACATACTGAGGCACATGCGGGTAAAAGGTTTGTATGTCAGCTGTGCCATGGCAAGTTCACCCACAAACATCATCTCAAAAGACATTCGTTAAATGTGCACAGGGTTGTTATATCTGACTAGCAAAAAAAAATTATTTTTGAGTGATTAATATTGAATTGTTTTTTACCCAAAGGACAAAGTATGAGAGCATTTATTATAAAGCTGAGGAAAATAATCTTCAAGCTTATTTAACATATGTTTTTGTTTTTTTGTACATTTGTTATATTTTTGTGGGGAAAAAATGTTTTCTGACATTCATAATAATTTCTTTTCTACATTTACATTTTTTTTTTAGAAAATAATTTTTATTCAATTTAAACACAGTCCTAATGATTTGCTTGCATTGTTTTATATTTATGTGTTGATTATTAATGCTTGTGAAATGTATATATTTTTAATTGATATCATGTCCGGACTGTTCATAATGAGAAAGAAATTAAGTGATTTTAGTTGACTGAGAGAACTACATGTTTGTTATAAATAAATGTTTTAAATTAGAAAAGCTAGTTTGAGGTTTTTTGTATTTGGTATTGTTTTAGATATGAATGTTCATCTCTGGTTTGTAAGTGTTAATGTAGCCTAGTGAATTACAGTAGCTTTTCTAACTATGGGGTTTGAGTACATACCACACGACCAGATAGCCACCCATAGTTCGCAATATGCATTCAGGAAATACCCGGTAATCAAAATTATTGAAACTTTTTCGGCGTGTGGGCGGCGGATGTTTACTTTATAGACAGTACTCTTGTATGTTTATTATAAAAAAGTTTTTTATTCGTAAATTATTGTCAGAAATTCTTGCGCCAAAACGTGCGTGCCGTTCTACGAATGTATACTTGATATAAGTCCACGTGATGTGCTTGGCAATAGGGGATCTAGATGTAGATCACAATTCATTTAAAAACAAAAACGCAGTCATCACAATTGCTCATTCATAGGCTTACAGAATTTAAATATGTCAGTAACTAAAATTTGAAAAACTATGAGAGTTTCCCCTTAAATGGCGGGACCACTGACGGTTTTGCCACCGTAAGGCCTTCTTTCTGTCATGCTTCCATATATTTTCATCGCTACTGGGTTTTAAGATGGATATTGATCTGTATTTGGTGTTGGTTCGTATGTCTATACAAAATTTGTGTTATTTAATAACATACTTAAAAGCAAATCCTCTCAGGGAACTCGTAAACATGTGATTGAAAAAGAGTCCTAGCTTTTACTCACAGTCTGTTTGTAAAATGTTAAAGATGTTTCGGGTATTTCTTCATAGTTGATAATCTACTTCCTAATCCAAACCTGCAGGACGACGGAGGATGGCAGCGGGCATGGTATAAACCGGGGACCATCTAGCTGACCCAACGACCAGGCAGACTGAAGAAGGCTGTCAAGTTAGTTTTTGTTTAAACGGGTGCTTCCGCAATCTAAGAATATCCAGAAACAAATATTTCGAACACTTTAGTCAACAAATCCAATAAGTAAAACTTACCGGTACATCTAAATCAAAATAATGAATCAAAAAATTTTGTCAACACTAGAAATTTCAGTTCAACGAGCCGACTCTACTAGATTGAGTCTCTTTTTACAGTCTCTACTAAGTCCAGTTCCAAGTACTTTTAGATGATAAATTACAAAGGGTTTCCAATTACTTGGGGTCATTCTCGAGCGTAAAACGTCACAAACATCTTTTCAGTTGATAGGCCTATTAGTCTACTTGAGAATAATTTTCTGAATCACTAAATTTAGAAAGCCTTCAGGACAGAAGACTCAAAAGTAAAGTAGCAATTATACATAAAACACTTAACCATAATCTTCCAATTCAAAAACAAAACTTAATAAAATACTCAAAAAGACACAAAGAAAAAGGCACATTCCTCGTCCCATATGCTAGGACAAATTTGTTCAAAAGCTTCTACCCTAGCGCTATTAGAGCATGGAATGGATTGCCTGAGATAGCCAGGAAAACCAGTGACTTGGCAGAATTCAAGTCATTGGCTAATATGCATGACTGAATGCATCACGCGTAGGACCTAATCATCTTCTTTTTTGAAGTAACGTCTGTATTGTATAAGATAAGACAATGCCATTGAAAACGTGGAATCAAACATTCTGATACAGAAAAAGCCCCTTGCACGGGAAATCTCTCAGCTACATATACAAGATAGGATGTGTGTCTAGTAGGCAAACACCAGCTTGCTACCTAGCAAGAAGGCTCAAGTTCAAAAGCTAAGTTGTGTTCACTGAGCACCTAAATAAAACACAGAGACCTTCTTCCAGATACCCCTCCCTGCCTCACTTGTCCGCAAAAGATATTTGAATATAGTGCACTGAGCTTAGAGCACTATTGAACCAGATCGTCTTACTGACACCAACATTGTCATCCAAACAAACAAACAAAAAATGCCTCCAATATCACATCACTGAAGACAAAGGTTAAAAATCTATTTAAAAAAAAAAATATAAAAAATATTAGAAAACTGTTCAAAATAATCCAACTGCACAAGGGTTCCCGGTCATTTCGTACTCTAATGATCTAATCCAACAAATAATTTTAAAAAGTATGATATTAATATTTCATATAGGCCTATTTATTTTTAAAAAGCATGACAAAAAGAGTGTGACAAATTAAATAAAAATAGAATTTAATACTTTAATTTTATCAAAAAAAAAAAGTAACATCTATAGACATAGCCTATACCGGTAGCTAATGTAAAATAAAATAAAAATTCTTGTTAATCTTAATCAATCTATTTATATATTCCATAGACTAAATATTACATAATATATAGTCTATGATAGGCCTAATTCTCAAAGTCGACAAGTTTAAAAGTTCAATCGAGCAAACAAGCAAGCAAGTAGATTAAATGGGAAGATCCCATGGCGCAGCATGGTGTGAATGGAAAATGGTGTATCCAAATCCGCACTATTTTGTGAATGAAAGTGGTGTACCGGTATATAATTCTCTTTTTCTCAATTTGTCATAATATTAAAAGTATTTCAAGATTATTGTGTCGTAAGACTATTGAAACGACAATACACAGATAGAGTCTACTCTCAGGTTTCACTTTAGAAGTACCGGGTACCGGTACTTTAATTAATATCACAAATTACGCAAATTCGTTCATTAGACATGATTACGAAAGGTAACTCATCTCTCTATTCCTAGATCTAGATCTAAAACTCGAATTCAACTCTAAGATTATAGAACTATCTTCCCAAAGATAGTTTAATGCTTTAGCACACGAACATACCCATTATAGTCCATTCATTTCATATTTTAGTCAAATTAACATTCAAATTTGTTTTTCTAAAGCATTGTTAGGCTACATCAGTGCAACTCTATTCTTAATATCGCGTAAATTAAGGTCAATTAACTATCTATAGCTCCATTCATAGATCCCATGGCACAGCATGGTGTGAGTGGAAAATGGTGTATCCAAATCCGCACTATTTTCATTCACAAAATAGCCGGATATTTCTTTTTTTACGTTACTTTTACTTTACAAAAGATTTTAATAATTAATTAATTAATTAATTAGCCTAAATTAGATTGCTGGCAAACTTAGCGAATATAAGCCTTAAGCAGGTTACCACGCGAGCATTCAGAAATACCACTAAAATAGGGGAAGAAATATACACAGACAAACCTCACACACACACTCACAGGGAAATAATATGTTTACTAATTAGGCTACTGTTAGCATCCCTCCACGACCGACATAGGAGTTAACACCAGGAGTAGAGGAAAAGAGAATGAGACACACCAATTCACGAAGATGAACTAAGAAACAGTGGAAAATCTTCTAGGGAGTGCATATGACATTGTTGAACACGTCCATCCCCATTGTCGTAAGTGTACCTGACGTCCGCCAAAGAGAGGGCATAATCTCCTTTTTATGGTTGTTTCCTCCCTTCGGCTGGCTGTGAAAATGGGCGACTTTTACTCTGTACTTTAACTGCTGTTGCATACTATCCATGATTCGAGTTTATAACTTTCATAAACTCTGATTGGAGGCTCGGTGGCTGCTGAGCAGTAATTAAAAAAGCACTTTACTTCTGAAACGGGAGTCCCGGGTTCGAATTTTTTAATTTCGGGATCTCTGAGTCCACCCAGCTCTAATGTTTAGGCCTACCTGACATTAGTTGAGGAAAAGTAGAGGCGGTTGGTAGTTGTGCTGGCCACATGACACCCTCGTTAACCGTAAGTCACAGAAACAGAATTTTTTACATCCTCTGCCCTATAGATCACAAGGTCAGAAAGGAGAACTTTACTTTAAAAAAAATTCTGGTTGGTTTAGCACCAGATACATGAGGGTCAAATTAATATTAAAAAGGTTTTCCTTTTATTTATGTATTTATTTTTGGAAAGATTTATATCATTAATGACTTATTGCCTATGGCACCCTGTGCTACACCCTGGCAGAGCCTTCGATGCCGCTGACACCAAACTGTATTGGCACTTGCCGTTCCTTTGGAAGGATACGTCAGCTGCGTGGAGAGGGGGGGGGGACTGTAATGAGCGACCTTGTTTCCACCAGTGCCACAACCAGGCACTCGCATCCATTTCGAAAACCTATCATCCATAGTCGCTTCGTGACTGAAGGGGACCTTATTCATATTCAAAGACTTATTATAATAGAAGCCTAGAGCTACTTGTTAATTAAAGGAGGTTGGAGTGCCTTTGGATTATACATAAGTATCTTAATACAAATTTCATGTTTGTATAACAGAAATTTTGACATTGTTGTCGTGCAATAGCAAGTTCATCAATAACCCATCTTATAAAATGCAGACGTTACTTTAAATAAAAAGAAAATATTATTACGTCCTACGTTTGTTCCTATAGGTCAATCTAGTCAGGCATGTTAACTAGTGACTTAAATTCTGCCACGTCATTGGTTTTCTTGGCTGGCTCATGCAACCCATTCACTGCTCTAATTGCACTAGGAAAGAAGGAGCATTAGCACAAATTTTTCCTAGCATATGGAACGACTCAGGGGCGGCCTTAGCAGTGCGCGGGGCCCTGGGCGAGCGTCATGTGCGGGGCCCCTAGCCGTAAAGGTAGACTATAAATATAGTCGATGTTTACTTCTCATGGGTCCTGCCAGATTATGACACGCGATAATATGAAAAACTATTGTTTTAAATTATGTTCAACTTATATACATACTAAATAGATTTTTTTCTCTTTAAAAAAGTAAACCTTTTTATGTGTAAATGTAGTAGTTAGTATAACAGAACTTACGTACGTTACTTAACTTAGCAATAAAAATGTTTAAAAAAAAACAAAAAAAAACTTTTGCATAAACCTGTTTAAAAAGGTAACTACTCATCTCCTATATAAAGAGCTTCCCGTGTTTGTTACTATTATTAGTGAATAGTTGTAAAAGTGATTTATTTTTCTGAAAGAAACGGCTTGCATAAGTGATATAAAATAGATTTTTCGGTTTCAGAAAAAAAAAAGTAGACGCTGCATCAGAACTTTCAATGGTCTAAAATATTATGATGTCGGATTTTCACTATCTTTTCTAGTTTACGAGATTTTAGCGGGACGGACGGACGGACAGAAATTCCACATAAAACTAATAGCGTCTTTCCACTTTCGGAGACCGCTAAAAATACTCCCGCGTTTTTTTTTTGTTTTTTTCAACACGTTGACACGGATTTTTCCATGGCGGCACTATGTCTATGCAAAGTAGCCAAATGGAATAAAAAAAAAAAACTTAATAAGTCATCGCCAAATTTGCTGGAAGCTGATTTGCCAAAATAGCTGTACAAGAACATCAACTGGTGAATTAAACAGCCTACTGCGAAAATCTGATCTTCGCGTGATGTCTTAGAACGTATCACCTGTGACAGTCGAGAATACATTGTATAATTGTTTAGTTATTTTCAGCGCTTTAAAAACAAATACGTGCCTGTACTCAGTGATAGATTGCCTAACTTTTAACTACTAATAAATTAATAATAAACGCTATATTATAAGAAAATTAATAATTTTCCCGCACATTTAAAAAAGTGAAGTATGCCGTACCGGTGTGACGGTTAAAAAAAAAACAATGATTATTTTCATCAAAAAACCAATTTACCAAAAGTTGCATTTGTGTTACTAAAAATGCAATAAATAACTTTCATATACAATTTTTCATAATGCAAAGAGTAGTTCAAACTTTTTCACTACGTATTTTCCTAATAAAAATTGGATTTGACGTCGTTATTTATATACGAAATAAACGATTAGGATTGGTTGCTTCCATTAATGTGTTTTTATTGTGAACTATTCGACGATGATAGCCTCTTAGAATTAGCTGTATTTACTGAAATTGAACGGTATTTTGAAATCAAAAATACAAGTTAGGAGCTTAAATGGCAATTGGTAAAATAAATATACTGGGAAAATATTGAGAAATAGTTTTCGAATAGGTGACAATAAAATCTCCCAGCGCGGGGCCCCCCTAAGGCGCGGGGCCTGGGGCGGTTGCCCCACTTGCCACCCCCTAAGACCGCTACTGGAACGACTAATGTGATTTTATCTTTGTGTCTTTCTTAAATTAGTATTTTATTAGGTTTTGTTTTTTGTAGTTGAAGATTATGGTTTAGTTTTTTTTTTATGTTTAATTGCTAGTTTAATTACACATACGTCATCTATCCTGAGTTTTAAGGCTTTCTAGATTTAGTGATTTTACTAAAAGTGTTACTCTAGTCAAATGTGAATATTCATTTGTTATGGATCTCACTGTTCTTTTGTGTCTGTTCCAGTTTTGTAAGATGAACATTAATTAATATTTTCTTGAGTTGAGAGGTCCCAAACAGAGCATGCATATTCTGCTATTATTGGCCAAACCATGGAACTATACTAACAGAAATAACTGGAGCAATAGCCTCGTTGACAATAGTCAAAAAAAAAAAAAAAAAAGAAGTAGACTAATGGCAAATGTCGGTAATCTATCTCAATAATCGTAGATGTAGAACTGAAATAAATATAACAAGTTTACAAAATTGGCACCCAAACATTAAAAAAAAAGTTTCAATATTTTCAGAAAGAATATCAGAAACTCTGAACCACAAACTATCAACAACTACAACCCTTGGCTATCTCAAATTATTTGAATGCCTGTTTTTTTTAACCTCCTAAGCAGGAGTCTGGTACCGGTTACCTGCTTATTGAAATCAAGATTCCTTCAAAAAAAAATACAAGGGAATTCTGCGCCTGGTCTGGAAACTGCAGACAATTCATCTCATTATGGTTAACAGACGGAGGCGTGGTGGCTAAGCGGTAAAGCGTTTGGCTACTGAACCAGGGTCCGGGGTTCGAATCCTGGTGAAGACTGGGATTTTTAATTTTAGGATCTTCGGGCACCTCTGAGTCCATCCAACTCTATTGGGTATCTGGCGTTAGTTGAGGAAGAGTAAAGGTGGTTGGTCGCTATGCTGGCCAAGTGACACCCTCGTTAATGATAGGCCACAGAATCAGATAACCTTTACATCATCTGCACTATAGACCACAAGGTCTGAAAGGGGAACTAACAGACACCTGCTCGCCAAAAAAAAAAAAAGGAGGACAGAATGAAGAAAAAAGCCTTAAAAAGGAGTAAAATTTAAAAATAAATAAATTAAAAGCGCATTTTGCATGCTTATGTGCACTATAGAATCTTTTCAATCTCATTTGTGGATCATATAGTTTGGGGAGGGGTCATGATGTATCTGGCAGGTTTCCGTGCTGCCTTTAGTCGCGCTCAACAAACACAACTTTACCCGAACCGTGTTTCGATACATAGATCTATATATGTGTGTGTTATAAGATGTAGATCTAAGTTTCATATAGATTTTTAAGTTGACAATGATTTATTTGAGTCTAAATCTATCAACCTTATAAACTTTCTGAAATGGATCTTCAGTTAAAAATTAGATGTACAATTAATTTGCCAGATTGTATTTAGATCCAGTTAAGAATTTCAAATGAAAATTATGTCCTAAAAATCATTTAAACTAAAATTCAAACGACCATATAGATCTAAAGATATACCTATATATTTTGGATTTATTTGTTGTTTTTACTCATTAAATTTAAATAGATGTATAGATCTATATTCTTTGTTAGTGTATATTATTTTTGGTGCTATGAAAAGAAGTCTTAGTGTCACTTAACAATGTAATTGTTTTGAATAAGGCCGTAGCTTCTTCCGGAATGACGTCATTAAATGGCGTTGAGGACTTGAAAGAAAAGGGAGAAGGAAGTCCTTTCGTTGTATAAATTATACATTTCCGAACCATTCCGTGTGATTTTTTTTCTTGTTTATTGGAAGCTTTATTAAGTTGTTAAGCCGTTTTTGAATTAAAAGATGGATGTAGATCTATGTTTAGGCTAAAATTGGATTTAGATTAAATTATTTCATTTTAGAATCAGGCCGTGTGAGTATTCATTACCAAATCTACAGTAACACTATGAACGGCTTATCATTTAGTGAGCTTTGTTGCCTTTTTTGTTGCCCTCCATGTCCGGCACGAATCGCAGCTAAATTGGCATTTTTGCCACCAGAAAAAACATATGATCTCATATCGGACGAAACTGGGTCCCGTTATAGTTTACACCTAACAGAGAGAGCAGAGTGGCAGTATAGTCAAAGAGAGCTTGACAATATTGAAGTTTTTTATACCAGAACAAGTAAAAATAACCGAATAGTTTGCATGTTTGCTAGATGTACACCAAATGCCAAATTCACAATTCTTTTTAGCCATGGTAATGCTGTTGATCTAGGGCAGATGAGTAGCTTTTATATTGGGCTAGGATCAAGAATTAATTGTAACATATTTAGCTTCGATTACTCTGGTTATGGTGCCAGTGGAGGAAAACCATCAGAGAAAAATATCTATGCAGATATTGATGCAGCATGGCAAGCCTTGAGAACAAGGTATGGAATCAGTCCACAGAACATTATACTATATGGTCAAAGTATAGGCACTGTGCCAACTATAGATCTTGCATCTCGATATGAAGTTGGAGCTGTTATTTTACATTCACCTTTGATGTCCGGTATGAGAGTTGCCTTCCCAGAAACCAAAAGGACCTGGTTTTTTGATGCTTTTCCAAGGTAACAGAAAATTCATCACTAAAAATATTGCCCCCCCTGCTTAATTTCCACTTTTTTTTTTCAACCTGTACAGTATTATGATTAATGTCTATCTGTTACTGTTAGTTGTTATGCTATGAATTTATCACAGACAAAAGATAAAAACTATTGTTTAATAGATAATGCACATGGCTACTTAATAATTAGATCTGGTGTAAAGAATATCTATTATTACTATTAAATATAAAATACTTTTTTATTTTACATTCCATAAAATGATATATATATATTATATATATTGGTTTCGGAAATGTTATTAATCACTATCTCAAAACCAGTGATCTTTTACAATGTTTCTTCATAACATAGATTTTTTTTTTTACTTGTACAAGTATTGTATTATTCAGAGATGTTGAAATGTGTATTTATAATTGTTGCGCGCCTGTTCGCTGTGTTGAATTTAAAAGATGCATTACACAGGAGGTAAACTTCAATCAACGCATTAACACCAACGAAAGGCCGAACAATAAATAGATAGTCGACGCTAGTATTAACAATAAATATGTTTAATCCTTAAGAAGGGACCTGTCCACTGTTGTCTGTAGCTAGACGTTTAGAGATCTTATTTCTTAACTTCACTTCAAAGAAACGGTCTTGGTATTTAGCGTCTCATCGTTCTACTTTTTAAACTAACTTTGCTTCATCTGTAATTAATTAAAACTTACTCCTTATTATTCTCGAAACAAATCTAACTAAATCCTAATCGTGTCATAACAAAATAATTTTCAACTTTAATTTGCCCAGCTAACTAGTGTCACAATTTCCTAAAACATGTACATTTGTTAACTCTTTGACTCCAAAACTATTTTCCATGTTTGAACGGAATTAATTTTTTTGGCCATTCGGAGTAAAAAGAAAGCTTCGATTAAACTTGTATAACTTTTTTGTTTTTATATTAGAAAATGATATATTCAGTATATTATATCTAGAATTTAAAAGAATGCAGCCCTATTTATATAGCACAAAGCAATTATTATAAAACAAATTTTTCTTTATAAATATTGTTTTAAAATTAAAAATAAAAACTTACCTACTGCGAAAAAGCCTCCAGGATCTAGATCTAGACCTGATCTTATAAAAAATGTATGGTCCATAACGGGTATTGAAAATTATATATATATTGTCACGTAAACGTAAACATGTTGTTTTTTGCACAAGTCAAGGTCAACAAAAAAAAACAAGAGTTATTTTTAGCTTGCCGAAACATCAGTCACATGACATGGAGACGTCTATGTGATTTGTTGAGAGGGATGAATTCAGAACGAGTCTGCTGGCAACTTGCGCCCAGAGAGCTAGCTCAATTCAGTTGGGGCCTAAATTTTGTTGAGATCAGTCGCATGTAATTTTGTAGCTATAGAATATTTAAGAAAGTATGCATTTGTCAATTTGCAAGCTCTATTAATGTTTATTTGTACATAGCTGTACTTATGTTGAGTAAAAGTTCCAATATTTATTTATCAAGGAATTTACTCAGTTGAATCCTAGATCGTCGTTGTTCTATATTATTGTTCAAAATACAATCCCCGGGGACATAAGACTTCTCTCCTAACAGCTAGCGACATCTAACAACACCTCAAGAACAGATTGTGACGTCAAGCACTAGAGAGAGGAGATTGTGACATATATATTTTGTATCATATTTATCCATATTGTTACAAAACTTTGTATACCAGTATAAAACACATCTAAAACACATAAAAAGGACATTTTGAGCTTATTATTTATGTCACTACTATTGGAAAAATGAAAACTGACCTCCTTGGACATGTCAACAGCTCTGGGTCTATACTAGATCTAGGAAATACATTATGATCCAAAGTGGAAAAAAATAATTATTATTTACTATATTTATTCATATTTCCACATAACTTTGTATGCAAACCATTTTTAAACACATTTAATGAATGTTCTGAGCTCATTATCACCTATCACCATCATCCAGAAAATAAATCTAAAGAAAATAGGTCTTTTTTAAGACCCCACTCTTTCAAAAAATCTTTCACTGTAAACTTAAATAAACAATATCCCTTAGTATAACCAAATATGCCAAAGATGGCCTATATAAAGAGATAATGAACAACTATGAACTCTAAAATGCATTTTTGCAATGGAAAATCTGTTTCTTTTGGGTATTTAACAAAGGGAAACTATTCAAGATAATATTTTTAAGCAATTAAAAACATTTACGGGAGGGGGAAAAATGAGAGAAAAATTAAAACATCGACTTTGCCAGCATTGATCAGCTTAAATCGCTGGATATAATCAACTATGGGCACGTCCTTCCGGAGTCAAAGAGTTAACACATTTTAAAAAAATTATATAATCTAGAAATAGCCATATATATATATATGTCCATTATGCCCCGAGAGACATTGGGCGACCCAGATAAATCGGTAGCTAATGGCAAAATGCTTTACAGGAGCATCACAGGAGTTTACTGAATGGCCTAAAATAGAAGGAACAAGTACATGTGTCATGAACCTTCTATCCTTGTTGATCATTAGATTCTGTGTAGTACCAGTTAAGATGTTGAAGCTGTCTGGGAAATGCTATCTAGTTTTTAGAATGTCTCAAGGTCTCCACTCCAGATTTTTTCTGAAGGTTAACTTATGCTTTAGCACTCTAGTGTACCTGAGATTTGAAATGAGTACCTTTCCTTATTTAGCTGACAAGCTCTCAGTTGTAGAGGCACCAGCAGATATATCTGTCTTTCACCCCTTTACCATCAGTACATACAGTTGCCCTCTGCTAGTATCTCTGTCACTTGAGGGAATATACTGGGATTGGTTATTTGATGTTGTTTGAGACACACTTGTCATTTAGGAGTATTTTATGGGAACGCATCCCATAATTTTAATTTTTTTCTAGTTTAGTATTGTTAAGCTGTAATTTATAAACTAGTTGTACTAATGTTTGTCTTTAATTATTTCAGCATAGACAAAGTGCCCAAAATAACATCTCCAGTTCTGGTCATTCATGGTACAGAAGATGAAGTTATAGATTTCACACATGGTTTAACTATATATGAACGCTGTCCACGAACAGTAGAACCACTTTGGGTGGAAGGTGCAGGCCATAATGATGTAGAACTATATGGTCAGTACCTAGAAAGACTCAAACAGTTTATAAATGTTGAATTGGCTGTCAATTGACTAGCAGCCACAGAGGAAACTGTTCAAGATGACCATGACTTGGTGCCGATGGATTCAGAGGTGGTTCTCCCCACTGCCAATGAGGATTTAGATGTGACAGTGGAGGATGAAGACATATCTCCACAGCATGATACACAGGCAACCTTGTCCTTACAACTCCCTCCTCAGGAGGAGAGAGTTGTATGACTCAAAGCTTTAGACATTAGCCGAACATCTCATTTAACTGCTCTAATCATCATGTTCCAAACATAAATTGTAATCATCATCTAAACTGAAATGGTTTCTTTGATTTTTTTAATACAGAAAAGTTTGTGGTTCCAATGAACAATTAATAAGAATTAGGCCTATTTTTTTTTTCCGATCCATATTTTTATGACAAAAAATATAATTAACAGTACCAATAACAATTTGGTAATTTTATTAATATTTTATGTCTTTCGTCCTTAAAATTTAATAGAAAAAAAAATGTTACATATGTTAGATGAACATGATATTATTGTAGTTGACTTGAGCTTGAATAATTTCCTCTGTGAAAAAACTTAATCAATTACAATGTATATGACAAAAGATATTTTCTCCTACTTAATTTATGATTTTTTTTTTTATATTGCCATAAAACATTTCCATGACACTGTATAGGAAGAATTACATGGAATAATTCAATGATGTCAGCCCCACATGAAATTACATTTTCGTGTAGATCATATCATTTTGTAATGTTTTTTATTTGAAAATCCTCAGCTAGAAAACTGGGTTACAGGAGTTCATTGGTGAATTTGTTAGGCCTTTAATGTTCTTTAATTTTGCTATCCAATGATTAGGTATCTTAAATTTAAATATCTAAAAAATTACTTGAAATATAGTTTTGTGCCTGTATTAGGGGATTCTGCACTGTAGTTAATCTGCTGTGCATTCATAAAAAAAAAAATAATAGTCTGAACATTTGAAAAAGTTGATACAAATATAATGTGATACTCAGTTTCTCATTATAAAAAAAAAGCACAAATATTTTTTCAATAATGTGAAGGTAGCCCAAAGATAGAAAAAAAAAAACAAGTTATTAAAATATGTTCTCTTAACCAGAATGTGTAAAAAAAATTTTTTTATGAGAGATGTATGTTCATATGTCATCTATTTAGATATTTCTGAAAATGTATAGACGTATGTGTATTACCTATGTATGTGTGTGTTTACTAAGATTTCCTTTTAAGCTCATTAACATCTTCATCTGTTCAGTTTCAACTAGTAGTGGTAGTTCTTTAACGAATTTCATATCTCTGTACAGAAGAATACAAATGTTGAATGTTTTAAATGGTTGTGAGAAATGAAGGTGAAATTAATTCCATGTTTCCTGTATGTTGTAATGGTGAATTTTTTTGGTCTTATTTGTTACCAGGTAATAGTGTCGTGACAGAGACATACACATGAACATCATTTTCTTAGATTCACACAAACTACTGGTACTGTTATTACTGGACAAACATTAAAACCATTACTGATTCAAAGATATTAGTGTTATTATGATTATATTTTTTTGAGAATTGCAGTGTGGGTTCAATATTTGTTAATGTGTATTTTTAATTTCTATAATAGCATGTATAGTGTAGCTCATTCTGAAGACTTGTACATTTTGTCATATAACTTATAGCATTTGTTGCAAGATATAATTTTTTCATAAGTGATATAAAAGAAATGTCTGGCAGTTTTACTTTTTGTATTGATTTAACAATAAATCAAGTCTGTTTAATCTGTTAACAGTTGCAGAGTTGTGATATAAACTCAAATATTGAATGCTTTTGTTAGTTTTCAAAAGAGGTAAACATTTGTCAGTCAACTAATACAGTTTTGTGTGCTTCAAGTCAATACTTCAGGCTCAACTATATACCATATTCACTTTATTTTATTTTTTTTCTATTTTTTGGGTTTACACATTTTTGACTGATATTTCAATTTGATCATTTACACTTTTTTTTTCTGCTAGAGTGCAAAGAGTTTTTGTCATCATTGTGCTCTCTACTTAAGAAAATGTATTATTTAAATATTGATTGGCTTTCATGGCTAACACCATTCCTTTTATTTAATTGTTAAAAATTTGCAGTTATCTAAGACATTTAACAAAGTAAACTAGCTTAAGGATAAGTATTTCAATTTCTTCATTTCAGATATATAATTATTTTATGTTTGTTGTTTTTTTTTTATTTATTTATTAATGGTTTATATTTTTTTTTTTATTAAGATAAAAAGTTTGAACAGAAGTCACATTGGGTTTAAATATGAATAAAGTACGAAATACCTAAACTTCATTCAATGATAACAAGAGTATTTGCACAACAGGCAACTATTATTTGGAACAATATCTCTTTACTTTAAGGCAGAAGGTTACCTTTAAATGAACAACCAACTATTGGAACATCCTAGAAAAAATTCTATAGAATTTAGAATATTCTACTAATTCATACAATTTACCATGATTTCCTATGTAACAGATTTAAAAAAGTATAGTATAAATATGTTTGCTCAATTTGAAATACAACAATCTTTGCCATTATAAATATTTTTATAATTAAATTTTGTTACATTTCTAAGTACTAATGGTTTCAATATCTTATAGTGATGTTTAATGGCCTTGGACCTTGTATAGTTAATCAGTAGTGATAAGGTTCATTTTTTTGTGATTTAGTGTTTAAACTTGTTGAAATTGACATTTGAATTACTTATAATTTTTTAAAATGTATATTTTTATGATATTTCAACTTTTTTTTTTTTTTTGTTTAAAGCTAAGTGTTTTAACATTAGCAGTGATTAGACTAAAAGTATTGAATTCTTTATCCACCATCATGTTGTATTTAGTTCTATATTGTATTAATTTAATGTTCATTGTCTCAGTTATATATTTTTTATTCAAGAGTACATAATTACCAAGAAACAATTTAAAGTAGAGTGAAAAACAAACAAACAAACTTGTAAATAATTCATTGTTTCTAAGTTGTTTGTCATGTTGAAACATCATAACTTTGGCACTTGTGTTGGGTTTCATTTGGTTTTTCATAATTAACACTCACTAAATACTTTTAACAGCTCATAAATGTTTCTTTGGTTTGCTAAATGGGAATATGTTTATTCAACCAGTATGCATACAAATCTTGTTATTTCTGTTGATCTGATTTCCCTGTATCATTTTGATCCCAAATATTCAAGTTTACATGTGTCAAGTTGGTAGGTCAGGTTTGTGTAGCTTTCAACTCAACTTCCTTGCACCTCATTAGGTCTTGTAAATCTGTCACATGCTAAACTCTATTTCAAGATTATGTAAACTCATCTTCTGCTCCACTAATTTTGTTTAAGTCTTTCTTGTTGGTTATCATATTTTGCATACTGGTTGAATGAATAAAAGTAGTTTTCTAATAAATATAAAATGTTTTAGTTCTGCTAGGTCAAATGTTTCTTTGAAATAAAATGATTTAAAACGTTAATGAACTGACATGAACTGTTGTCTAGTGCTAAAGAGAAGAAATAAAAAGTGTACATTTTTTGAAAGTGTTAAGTAAAATGAATATTTAAAACATTTGATTCCAATTTTTGCTTTTTCCAGCATGTACCAATTTTTACAAATACCACATTGAAATGTGTTTGTGTGTTGCTTGTAAAAAGTCTCAAGTAAAAATCAATCAATTGTTATTAACAGTAAAGTTGGATCAAGACAAGAATTTCTTGATTCTTTCTATTTTTCAGACGTGTTTCCACTTTGAAAAGTAACCACATGTTTTGTTAACATAAAGCATTATTCTTTTTTTTTTCTTTCCCCCTACTGTGACATACTGCATCTTTTTGATCTTCTTTGCATTTATGTACAATTTTAATTTGTTCCTTTAAAGACGAGATGTTCTATTTTTCAAACACACAAGCAAACATGCAATGTTATCATAAACCTAGTCATGAAACCTCTTTGTGTGCTAAAGGGCACATACATTTAGCTAAACTGGGGTGAATGTCCTTATCCCATTTGAAATCTCTTTTGTTGTAATGATTTTTTTTTTTATTATTTGTATAGTGGTCAGTGCTAAATGAATTGCATTCTATTTGTGTAAAACATGTCAATCAGAAGCTCCATGATCAAGGTCTGTGAATTGGTGTACACTCTAATGTTTCTTTTTTTTTTTTTTTTTAAATTCAAATAAATTATTTTTGTGATTTGAAGTGTTTTTATGATTGATATCTGATTAAAAACAACTGAAACATGTCAATAGTAAAGTCACTATGTTCTTGAGCAAATGTATAGGTCATGATATTATAAGGAATGTTTTAAAGATTAATATAGAGCCCTACCTTTTTTTTTTTTATTAAAACCAGTAAATGGAATAAAATAAAAATTCAAATGGGGCTGCTAGAAATAAATTAGTTTGATATTAAATTGTGGCAAACTCTGAGATGTTAGTTAATGTACTTAGATAAGTATTTGATGAATTAACAAATTAGCATTGCTTCCCTTACTGAAAAAAAAAAACAAAAACAGTAAGCATAACTGCATTTGTATTCCAGCTGTAAGAGAAGTATCTGTAGCAGATTTTCTCAAAGAGAACTTAAACTTGTATTACTAGCTACTTTCAACAAAAATAGCAATTATTTCTGTAAATTCTTATATTTTACATTATTAAGTACCAGTATTGATTGTTATTGAATTTAAAAAAGTCAAATCTATTGACTTACTTAGCAATCCCCAAACATTGCAGATATATCTGAAAATATTGTTCATACATGAACCAAGATATTACCGAACATTTGGTTTTTCTCCTAATACAAGTACGATTTGATCAATGCTATATCATGAAGAATGTTCGTCATCTCTAAACTAATCTTAGGCATGCAATATCATGATAAAACTGCCTAGCAGATGTATTGTTAATCTACACTCATTGTACCGGTATACCTACCTACCTGTTTATTATTTTAAAGTGTATTTATACATTTGTGCAATGGTATTGATGTGTGAGTGTGAACTGTCAGTGGTGCGTTGCAAGGTGCCCATGCTCCTCTATATCGTGTATGAATGACAAAAAAACAATCGTGTATGCATCAGTATACTATATTTTTAAAAAGGGCATTCGTAAGTAGATAGGGTACTATAACCACACTCATTTCACTTACAACCATTTACGAGCACTGGGGTAATAGTGAATTAGTGTCATGACATTCAGAGAGATTTCTATCAAGCGGATATTCCAATTTGAGTAGAGTAACACCTTTAGTACATTCACTAAATTTAGAGAAACTTAGTACAGGAAAAGTGGTAAGTACCGGGAGCACTAAACCATCATTGAATCAAATACTCAGACACAAATAATAGACACATTTTAAATCACTAAA
>JADKLZ010000003.1:34414891-34468955 GCA_021533235.1 Biomphalaria straminea | reverse complement strand
TTTTTTTGTGACGGTACCCACCGGTATGGTGTACTTCACTATTTTCAATGTGGGGAAAAAATAATTTTCTTGTATTTTAGCATTTATTATTAATTTATAAGTAGTTAAAAGTTTGGCGATTCATCACTGCAATGAGTACCGGCATCTTTTTTTAAAAAAAAAAAAAAAAAAACTGAAAATAACTAAGCAATTAAGCAGTGTATTCTTGACCCTCACTGGTGTTACGTTCTAAGACCGCACGCGAAAGTCAGATTTTCGCGATAGACTATTTAATTTCATTAACGTAGACTATTTTCGGATATAATTAGTATCAGTAGTTGATGTGCTTATACAGCTATTTCGGCCAATTAGCTTTCAGAAAGTTTGGCGATGATGTATTAAGTTTTTTTTTTTTAATAGGCACTGTGCCTAGACATTGTTCGGCCTTGGGAAAATCCGTGTCAACGTGTTGAAAAAAACAAAACGCGGGATTTTTTTTAGCGGCACTAGAAAAGGGAAAAGACACTATTAGTTTTATGTGGAATGTCTGTTCGTCTGTCCGTCCCGTTTAGATCTGATAAACTAGAAAAGATAGTGAAAATCCGACACCATAATATTTTAGACCATTTAAAGTTCAATTGTATGAAGACCCACCAATAGTGACGAAAATAAAAAAGCACAGACTACGCTGGGCAGGTCACCTTGAAAGAATGTCAGAAAACAGAGGAATGAAAATCGTATACAGGCAAAAACCAAAAGCAGACCCCGAATGCGATAGATTGATAATGTGGAAGCAGATCTGCAACAGCTTGGGGTTAGGGCGTGGAGACGAAAGGCCCAGGAGAGATCTGAATGGGAGGATGTGCTGAAGCAGGGCAGAACCACTGGAATGGATGGATGGATTCAAAGTTCTGATGCAACGGCTACTTTTTTCTTTTCTGAAAGCGAAAAATCTAATTTTTTTAATTCACTTATGCAAGCAGTTTTTTCAGAAAAATACATCACTTTTAATTCACTTATGCAAGCAGCTTTTTTCATAAAAAAACACATCAATTTTACAACTATTCAATATTAATAGTAAAAAAAAATGGAGTGGGGGGGGGGTCTCTTTAGTAGAGGAGATGACTAGTTACCATTTTTTAAACAGATTTATGCAAACGGTTTTAGATTTTTGTCAAGTTGGACATAATATAAAACAACAATTAATAAGTAGTTTTTCATATTATCGCGTGTTATAATATGGCAGGGCTTGTGGACATCAAACTTCACATTCACTTTCACCTATCCTTTGGTCTGCTGGATCGCTGAGATATCACACGAGATCTGTCAATCTACTTTCTCCATTTTTCTTTGTCATTTGTCTTTGATAGAATTTCATTCTGATTTTCTTTCTGAAAAGATTGAAACCTGCCTTTGTAACTGCCTGGGTGGACCACTTGGGGGGGGGGGCGATTTTGAGTTTCCACACAAACTGTGTTTGTAACCTTGTTTTTTTTTTTAAATTATTTTTTTGACAACCCGTGATACAACCCTTCTGCAAAGCCGGGTCTGCGAAAGTGTATGGAGCACTGTAGCTCTTATATCACACTTTGTTCTTATAGAACGACCTATTGGCTTCAATTAGCAGAGTGAGAGAGGAGACGTAGGCCTAATATTAGTAGTGCGCGAGTGTTTTCTTTTTTATTTGCTAATGCAGAACAATTACAATACAGTATATGATGTACTTAAGCGGCCAATACTACACAGTAATAAAAATAAGGTCCACAGATTTGAGACGGACATACTGTATTGTTATTTTACAGCTTAAGAGAAGGATTAGCCCGTTAGTGAGATGTAATACGATATATAGTTTACCTTTATGGTTAAGGGCCCCGCACATGACGCTCGCCCAGGGCCCCGCGCACTGCTAGGGCCGCCCCTGCCCAAACACATTCTCAGATCAAATTGAAACTTTCCAGAATTATTGGGCATAGTTAGTTTTTATGCCCAAGGCTGGCCACTAGTGGCAGTAATCATTCAACAATTTCTTATAGCGTTAGATCTAAATATTCTGACAAGATCATTGATAAATAATGATAATATATAATTTATCGCAATATTAAGAAAACAAAAGGCGAAAAAAAAAAAGCAAAAATGAAATTCTAGATTCTAAATCTATAAACGAAAAAATATAAATTAAATTATTCTTGTCTTATACTTATAGATCTAGTTATAGATCTATATTAGTATCATCTAATCTAGTCTATATAGATCTAGAGACTATATTAGTATAATCTATCTAGATCTACATCTAGTGACATTCTAGTGACATTCTAGTCACTATCGCTATGTGCCTATCTAGATCTACACTCTCTATAGACACTATAGTCTTATTATACTAATTGTCTAATACTATTACTATACTCATCGGAGTCATTAGATTAGAGTTTAGAGTCATTGACATTAGAGTCAGAGTGTAGGCTAACTCACGAAGACTAGACTCTAGACTAAGAGTAGATGAGTAGAAGTAGAATCTATATAATATGAATAGATATTTAGTTATATATATATAGATCTAGGTCTATGTCTATATCATAGTATTTTGATACTTTCATACGTCATAGACTAGTAGGTGATGCTCAATCATACTCAATAATAGATCTGAATTATCTAGTTAATCTATTCTAGTCTCGAGATCAGATCAGTAATAGAGTGATAATTATTAATTATTGATAATATCTACTACTTTTGAACTAAAAAAAATGCCTTTCGATTGTCACGTATGTGGCAATAAAGAGTACGATGAACAGGATGGGCTGTACTTTTGTACAGAATGTGGAACCCAATCTCAGGTGAGAAACTTTAAATTGAAGTCCAAACTATAAGATTATTACTAGAATAGATCAAGATTTAGAATCTAGATCTAATAGTAGAATCTATAGTTGAAGAGCTTTAGTCCCTCTACAGATTAGATCTACCTAACTACTAACTGATACTACCTTTTTTCAATATATGGAATATGGGACCCCGCCCGCCAAATGATATGATTACCAATTCTATATAAATATTATATAGATAAGCTAGTCTAGCCTAGATTCCTAGATCTAGAGTATTCTAGAGCTAAGAGTAAGAGTAGTCTACCTAGTCTTAGAACTTTGATTGAAATGAATCTGAACACTCAGATCTAGGTAGACTAGTATAGTAGGTAGATCTAGTAATTCTAGTTTCGAGATATATGGCTATTAGATACTATGGTAATGGTAATTTTGTCTACCACTGCATATTTACAATTATGTTTAAATGTATGTATCTCTGTAATGATTAGTCCTAGGTCTAGGTGTAGTAAAGACTAAAGAGATTCAAACATCAAATAAACTTGTTGATGTCATCTATTTGTTAATAATAATAGATATTGATGTGTAAAAATATGTTAAGTTTTGTTTCACTCTATGCATATTTACAACAAAATTTGATGCCGAAGACATTGAGGATCAGATCAATGAGGTCCAGCACTATCACTGATGTTATCAAACACCATTCCCCGCTTTTAAACTTGACAAACACTCTCAGTACTAATGAACTAATAATCATAGTTATTTTATTTAAAAATTTTATCTTCATTTGATTTTTTTTTTTTTTTAAATCACTTACTTTATACACCAATTCACGTTTGACTGTAGGTCAGTGTTACTTTTCCCACTCTCAATTGCTTTCTTTTCTTTTTGTAACTGATGCCACAACAAGGCCATTAGACACAAGTTTTACTTTTAGCTGGTTAACAAAAAAAAAAAAAACCCTCAAAAGGAGAGACAGAATAAAGGTTGTGCCTATCACTGTGTTTGTTTGTTATTTGTAGAGAGCATTTTTTTTTTGCTTTGGTAGCTTATCACTTTAGATAGCCTTTTTAAAATTTGTAGCACATTAGTGATTTGAAGCAAAATATTATAAAAATAATGTAAAAAATGTAGCATGGCTCCACAAGTCTAATAGCTCTATGTTTGTGACTGACTCAGTATTTGATTTTGAGAGTGATATACCCACCTTGACCATGATGGTCAAGAAAAAAAAAATAAAATAAAAATAAACAAAAACCTTTACACAAATATTATATATACATTGTAAGTAGTAGAGTAGTAGTATTTTTCTCTTAATAACTAAGAAATGTTAGAATATTTAATTTAAAAAAAAATATCCCCCCCCCTTTTTTTTCCAAGAAAGAATCCTGGTTTAACAAAGGTAGAGATCTACTAGACTTTATAATACCTATTCTGATTAGATATACACTTAGAAGACGATGCGCAAAATGTTCCTGATGCCACATGATGCCACTAAACTCTTGAATGAATGGGGAAATACATGAAGACATAAAATCTGTTCAAGATAAATTGTTTACATATTTAAAGATTTAATTGAATTAGAATAATAATGCAATGAATTTTTAATAACATACTTACATAATATTAAAATAATAAACTTATTAATAATTGTTTAAAAAAAAAAGAACTACCTGGCATGTTCAACAACTTATTATAAATATTTATGTCTAAAAAAAAAACTACCTAGGATCTCCATGTTCAAGAAGTTGATTTCTGCGCTGATGTTAATGCTATTCACCAAGTAAAATCATCACAAAGTGATGGAGCCACGAGAGGGAAATATAGACCTAGTAAGTATTATAGCTGCTTTACTACAAACAAGATTAATAACAGATGATGCATTCAATTTTTTTCTACAGTCTGTGCACGTGCATGGTACATAGTCTAGAAGATTTTAATTGCTTAGCTTTTTGTGTGTGTGTGTGTTGGGGGTAGAGTTTGAAATTTGTAGCCCTATATATCTTGAAATATTGATATTCTTTAGCCATTGAGATGATCCAGATCCAATGAGTATCCAGCATTTATTTATATATACTCTTTACAATTATACTTAACCCTAGAGAATTAGTTTCATCTAATAACAGACATGCTATTAAATTATTTTCAGAAGTAGATTTGGGAAGGCCTTGGACTATATATGAAGCATATCAAATAATTATTATTGCTCAAGCTGAGGCTCTAGTTGGTTTAGGGGCGAAAGAAGAATTAAAGGTATTACATTCCTTCTGAATTTTATGTGAATTTAAAGTTGGACATATTCCAGCTTGTGTTAAAACAAGACTTTTAAAACTAAATTCTAGGTTTTCTATTTTTGTCTTGGATTATTGAAATAAAAAATTTTTTTTTCTTAAATTTTATCAGGAAATTATTTTTACCATTTGGGCTAATTATTTGTCTCGACTTGGCATAGCCTTTTGTGATGATGAAAGGATTGTGCCAGATGTTGTTGAGAAATTCAGAATAGGAAGAGCAAGGTAAGTAATGATATAATTTGTCATGAACTTGTTTCAGTTTACTTAAGCTATGCCATCACACTTTGTTAGGTTTAAAAATGCCTTTTAGAATAACACCATAATGAATAAATATAGAAATAAATTTGACAATCTTAACAAAATCTTTGATCTAATGTGACTGACTTTCTGAAATGGCCAATCTCCATTTTATTTCGGTGCTAGAGATTACTTTATATGTCTGCATATTTAGACCTTTAGCTAACTGGGTTGAGGTTTTGGTAAAGTAAAAAAGTAAAGCACCCCTCTCAGACCTTGTGATCTATGGGTTTTTGTAGGTTCCATTAATCATCATGTTAATTGAAATAGACCAGTTTAAAACAAGTCACATCTTTCTTTAAGTCATTTACACATAAAAGACATAGTAGCACATATGTGATGACCAGTTTATCCTATTAGTAAATTCTGTTTCCACTATATGTACATCTTCAATAATCATTTTTTTTTTAGTTTTTGAAATTTAAATAAGTAATGTGTCCTTTTTTTTTTACGTCTTCAATTATTGTACTAGAAAAGTTATAAAATAAAATTGTGTACTTTTTGATATGTGTATAAGTATTCTGTTAGTAAACATTTTTCAGTGTATTTATTTTAAAAAAAAGGAGCCTACAGCATACTTTATGTAAATTCCCAAAAATACGTTTAACTCTTTGACTCCAGAATTATTTTCACATCTGGGCAGAATTAATATTTACCCCCTTTTGGTTTACAAAAGATTTACAACTGATGGAGTGTAAACTAGTCATCAGCTCTAGCTCTAGGAAATGATCCAAATTAATTCAAAATATTTTTTAACTGATATTTATTCATATTTTACTAAGTTTTTTATAAATCTCTTTTAAAAATACATAAAATGATTATCTGGAGCTCCTTATCTCATGACACAAAGATCTGGAACATCAATCTAAAGAAAAAGAGCCTTTTTAAGACTCCACACTTTAGAAACATCTTTCTTGCAAATTAACATGTTTTAAGAAAAAAACTCTGGATGTTGCAAAGGGAAACTAATTTAGGTAAAGTTTTAAATATTTAAAAACATACCTGTGAAAAAATGGAAAAAACTAACTTTCAAAGCACTGATGATGTCAACATTGATCTGCACATCATAGCCAAGTCAAATCAACGGTGGGAGCATCGCTACAGAGTCAAAGAGTTATTATTTAGTTAGCAGTATGACTTCAATACTCATTAACATTTAAATAGATTTTAATAATCATATTTAGATTTTCGGAACTTGAAATCGTTCGTGCTATTCAAAATTAATAATTTTTTAGTTTTTTAATAGCTGCTACTAACATCCAACTACCAGTATCAAATATAAACTGCTTTTTTTTTTTTCCTTCACAAGAGAACTACGCCGAGGCTCATTTGACACTCCTCTTAACAAAAAAATGAAAAAGAGTACAATATTAGAAAAGGTATTTTTTTTCTCTTTTGCTTGCTAATAAATCAACACTTAATGTTTTCAATTATTCTCACAAAAATTGTAAATATAAATGTGAAGCTAATTGCTGAAACAGTGATGCATACAAATTACATAGATAAGGTAGCACTAGGGACCGAATTGTTTATAAAATGTAGTGAAATAAGGGATAGCACTGATCAGGACACTGCCACCAACATTTGCTTAGGAAAACAATCTTGTCAGCCTCTATCAAGTTTAGAAAGTATACCTAGCTACTTCACTGTTTATTTATACTCGTGCCTTATCTTTTATAATAATACTCTTAATTATCTAGTGTCTTACAGTTGTGAATTGCACATAAAAATACACAAAAAGTGATAATTGTCTATTTATATGTTCATAACAGAAACCTTTCATGTAATGTTTACATCAGAAAGTTGGATTTTATTCAATGATTTAATTGCTAAGGGAGCACATGAATTCTTGTGTCTGTTTATTTTTGTAGTTGGTGTCTTGAATCTTCTCTGTATTGTCAAATATTTTTGTCTATAAATCTTTTTCTTCTCATTTCAAGTTATTATTATATTACAAACAGGTGAGAACACTCATATAATATTAGTTTTACTTCTCAAAATTCTTTTCTCTTAGCACATACATACAAAAGCCTAAAACATAAAACAGTACTTTCTCAACGCTTTCTTCCAAAACATAAGCATTCTAAAATATGTTTCTAAATGTATTAACCTTCTCTACAATCCTAAAATCTAGTGATTATTTTAAATGTGTCCCTCTCAAAGCTTCTCGCTGACATCCACTACCTGGCAAGTTCCATATCATAACTAATGTATGTTTTTCATTGTCAGACCCAAGTTGCTTTGTTAGGTTGCGTAGCATTTTAGCACTGACAACTCTATTCAAAAGTGAATCTATTGATACCTCTCAAAACATCTCTCTCTCTTTCCTAATTTTCTTACAATTCTATTAAAGTTATTTTATAGATGAAGTATTTGAAATATGTTTAAAGTGATATTTTGTTAACAGGACAATACAAAAGAGAATAGTTTATTTGATGAGATCCTAGAGAGTGAGGAAGATGCTGATGATTCTTTTATTAAAAAGTTTGACAGCAGTGATGAAGGAGATTCAAAAAACAAATCACAGAAAAAGTTCTATAGAAAGCGCTATGAAAAGGTAAATAATTTGCCTCAAAGAAGTTTGAAATAAATACTAAGAGAGTTTCGAAAGAATGATTTAGTCAACACATTTTCATTTATTTTTATTTGAGAGTTAAAGTATTTTTTCCCTATGTTATTATTATCTATCAATATAACAGAATACATGCAGAATTGTTTAATTTATCACCAAAGGGACACAATATCAAGTTGAAAGAAGTTTAAGCATTTCAAACTCAATCCACAGAATAACAATGTAAATCCCAACCATGTTAGGAATTTAAATCATGTAGGCTGAGTATTTAGTATCTAGACCACACCTAAACTAACACTAATAAATTGTCTTTGTCTGTTCTTGACCAACATATCAGTTTGGCAAACATCTGACATTGCCCTAACCTTTGTTTGGTCTCTGACAAGTCTACCAGTGAGCCTTGAGAACACCTAATCTCACGCACACACATAACAGTGACAACAACATAATAGATCTAATATGGCAACTTCAAATGACTCATAGTTTAAAAATCCAGAATACAATTATTCAGATGGTAGATAGGGATTTAAACTAAGAATGTGTTATTTGGTGACTATTTCATTTGATTGATTGATTCATTCATTAGTTTTATTATATTTTGAACAAATTCTCTAGACAACTCTATACAAATAACAAAGATTAAACTCACTAACTCAAATCATTAGGTTTGTCATTAATCTTCATTTATATAGATGCTTTAAGTTCCTTCACATGTAGGGTGTCAAAAATGTTCTCTTTCTGATGTCTAAGTTATCTCTATTTTGTCTTATGTAAGTTGCCAAATAGATCTATTATTTCCACCTTATAAATGATAATCTCCAAAGAAAAAAGCTTTACAATACAAGCTGATAATTAAAAAATGTTTCCTATACATTGTGAAAAAATATTTGTCTTTACATATGCTTATTTAGTATGGTATAACATTATGTTATTTTGATGTAATATGATGCACTTGTTTTATAACAGGCTAAACTATCACCAGAATGGATGAACTTAGAGAAAACAGTTGCAATTTGTTTTATAGGTGTCTTGCATACGAATCCAGAAATTCTTCTCCATGATATTGTAAGGTAAAAACTTTTCAAGCAATAAAAACACATTGTTGATACATTTTTTTTAATGCAATACTTTCAATTTGTTTGACTTTGTGTTCTTTAGTTACATCATTAGGTCTTAGTGTTAGGTTAGATTAATATACATTTTTTTACAAATAAAAATATTTTACAAAATGCATCAGATCAAAAATATTTTCCCCATTTTCTTTACCATATATTTATAACAATTTTAAAGACTTCTTCACCAGTATTGAGCAATTTAGATATTTTCTTCCATACTAATTCCTTAACATTTTGAGGTTGTAACTGTTTAAATATTAATCTAGATTATTGTAGCTGTATAGTATATCTTAAACTGCCTGTTGATACCCTTGGGAATTCAATTTTTTAGATGTCATTCCCATGCTTATTAGATTTATTGTATTTGTATTTATATGATTTTATAATTATATATGGTTTATTTATTTAAGGTGGATATATGAAAGCAAAATTCCTTTTCTATCTACGTCTCATCTCCTCCCATCCAACATGGTTCTGTCTGGAGGTGACCAGTCTCTTTTTAAAGTGGTGAGCTACAATATCTGAGCAGAAATTTGGGTTAGGACTGTAATTAACAAGTTTATATTTAACATTTTTATTGCAAAGTAAAACTATTGTATCGGAATTGTATTTACACAGGGAAAGTTTGATACAAAGGTTCTACTGAAAGAGGTCAACAAACTCTGTACATATTTAGGATTGAAAAGCCTACCAGCTCCAGATATTAAAGAGCTAATTATGCGCTTTGTGAAGGAACTATATCTACCAAGTAAACTGACTATTTCTTCTCAAATTAAACCAAGTAGTTTATATCTGTTACCAATTTTACTAGAATTAATACACAGAGTTGAATAGAAATTGAAATCAAATATTTGAGAGATCCGTAAATGTCACAATCTCACTTTTACTGCTGATCAAGTGTTAAAAAAAAAACAACTGTTTAACTGAATTTTAATAAATCATTTCACAAGTATTCACTTACCCTATTTGGTTTTCAATAACAGAATTTAACAAAGTGATTTGAAACATTGATGAAATGCAAAATGTCTCTATGTTATTTAAAATAAGAAGAATTTTTTGTTCTTATTTATTAAAACATTTTTTACCCTTTGATTTTGAATGTTCAGATGAAGTGATGCACATAAGCTGTAATTTAGCTGACAGAATACCTTATCTATCAAGTGCTAAGACACATTACGTTCGAAATGATCACCAGGCCATGGCTTATATCGTACTAGGTCTGAGGCTTGTGTTTGGAATTGATGATTCAACAGAGTAGTAAGTATTTTCAGAAGTATTTTTTGGATCAGTGATTTTACAGTGTAATATTCTTTTACATTGTAAAAGAAAATGAATTGTTAGGCCTAACAAATAGTGGACAATTTAATAAAGAAGAAGACAAATTATCATACTGTTATAACCCTATTGGCGGCGTGAAAGGGTTAACTGTGTGATCAGCAGACATATGTGACACAGGCCAGCTATAAAGTTTAGCGTGTTACATCGAAGGTCAAGGCATGAACTTTGCACGTGACCACTGTTATGGTCATCTGATGAATAAGCCTGCGTGTACGAGAGATTAGAGACAGAGTTTGTAGGCAGAGGAGTTCAAGACAGGACACGGAGGAGACCAGGTCTGTTAGTCTGGCTATGAAGTCGGTCCTGGTTGAGTCCGCAAGTGAATGTACGTGTCCAGAAAGAGATTGAGACAGTAGAGTTTAGTTCTGTGATGTACAGTGTAGCATTTGTAGCTGTGCCAAATGTCTAGTATTGGCTGTTATATTTCCATTAGTACCAGATTATTTTTAGAGCTCATGTTGTCAAGTTCTTGATGTGTTGATTTGTTGTTGTGTGTTTAGCAGTGGCTACAGAAAGCCTGAGATAGGAAGGAGAAACGTAACAATACACTTGGCACTATAATAGAAGTGAAAAATGTATTCTCTTAGACTTGACAAAATAAAAATTGAACCAGCTTAGGCACGTCTGTGAACATTAATGTAGTCTGTGTATGAGGTTCTTTTGTCTTGTTTAATTTACTTCTAAATGGTAATTTCCTAGCTAAAAATTAAGATCGTTCTAGATTTTGTTTGCCATGTTCTCTATGCTTTATATGTAGGGCTGAAATTTAAATTATTTAGTTTGATAATCGTTTGATTTTTTGACTGTGTGGTGTTGAGAAATTTACAAAGAGCACTTATGCATAAGATTTGGGTGTATTGAGATGCTTACAGAGCTGATCAAAAAGCAATTGCATTACATTGATTACTTTGATGAAGTATAACAAAAATAACTTTTAGGGTAGTAAAAGAGAAAGTTGATATATTTCAATGAAAATGTTGACAATAATTCAGACAATTTATTATAGAAATTTTATTTTATTTTTATGGTCTGGAAAAACTTCTCTCACTAATATTTATATGTATATTCTTGAAGCATTGGAAAAAACGTATATGGAATTAAGAAATAAATTTAAAAAAAATATAACATTATGAAAATTTAAGCTAATTTTGTGTTCTAGAAAAAATAGAAATTAACAAAATAGCATGTTATGGATCTTAAAGAAATATTGGCATTCAAAACAAAAGTAATTTCTGTTAATGTAAGGATAATATCTAAAGCTAATCTTAAGCAAGCTACATATCATTGAATGGTCTAACTTGTATTTAATATTGAAATCACTCTCTTTATTTAAGCATCAAATATTTCCTCAGCTCAGGTATTATGTTAACATTTATCATTTACATGTGTTCATCCTTTTTACAGCATGTTATCAGAATACTCTTCAAAACTTCAAGAATGTTTACATCCAGGTACATTTTTTTTACAAAGTTATTTAGTTTCTAGTTTCACCAAATTTGTTTTTGTTTTGCTTGTTTCAAGAACAATAGGAATGTATTTATTAATAATCATGTGTTAACATTTGTATTTTATAAAGACACCACTAGGCTGTTTGTCTGGACGGAATGGAAAAAATTACATATTTATAAAAGTTCTGAGGTCTTGGATCTGTACAAAGAATTGACTTGTGATGTGTAAGTCTAAAATTATTTTTTTTTATTTTTGAATAGTTTGTCTCAGTTTAGCTTTTGATTAACTTTATATTCATAGACATAGTGAGGAATTCTTTGTATTTACATTAAGTAAAAATATTATTTTTAAAATTTGTTCTGATGCCTACCATTAGAGGACATTTGTAATAGATCAACAGATGAGTCACACAGAGGTTTAATGTTAAAAAATATAGCAACAAAATTATAGTAATGACAAATTAGGATTTTTTGCTTTGGAAAGCATTCTAGATTTAAAACATATACCTGTCAATAGCAAGGAAAGAAAACAAAACAATCCACAGTGGAATATGCTTTTTGTGTGTGTGTTAATGCTTTGGATGTTCCTTCAGAATTGAAGTACATCCTAGCCCACACGTTATGAGAGATGGCAGGGGATTGTGGCAGGCAGGGTTTGAACCCTGGATTTTGCTGTAGTTTTAAATGCACCAGTAGTGTCACTTATTCTATATTTATCAGAAATCAACTTGCCTTCTTAGAGATGGCTTGCTAAAATCATTTTTTTTATATACAGAAGCAGTACAAAAATGAATCATCTTGATTCTTTAGTGTCATCTTATACTAATCTTGGATTTGACAAGAAAAAACTTACAACCTTTGCAACTTTAAATATACATCAGCGACCAGGTTTTGTATTTTTTTAAAAATATTATGATATTATTCAAAAACTAATGTACCATAATAGTCTTTACTTTCAATTTGATAAGGCAGATGGTCGATTTAGTCTTTTTATATGATGTAAACTGCAATTTATTTCCTTATTTTTCATTAGTTCTTGCTTTTTTTTTTTTTTAATTTAAACCCATACCTTTGGTTTATTTCTCTGCACTTCTAGACTCTATTCTGTTCTTGCTTTCCTAAACACTTAAGAATGCATTATCTTTTAAGTTTAGCAATGTGATTAATAGTTATATTATTTAGTTTTTTTTATTTAGTTTATTATTTAGTTATATTATTAATATTCCACCTTTTAGTACCCTGTTATCTGAAAATAATTTGGTCACATGTTAATTAAACCTAATTTTATTTAGCACATTTGTTTTTAGAATGTCATGGCTTATTTCTATATTTACCTTGAAATGACTTAACATTGATTGAAATTCTTGTGTTTCATTATAATTCCAAGTCTAAATTTTAATATTTCAGTTCGTTGTTTTGAAAAAGAATTTAGAGAAAGCCTGAGGAAACCTTTAGATGCAGCATTAGAAAGATTTGAAAATTTTAATCAACAAATAATTGGCAAGTATTTTTCTTTTCTTGTAACTTTATAGCAGTGAAACTATTCCATTTTTTTAATTCTTCAGGGTCATTACTAAAATATACTAAGGATGTTATCTCATGGACAGAGTGTAATATTTGTAAACATTTGCAACCACTGTTACTGAGCAACAGTATTTTAGCTGGGTTTAAGTTCTCGTATCATTTTTACATCAAGTCACTCATTTTTACATCAAGTCTTTCTGTAGAGTCAAAAGTTTGTAAACATTATTTCTCCAATACCCAATCTCGGATCAGGCTGAAATTGTGCACAATTATTTTATTTGCATATGCACCTCACTAGTAATGGTTAGTATGTCAGTTTGAGCCAAGAGTTCGAATTCAGGTCATTCCCCCTTTTTTATAAATACTATTAAAAAGAGGTTACAGTAAAATTCACCCAGATATCCTTTTCTTTCTCCCCCCCCCCCTCTTATTTTCCTCAACTGGTCCAGATGAGTGATAGGATCATAGTACATTAAGAAAGCTAAAAACATGAAATGGCGCTACAAAAACAATTGGTAAAATTATTTGTAATTGCACAGATTTATTATTGTTAGTCTGCATCTATTACAAACTTAATTACATAACTAATCCAAACTAATTGATACAATTTACACTTCAATTAAGCTTTGTTGTTTTTTCTTTTAAAGTATTTTTTGTTTATCATGTAATTTAATCGGGTAAATCAAATAAAGACCCAAGTTTATGATCCTGAATCATCAACAATGATATTGAGTAGCAATAACAGAAAGGAGAAGTGCCATTACCTTCATTATTCACTTCTTTATAATGTTTAGTCTATAAAGATAGATCTTTGAAGTAGTGTCTGTCATATCATTATCCACAAGAGAGCATTGAAAACATCACTGAAGAAGTAATAGAACATAGAACAATTTGATCATTCAGTTGTAGCCTAGTCCCTTGTAGAGTACTCTATGTAACCTAGTCCCTTGTAGAGTACTCTATTAAATGTTGAAATAAAGGATTATTTTTGTGTTGTAAAATTTCTTTTTTATTTCTCTTGTTTATTGATCTTTTAATTTTTGTTTTCAGATAAATCTGATGGTGCAGAAAAACTTTGCAGATTAAAGGGAGAAAACTTCATTAATTCATCACTGTGTCATATAGTAAATTTAGATCTATTTAAAAAACAGACCACAGATAGGAGTGAGTTTTTATTTTTATTTTTCTGCCAATGTTTAATTTCAGAATATGTTAGGAAAATGAAAAGTAAGTGAAAAATATTTAGTACCTTTATTTAGTACCTTCAATTTCTATCACATCTCCCTTAATCATGTGATATATCTGAGTCATCAAACCCAAAGAATAAATTAGCAGAGTACTGGCAAGTGGATGTTATAGCAGTGACTAATTGGTAGGCTAATGCACATGAAATGCAACTATTCTCCTTTTCCGATAAGACTGTCACATAGGGGAACATCAACGAATGAAAAGAAGAAGCGTCAGCATTTTCTGCTGATGTTGCTTCTTATGTGCCCTTATTGCCCCTTTTTCTGATGTTCTCTTCATCTTACAGACCTTCCAGGTTCTAAACACTTGTTTAAAAATGTCCAAGCTTTAATCCAAAGGCTGATTCAGACTTGGCAGTCTTAGTTGGTATCAGTAGAGATGAGGCATGGCAACACAAGGTGACCTGACAGAATAGTGGCATAGAAATGGCAACAGAGATTTAAGCATAGCTTTTAGATAGATTACTGAATCATTGGGAGCAACTTTATTGCGCTTAATTTAAAAAAAAAAGAGTACCGGTATATTGCTTTGTTGCCATTGTTTAGCAATTTTAAGTAAATAAAAAGTATCCTTGACAAGAACAGTGTTCTTCAAGTCAGTTTTTAAGATTTCAGACAATAGACATTGGCATAATTGAAAGGGAATGGATAAAAAAAATTTACTCCTGTACACTAATAATAGAGACTGTCAATTTTATTTCCGATTTCCTGCTATAATATCCAGATCTTAAATATTTTACTCTCAGTGTCAGAAATAAAGACACAAGTTGAGATTTTATTAGTATTCATTAACATTTTTTCCCCATATCTTTTCTAAGACATATCCTTTAACTCTCACTTCCATATCACCATTTGATTGTTTTATGTGACTGCCTATTGTCTGGTTCTGTAATCTATTATGTATATAGTTTGTCCATCATGGTTTGAGGATGACCACTTTTGTCATATAGGGGGCTGAGGGCTGTGATTTATTTGAAGATCTTTGTCATACAGTATTGTAAGTACATTAGACTTAAATAAAAAAAATCAATATTTCTGTATTCTTTATTTTTTTTTTTTACAGTCCAGACCACTGAAGCTGAGATGCAATCAATCATTTCAAAATATCTACACCCCAAGTCTGAAGTTTGTCAGTATAAATATCTTTCATCAGGGGATGAGCTGATTCAGCATCGACATCAAAACTACTTATGGCTATTGCAGATGGCCAGTCAAAGTATATGCTGCAAATCGATAGAGTTAGACAGACTTGTTGTGAGATTCACTGATTACTTGATTGCTGCTTCCAGTCAAATGGATATGTCTAATACTGTATGTACCACCTGGGGAACTAAAGTAGTTACTAAAAGAAAGAAAAAATTGTTTTGACATTTAACATATACCTAATTAAGTTTCCTATTCATTGTCTTAAAATACCAATAAAACTAAAATGTTTCATAAATGATTCTTATGTTTTTTTTTGTGGAATTGTGATGAAAGCTAATTGAGCTTAAGTCATTCTAAAATTGTAATGAATGATGCAAAAGTTTTTCTCAAAAGTGTTTAAATACTACTTTAAGGCTCATCATTTTTGCTAGTTGTTTTTTTAAATTGTTTTAATTTATAAAGTAAAAAAAAATAATTGATTATATAAGAATGTTACAGCATTTGATTCAAAAATTTATTTTTCGCAATAGAATTTTAAAGCTATGTGATATGAAGAACTTTTTTTTTACTATGTGAATATTATGTGGGAAGTGTGGTCGAGAGGCAAGGTACGCTTGAACTTGGCATGGCTACCTATGAAGGGGGCTCGAGGTTCGACACCCGACTCAAGCAGAGTTGTGTTTACTGAGTGCCTAAAGACAGCACAGAAAAACCTTCTCCCAGATACCCCCTCCCTCCACTGATCCACAAATGGGATTGGACCATAGCGCTCTGAGCATGCTATAAGCATGAAAGTAGTGCTTGAAAGTAGTGCTATACAAAAGACTTCATTTATTGGGAAAATCTACTTTAAGTTGGTTTGGTGAAAAAAAAAAGAACTCTTATCATCTATCATCATAATTAATGATCTGTGAAAGAAGAGGACCTTTAAATAATAATTTTTAAAAATCACAGTACTGGTAGCTGACATTTTAGAAGTATGTGTGATTGGTTTTAAGGTTCCATGATCAAATCTTGGTTGAGACACTGGGAATTTTATTTTTGAAGTAGGTTTAAACACCTTGAAGTCATCTGGCTCTAAATGGAAATTAGATACTGCTATCCATCCATCCATCCCAGTGGCACTACAGCCCATGGAGGGCTCTGGCCTGCTTCAACACATCCTTCCCTTCAAATCTCTCCTGGGCCTTTCGCCTCCACACCCTGACGCCAAGATGTTGCAGATCTGCTTCCACATCATCAATCCATTGCATTCAGGGTCTGCCTTTGGGTCACCTGCCTTTTGGTTTTTGCCTGTATAAGATTTTCGCTCCTCTGTTATCTGACATTCTTTCAAAGTGACCTGCCCAACGTAGTCGGTTCTTCTTTATTTCGGTCACTATTGGTGGGTCCTCATACTTCTTCTTCTTCTTCTTCTTCGTTCTCATTGTTATGTTGGAGGGTTCAGATCACTACACCAATATCTGAGATGAACTGCGCAGTGGTTTCCAAGTCAGGGAGCTCTCCATATAGTTTTCTTTCTATTGGGGTGTTTTGCGGCCAGTGTCTTAGACGGGCCTCTTGGTAAAGAGCGCAGTCTTGGAGGACATGGTCGGCATTCTCTGATGACACTCCACATGGGCAGATATCACTGGTTCCAATTTTGAGCTTCCGGTACATGTGTTGTCGCATTCTGTTGTGTCCGGTCCTAAGTCGAAAGATTACACGTTGATCTTGTCGGGATAGCTTATAGTAAGCATCATCTTTCTTGTGATTTGGATGATAGCTTGTCCATTTCTCATTTATTTTATTTATAATTAATTTCTTCATTTCTTCCAGGTAGAGTGCAGAGTTAATTTGTGAGCCACTTCTTCCACCCTTAGCGAGTGTGTCAGCCTTCTCGTTTCCCTCTAGTTGAATATGAGCTGGCACCCACTGAACAACAGTCTTTCTGCTGTTGTTGTTGAGGTTTGTCAGTGCTGCTCTGAGGTTTTCAACACAAGAGAAACCAGAGTTCTGCAAGCCTTGGAGGGTTGTCTTCGCATCGGTTAGTAGGACAATCTGACTGTGTGGGGAACTTGGATGAATTGCTAGCATGTTAGCAGCTAGTGTTAGTGCTTCCCTTTCTGCTCTGTGGCTGTCAGAGAGCCCACCAGTTGCAATGGATTTTTCTAGTTTTTCTCCATCTGGCCATTCGATAAGAATTCCAGCTCCTCCATTTGTGGTGGCTTTATGAGATGATCCATCGGTGTAAACTCTGATCCACTGATCGCTAGGATAATGGGTTTGAAGAAAACAGTTCACTATTTCCTTGAGCTCTGTTGGTCTGTAGTCAGATTTTCTTTTTATGTTTTCAATATGGTCCCTTATAGTAGGAAGAGGGCTTTCGTCCCAGGGTGGAGATTCATTATGATGTATCGAAGGTTTAAGAGTTACTTTTTCGAGTTGGTGTTTCTTTTTAAGGTTAACAGATTCCTGTATGAAATTGGTCCTTTTGAGACGGTTTTTAGTGCCAGTTTTGTTGATTTTGGTTTTGAGTGGGTGCCTTTCCAAGGTTTCCAATTTGGTAAATTGGGAGAGGATTTTTATTTCTCTTCTTTCATCCAGAGAGATCAGGGCAGCAGTTTCCTCCATAGCTCTTATGGGTGTTGTTTTCATTGCTCCTGTCATTATTCTTAGACCGATATTTTGAACTTTGTCTATTTTTTTTAGCTTGGTTTGGGCGGCTGAGCCCCATGCTGTGGTGCCATATTCTAATACAGGTCTTACATAACTGGTATATGTCTTTTTTAGGATGTTGTGGTTAGCTCCCCAATCTGTGCCAGCTAATTTTTTCATGAGAGATAGTCTTTGGATGCCTTTACTCTGTGTTTTGTCTATTTGATTTTTCCAGGTTAGTCTTGGGTCATAAGTGACTCCAAGATATGTAGGGCTGTCATTTTTTTCTAAAGTTTCCGTATCTAAAGTTAATTTTATTGTTTGTTGCTTTGTTGACAGTGAGAAGATTGTGTATGTTGTCTTTTTTGTGTTGATGGACATGCCCCAGTCTTTGGACCACTTATTCAGTTTATCAAGGGCATCTTGTAATCGAAATTTAGATGTTCCTACATATTCTTCTGTACTAATTAAGGCAAGGTCATCTGCATACATGCTACTTTTAACTTTTCTTGGTAGGTTTTGATTTAAATCATTTATGAATAATAGGAAAAGTGTTGGGGATAGGACTCCTCCTTGGGGGACGCCGTTTTTGATGCCCACTGTGTGGCTTCTTTGCCCTTGCATGCAGACTAAGGCTTTTCTATTATTCAGATATTCCTTTATCCAGTTGTACATTCTGTGGGATATGTGATGCTGGATTAGTTTGAGTAAGAGACCTTGTTCCCAGACTTTGTCAAATGCTTTTTCTAAGTCAACCCACACAATCGTTGTTGGTTTCTTTTCTTGAAAGCCGTCTTCTATTTCTTGTGTGATGAAGGCTATTTGATCTTCTGTTGATCTTCCTTTTCTAAAGCCAGCCTGGGCTTCAGTGAGTAGGTTATTTGACTCAAGGATCCAGGTGAGTCTATTATTTACCACTCTTTCCATAAGTTTGCAAGTACAGCTAGTGAGGCTGATGGGGCGGTAGCTATCCACTTTATTTCTTGGTTTGCCATGCTTTAGAATAGGGATCATAATGGCTTTTTTTCCATATGTATGGGATTCTGCCTGATTTCCAGCTAGCATTGAATATTTGTAGCAGTTTTTTTTTGGCTTGAGAACCCAAGTGAAGAAGCATGTCATTTGATATTTTGTCTGGGCCTGGGGCTTGTTTTGGTTTGAGGACTTTTAGGGCTTCATCTAGTTCCTTCATTTTAAGATTTGTGGTCATTCCCAAGGAGTAAGCTGGACTATTTTCTTTATTTTTTCCTTGTATTTCAGAGTTAACATCTTTTTTTCTGCTTTCATTGATTTGTATTTGACCTACGCTTTGGAAAAATTTAATGAATTCATTAGCTGCTTCTTGGCCTTTCAGGGGTTTGTTGTCCTTTTCTATTACTATGGGTGTTGTTCTGTTTTCTTCCTGGTTGAGACATTTGGCTATGCGCCAGAGTTTGTGGCCGTCTCTATCTACGTTTAGTTGTTCTGTTTTTTCATGCCAACTTTTCCTCATAGCGGAGAGGTAATTTTTCCTGAAAACTGCGTTAGCTGCTTTTAGATTTATGTTGTTTTCTATACAAGGGTTATTTTCTACTGTGTTTCTGGCTTCAATAGTGGCATTGTGGAGTTCTTGTAGGTGATCAGACCAGTTGGGGATATAATCTTTTCTTGCTCCTCTAGGAATTGATTCCTTAGCCGCTAGGAGGATTGCTTTGGAGAAGGCTGAGTATGATTTATTGACCTGATTTGATTTGCAGTTTATGGAAGTGGTGTATAGGTCTGTGAGCTTTGAGAATAGGTTCCAGTTAGCTTTTTTGTAGTTCCATCTGGGGATGGTGGAGGTTTCTGATATTTTGAAGGAGGTATTGATATTGATTAATATGGGTCTGTGGTCACTAGTGGCTAGCTGGTCTGCAACTTCTCTAGTGCATTTTTTGGAAATGTTGTCAGTTGCAAAGGCTAAGTCTGGTGTGGTTGATGTTAGCCAAGCTCTTGAGAAAAAGGTTGGTTTATCATCCGGTTTATTAAGCAGGATAAGTCTGTTCTCCGCTTGCCATTCTTCAATTTCTTCTCCCCTGGCATTGAGGTCTTGGTATCCCCAGCTCTGAGAGTGACTATTCATATCCCCTAAGATAAGACATTCTTCTTGATCAGGTATTTGTATGTGGTCAATCTCTATTTCCTTGTCTGGTGGGAAGTAGCAGTTAAATACATTAATATTTCCATCTGGGAGAATCAGCTTAGTTCCCATTATTTCTGAGTCTGCGAAGTTGGGCAGAGTTATGTCTGTGGTAGGGATGTCATTTTTAATGAGGGTGAGGATTCCTCCCTTGGGTCTGGTTTCTCGATCTTGTCTGATGCAGGTGTAGCCTCTAATGGAGAAACGTAGATTAGTGTTCAAATGAGTTTCTTGGATGCAGGCTACATCAATTTCTTTTTCATGCAGAAATATTTTTAAAGCTTCTTTTTTCTTTTGGATGCCCTCTGCGTTCCATTGTAGGATTTTTAGACATTTGGTCTTGGAGTGTTGGCCAGTAGTTTTTACTTTCTTGTCCCTGCTCCTGGCTCCACAGGCAGAGATAGAAGAACCACCAGCTCGCTTGTGTGGGCTCCTTCGAGGCGGAGAGCCCGGCCCCCTACCTGCGCGGCGGGATTCCACAGGCAGGACGCCACATCTATTAGAATCGTTACTGAACTCCAACATTGATGAGGTTGCGTGTCAATGTGTTATGCGCCAGGAGGCCCATCGACTCCGACTTCAGCCTGCTTTTCTTTCTGGGTGTGCTCCCATAGCCTTTGATCATCCAAGATCATCTGCAAGGCAGCAGGTGTTTATTTTCGGAGTTTTCTCTCCTAGATGAACTGCTATCCCTAGCTAACGAGCTTCATCTACCCGGGTTTAGAGTTAGAGCGCCCTATACTCGCTTTTTGCAATCATTTCCCTGGATTTCTGAGATGTTTTTAGTAAATATTCTAACCACTGGAATACTCCACCTCATCCTCCATGACTGCAAACCAGTTGGTCCACGGCTGTTTATTTGGTATTCACAGCTAACCCTTATATCTAAGGGTCTTTCCCCTATCCGCCACCTGGGGACGCGCTTGGTAGAAGGTGGTAGCTCCCCCAAGGGTCCTCATACAATTGATATATCTAATTAGATACTGGTGGGTAAAGTAAATGTAGTTAAACAAATTTACACACTTGTAATTCACAGAAAAAAAGACTCAGAAGTATACAAGGAGAACATACTTGTTAATTTGTACAAATCATTGAGATAAGCATAGCAATGTATGAACAACAAAACCTATCCTTGGTTAAATGACACACAAAAATGCTTTCTTTTAGCACCAATATCACTCTGGATTCAATTAAGTTGCTTTACTGTTGCAATATCAGTATTTTAGAAAACTTATTTATTTCAACTAATTAACTATTTGAAATTAATTTTTTTGTTTGGTATCTTGAATGAGGGAAAGAAATTGTACTTGACTGATGTTGTGGTATAAGTTGAATTAGTCCCCTTTGTACTTTGCTTTAAAGTTTGAAACTAGCGATAGAAAACTATTTGAAAAAAACTTATATTTTCATAAGCACTTCTCTGGTACAGTGGTTAGTATATTGGCTTGTGGAGGCTAGAACCCATAAGTTCAAATCCAGGTCGTCAAACTTTTTTTTTTTAGGTATCTGTATATTCACCCAGATAACCAATTTCCCCCCCCCCCCCCCATCCCTTTCTCAACTGGAACAGAAAAGTGATAGGATCGTAGCATTTCGACAAAGCTAAAAGCATAAAATTGCACTAAACAAAAACAATTGGTAAAATTATTTGTAATTGTTAGTATAAATCTATTGCAAGTTTAATTACATGTCTGATCCAAACTAATTCATACAACTAGGTTAATAGAAGCTTTGTTATTTTTAAAGTATTTTTTTTTTAATTTTCTTGCTTTTTTTTTTAAAGAATGTTCTTAAATTTTTGCGAATCCAACTTGTTACATGGAATAAATAGGTCTAAGTTTTATATCCAAGTCAAACATAAAAAGAACCTTTTTTGGAATACTGGTATATTTAAAAAAAAACTTGATGATTTGTTTTATTTAATAATAATAATAAAAATAATAATAATCTTTATTGTCCGTGAGGAAATTTGTCTTACAATTTGTGCATTACACCAAACGAAACATCAAACCTAAAAAAAAAAAAAAATGTAAATTCATACTTGACTCATTAAAAATTTACATGTGAAAAAAGTTTATGTTTATATCAAATAATTTCTATTCAATGATTTCACTGCCAGAGGAAGAGAGCTTGTGTCTGTTAGTCTTTGCTATCGGTGTCTTGTATCTCTTTTCTGATGGTAAAATCACAAAATCCTGACCCAAAGGGTGATTTTTTATTTCTAGAATCTCTAGCTTTTTTGTGGATGTTTGTCTCAAACAGCTGCCCAAATGTGGTTTGGTTTTTGCCAATAACTTTACCGGCAGCATTTAGAATTCTATGGAGTTTCTTTTTATTTCTAATGCTCAGATTGCCATACCAGGCTGTCATATTAAAACTTAAAATATTGCAAGTGTGGGCGTGATAAAACATATCCAAGGCCTTTTCACTAACATTAAAAGAGGATAGTTTTCTCAGTAATCGTAATCTTTGCTGCCCTTTTTTGCTGATATAATCAGTATTTGCAGTAAAATTTAGTTTATTTACTTGGGAAGGAGATTGAAGAGGGTTTACTTGGGAAGGGGATTGAAGAGGGAATGTTGTTATCGTCCAATCACCACTACAGTTTCCCCCACCTACCCTCCTGTGACGTCTCACAAATCCCAACCACATTGCATGCGTCATGCAAAAATGAAAATCAAGATGCATAGTAAATAAGTAATTTATATAGGTTTGTGATTAAGAAGCTAAGCTCTTTTCAAAAAGAAATTTAAAAAAAATCAGCTCTTTTGAAGTTAAAGTTATAACTATTGTATTATCCTAGCAAAGGTAAACAAACACTAATAAGGAAATCAAGGCACAAACTGAATCATCGTATTGTTTCAACTGTATTCCATAATTGCAACAGTATACAATTTAAAAAAAAATATATTAACATCTTTATATCTGGTCTACTAGCCTCCAGACTTTGAATCTCTAGCATCTAGAGACTTTTGCCTTTTTTTTTATTAGATCTATAATATTTATATTTCTATCTCAGACTATCTGAATCTGATAATATTCTATACACTGAAGTTTATACAGATACTCTTTAGTATACTTTATAGACTTTACTAGATTTATTTATTTATTATTTAGTATAATTTAGATATACAATATAGTCAAAATAGATCTAGACTAGTTGAAACTGAAAGTTTATTATTAATATTGGACTCAATCTCTTGCCTTAACTTGAAGCCTTTCTTCCTGGTGTTAATAATTTATTATAGTTAAACTTAAAGGTAATTAAAATTAAATGAATAAAATTAAATAAATTGCTAACAAGTCACAATCAGTTAGAGAAAAAAAATGAATTTAATTTAACATCTATATTAATTCTGAGCTCAACATTTCTACATTTTATAATTTTTAGAACCATTCTCATACTTTTAACTTGTTGTTTAAATGTGTCTAGAATGACACTGTGGCAGAGTGGTAAAGGACTTGGCTTCCAAACTGGAGGGCCCTGTATTCAAATCCTGGTGAAGATGGGGATTTTTAATTTAGCAATCCTTAGGGCAGAGGCGTCACTAGGGTCGGTGTCACCCGGTGCGGTAAGATCGGGGTGTCACCCACCCACCCCCAGGAAAAATAATCTTCCCCTCGAAAACAAACAACTTTCTTTATTTTGAACGATAAAACTGTAAGCTAATTAAAAATTGTTCATATACTACTCGTAAATGTTTTTCGATTTTATTTTAAAATGTCGTTGTTTTTCACATTTTATCAAATGTTAATGTATAAATTAGAAATTTACTATCGTAGAATTGAGAAACCTTGAGTAGAACATATTTTATTTTTACTAGAGATTATTTCAGAGCTCCTTATGGAAAAGGTCTTCAATTATAGTGTTTCTCAGCTGCTTCCGAAAATGCAAATCAAGCACTGAAGAGGTTTACGACATGCGAAACTTCGTTTTAAAAAAGCCTAGAATACCAACAAGTACAAAATCAGTTTTGAAGATTAAAAAAAAAAAAAATTGATAGCCTCCATCGGAATCACTCTAGAAAATAGAAGAAAAAAAGACATCTTGCAACAATTTGTCCAGATACAGCGACATGCCTAAAGCAAATCAAACTGTTGTCTCACAGACGTTGGAATTCTTGAACATCGATACGGATATGAGATTAGGGTGTATCTTGTCCTAATTTCTCTTACTTGTAGCCACCCACAATGTAATTAAACAGGCTGCATTCAGATTCCCATGGCTAAACCAAACCGAGATGGATTTTGCAGGCAACATAGCATTACTTTGAAATACAATTAAATGTATACACGAGATGACGAATAAAGACACCCTCACAGTTATACATGTACGGTGCACGTTATCCAGTTCTCGATCAACATTGGTCATACAGATCTTGAACAAATAATAAAGTTAACCTATTTAGGCAAAATTATTCAAGTGATGGAGATGCATATCATGGTGTTGCTTGTCGGATTGGAAAGCAAGAGCCGTCTTTCAATAAGTACGGCCTATCTGAACAAACACATCAATTAACCTAGAGATTAAAATCCACATACTCAATACAATCATTGTCTAAATGGTCATCTATGCTTCGAGACCTGGAAGGTTGAAAAGAGGCTGAGCAGTGATGGCTGAGAAGGATCCTACAAATCCTCCCGAGATAATTTTACCAATAGAGAAATCTTTTTTTTAAACAGGCAGGCATTTGGCAAAGAGAAGTGGTGACTGAACGTCAATTGACATTTGTGAGACATATCATGAGACGAGACAAAACATGTTTACTAAAGTCATCCTTAACATGAAAGCCTAAAACAGAAGTGCCTTCAAAAGTCGCCTTAGACTGATTTCCGTAGAGAAAGCTTGCAACCTTATGCGTCGCATGGCGTGCGAGAGGCTTATGCATGTGTGTTTTTCAACAGATTGCAACAACAAATGTTACGTTCACCACTCAACTGGCCATATAAGATATTTGTGGCAGTGACATAAATTCATTCAAAGTTGTCCGGGGCGAAGCCCGGGCGCCAATTTTTTTTTTACATTTCTGAGCTTTAGAAACTTTTTCTCCAGGCGTCAAAAACACATAATAAAGTCAAAAAGAATTAAGTTACAAAGGGTTGGGACATGTTGATACTAAATTGTAAGTGAGAATAGCTCTAATGGGTACCTGACATTAGTTCGGGAAAAGTAAAGGTGTTTGGTTAAAAGGCTGGCCACATGACACCCTTGATAACTGTGGGCCAAAGAAATAGATGACCTTTACATCATCTGCCCTATAGACCGCATGGTCTGAAATGGGAACTTAAATACTGTTATGTCTTGATAAAACAAGTTGTTAAAATGTATCCAAATTATCCATGTCTCTAGTAATTGTTGATTGTAGTTTTTTTGTCAGTTTTTATTATTTATATTCATCTTCCTCTTTTTAAAATTAACTTTCAGTTGTAGTATAAACTCAATGCATTTAAAATTCTCTACCTTAATATAGTAATGATCTTTTTTTTAAAGCTAAGATGTTTTTGATTCAAATCCCTAACAACAAATTTTTCTCAAGGTCTTAAATTATTTACAGAATGTCTTATTATCAAGCTAGTGGTAACTACCAGCCACAGCCTGGAAATTATATGTACCAGGGAGGACAACATCAACAAACTATGTACCAGTATGCACCCCAACCACAGCCACAGCAATATCAAATGTACCAGCAGTCAAGTCAACATTATGGATCCTATGGGACTTATTATACCAATAGTGTATTTAAAATTAATGCATGGGAGGTAATATAATTTTGATATGAACTTCTTTCTTCACATTGAATGTGTGCGAATTAATAATGTAGGAGCAGCATTGATTGTTAAAATGTACTTGTTGATACAAGCTGTAATAGTAATTATCACCTAAAATATACTGCATTGCTGTAATAGTAATTATCATATGAAAGGTACATGCATTGCTGTGATAGTAATTATCACCACATAATAGGTGAATTGTTAAGTCTTATAGTTAAAATATACTGATAGGTGAGACATTAAAAACAGAAAATATTTTTAGGTAATTTCAAACATATCTTTATGAATGTTAACTTACAATAATGAATATTAATGAAAGCTTTATCTAATCAGGCATATCAACTAAGGCAATCAAGTGATCTTGAAATGATTTTTGTTCAAGAGATGCAAAAAAATCCAGAAAATATGGCAAGTTTTTCTAAATTTTCAATTTAAGATTTGCATTATTTTATTTTACTACATATTATCTTATAGATTACATGACACTATTTCAAAAGAAAAGATTATTTCTTACACATTTCATGAGTCAATCTAGTCAGGCATGTTAGTCAGTGACCTAAACTCTGCTAAGTCATTAGTTCTCCTTGCTGATTCAGGCAATCCATTCCATGCCGGCACTGGGGAACAAGGAGAAAATGTACAAATTTGTGCTATCAAATGAAATATGCCTTTATTTTTGTATCTTTCTGAGTATTTTATTAGGTTATCTTTTTTTTATTTGTAAATACAGTGTTTAATTTATTATTGCTACTTTACCTTTTGGGGGGCATGGTGGCTGAGTGGTTAAGTACTTGGCTTCTGAACCCAGAGTGCTGGGGTTCAAATCTTGGTGAAGACTGGAATTTAGAATTTCTCGATTTTTAGGGCTCTCCTGAGTCCACTTAAAATGGGGAACTAAAGATGGTTGGTCTTTGTGCTGGACACATGACTCACTGCTCATTAACCATATGTATGTCGCAGCTGGGGCTTCATAGTCATGGGAAATACTGCATTCCTCATTAATCTTCAGACTCCTAGACATGTATTATTATTATTATTATAAATCTTAGAGCTTTGTTTCTTACTAGTTTCATGTTCTTGTTTGATTTGTAAAAGTTTCTTTTAATAAACCATAATGCTTTGATTTTGTAATAATTTCATCAATATGGGGCTCCATGATAACTTGGACTACATGATTAAGGGTGCTTTTATTTGTGTGTTTTTTTTTTTTTGTGTTACATTTTTCTATCCTATTGTATTCACTTAATAAACAGATGAGAAATGCCATTCAAGCTGAGGATTTGATGAATGTTTTAAATAATACACCAAGCATCAGGAGCTATTTCAGAAGTGAGAATTTATAATCTAACCAATTCTGAAATAAATAATAACAGATGAACAATTTAGTAAGAGTATTTTTTTTTTCTACTTGTGAAATGTAAAGCGATGTAAATATTATTGATACTTTTAATTATTCCCAGCCAACTGGAGTAGAGAAATGTGCAGGTAAGGTTTGTTATGAAGCTAGGACAAAATAGAATAGTTTGATAGTGTTTGTCTTGAGAAGATATAAATTCTTACAAATATTAGTTTAGATAAATTCTTGACTAATTTATTTTTTGTTTGAAATTCGTTTTCTAGCATAATGATTGCAATGCTAGATGTATCCTTTTTATTCTATGATGCTCAATGAGTTGGTGACCTTACTTATAAAGTTTAAATAGGATTCAGCACTAAGGGGTGAGATGGTCAAGATGTAGGTGATGAGATGTCTTAATAATGATTTATATTATAATTTTTTTTTATGTTAGGGTGTAAATTATGTTGAATTTTAGTTTGAACTTCCACTTAATATCAGTTGAAGACATAAAATGGGATTTCTTTTGCTCAAAAAACTTAGGTACCAGAGTCTACTATGTTCAGTTACCAGGTACATTTTATTAAGCCTTTTTTAAAATTAAATTATAAATAAATATTCTTTTGTAAAATCAGTATCCACCAATCAGCCCAAATTATGCCAAAATTTAATAAAAATTGACCAAGACAAGATTCTTTCATTGATTAAAAATTGATTACAAGAAGTTTTTCATTTGTGTAATTATTAAAACTGATATAATTGGCACTCTGAAAAGTAGATAATGCAATAAACTACAAACAACACCTATGCTTTCAGAAATTGGTATAAGATACTTTGACAATTTTATAAATTTTGTTATTGCCACACCCAAATGTAATAATAAAATTAGCTATAAAAAAGTTGCATGATAGTTATGACTGATTATATTAAATTTTCAAATTTTTGTGGGATAAAAAAAAATTTTGGTAAAAATTTCATGCATAAAGATTTTGGCAGTAAACATATCAAGATATCTTGTTTAAAATTGTCTAGATATTTTTTCTTAGGCGTTAAATGTTTAAAAAAATTGCAGCTTGATTGTAAGCTAATTTAAATTGACTAATTTTTAATTAAGCATCATTGGTAGATTTAATTGTTTCCTGATATCACATCGCTTACTTATTTGTTAGATAATCAATGTATTTCATTGTACATAATGAACTTAACCATATCTAGCGCTCTCAGGATGGCTTTATGCAATGGAATGAATTTTTAGAACTACAGCAGTGTCTAGTGGCATGGTTCAAAGTTTTCTGCCAATATGACTTTGATAGGTCAGGCTTCATAGATTCCACAGAACTAATCAATGTCATTAGACAATTATTTGGTAAGTGATTTGTAAAGTAGAGACCTGCCATAGATAGTGATAGCTTATAGTTGTGGATGTTTACTCTCTGCATAACTATCTTCAATTATGGCTTTTCTTTTGGTCTCAAATGTTTGTCACACAGCCTTTGTGAGAGCTCTCCAACTGTGAGGCCATCTGCTGCCAGTTACTTTCCTCTAAAATGGGCAAAATAGGGCCTGATTTGATCTCAATAGCACTTACAAACGGGCACCTCTGTCAGACTGTCCTTGCAGGAGCTTTAATTTTAAAATATCTTAAATCAAATAACAGATATAAGCTATTTTACTAGCCATTAAATGATCACATAACATCAATTTTAATTACATGACATGATAATATTATAGTAATTCATTAGATACTATAGGCACTCTGGTAGTCTTGCATTTCTTAGTTCACTATTATTTATGGTCCTACTGTACGCGTTTAGCAGATTCTTTGTATTCTATTAGTATTTTCAATAAACAATATTTCATATTTAAATTTCAAATCATAATGAAATTATACAGATTGTTAAAATAAAAAGTCATTAAAATAATTTATGTTAACTACCAATTTTAGGTTATCAAATTCAACCTGACACATTGGAGACTATTTTAAAAAGATATTCCAGGGTTGTTCCCCCTCACAGTCGCTGTATTATAGCTTTTGATGACTTTGTTGCTATATCTGTTCGGCTGAGAGCTTATACAGGTAAATTGCTTATTAGAAAAAATATAAATATGTTTAACGAAAAGCTATAAAACTATGCAAAAGTTTTTGCAAGTAAAAGCAAAATAATGTGAAATTACAATATTTTTTTTTATTTTAAGATTCTACTTTTATTTATTAAATGTTCAAAATGGAATGTCTGCTTGAGATTACTGTTAAACGTTCAGGACTTAAATTTTAATATCAGACACTTAAGATACTTTTTTTCAGAGTTTCTTAGAAACTAGACATGAGATTCCTTTCCACCAATGCCAATGCCATGGATATCATTTCAGTAATAAATGTGGGCCAATCATTACAAATAGGACTTAAAATTTTGTGTAGAGAAATCTTATTTGATTGTTTGAATCCTTATTTATATATATACTTACATATAAATATTATTATTTACAAGCAAACATCTTAGCCGACTGATCGTTTTATTCACCACTTCTTACTACTTCTTCCACTTATAGGCTTTTTTGTAGAAAAAAAAATTTATTCCATAAATTCAGATCTATATTCTAGATTAGTTTAATTAAAAATATATTTATATGAAAGTCCTTAGTAGTTTTCTATTATAAATTTGTTTTACAGATGCCTTCAGAAGACGTGATAGTTTAATGCATGGTGGACATGAGACTGGCAGTTGTACTCTAGGATATGATGATGTAAGTGGTTCATTTAATGACTGTGCGATTATATTTTTTAAAATTTTGGGTAATTTACATTGCAATGTTATAATGCATTATATGTAACAATAACATTTCTTCAATTCTTATGTGGTCAACGAAATGTTCAACCACTTTTACTTTCATCTCCTGATACCAGGAACTCTATCATTGGCTAATTTGTGAATCTTTAATCCAGAAGTTAAATTATGTGCAAAATCCTAATAACTCTTATAGGACTCAAACCCATGACCTTAGTCAAGAACTTAGCCACTCCACTTAACATACCTTTACATTGTCATGAATATTATTTTTTACTTCTATGGCACTAAAATTCACCTCTGGAGATCTAAAGTTTGCAGTTATTATGAAAAATAAATTATTGTAAGTTATAAATAAATATTTTGGTGCATCTTACTGTATTTTAAAGATGAGAGTTGGTCTTTTAAAGATTGTGGACCATAATGCCTTTAACATTTAAAAAAAAATTCCTTATTGTTTGTTCAAAGGAATGGACCTAATAACTGTGTTTTTAATTTACAATAAAGAAGACAAGAATAATGTATGCATGTTATCACAGCATTCAAAATTAGACTGCAGTTTACAAAAACACTTATCAATAATTAAAATAACTAGAAAAAAAAAAAAACTCCAAGAGTAAGCTCTCCATAATTATGTGTTTCTAAAAATTCTAAAACGCAAAAGTATTCAATCTTAAATTAAAAAAAAAAAACAACTAATATGGTAAATGAATTTTGCATTAAATGAACAAGTTTAAAATTATTTCATCTTGAATGAGATTTTGTATGACCTTCTTTACAGTTCCTACGATGTGTATTGTGTTTGTGAGATGCTAGCTACATTCAATAGAGAAAAGCTTGAGACCAGAATAACTGAAGATATATTCAGAGTACTTTTTTATTTCAATATTTATTTATTTTCATATACAAGAGTCTATATTACTTTTCAGTTTAAGACTGTCAAAATTCATTTAATTAAAGTGACTTATATAAAACTGTAAGATATTTTTTTTTTAATTTTCTTAATGTATTCTGATGTTAGGAACAGTTGTACATTTGTTTTTTAACATTGACTTATTAGTGTAATATATTGAGAACCAGGTTAATAAACAAACTACAACCGTTATTTCTTATGCTGGTTAGTTCTATTATAATTGGAATGTAAGCCCCGAGTTGTATATGGAACTTTTAAATATTTATTAAATTGATACATTTCTACTATTTTTTACCATCTGAGCTTTGAATGAACCTTGATTTAATGACTGTATAAAATTTAGCTCTAGAGGTATGAAGGGGAAATAATTTAACCCTTGAGGGATTATGGGCACAACAAGGCCTAAATTGTGCCAAAATATAAAATAATAATATATCAAAGGGAACATTAAGTCTTGAGATTAGTACTAATTAAACTAGTCCACACTATTTATTTTCTCTCAATATGTAGAACTGTTTTTTTTTATTGCCCCATTTTATTGCACCATTTTCTTGTAAGTTTCACATAATATGTACTAGAATCAATGTTCATTTTTTTGTTTGTAATTGTAAAGCAATAACCAAAGTAATCATCAGATACAGCCTGTTACTTACTTTAGGCAAAAATGATGATTATTAAATAATTATTTTTAAAAAAAAGTCATTTTCTATCCTTCACTTTATATTTTTGCATTTTTGTTTTCAATAATACTAAATTAGGAATAGGCAAGATCAACATAAAGTTGGAAGTTAATAAAAAAAAATATTAAAAACAAAATAGCTAATGCCTATATTACTACTTTTATAAAACAAGACATTAAATATTTATTATTTTCATGTAAATTATGTTTACGCTAATTTTGTAATATTGTTTTTAGAATATCATGCCCATATTTGTGAAAGTCACTTTATTTGGTTTGAATGTCATTTCACACTTGTCTTTTGAATGATTCCTTCAAAATAAGGAGATGGTAAAATCACCTTGCTGGAATAAATATGCACTGAGCCAGGATGGGATTGCCTGGTCATGCATGCACACTGGAATGTCATTGGGTTATCTAATGTTTAATGTGTTACATGTTTTGGATGTTCCTTCAGAGTTGAAGATAGTTTACTTCCTAGTCCAAACCTCCCGCAGGATGACGGGGGATGGGAGTGGGCTGGGTTTGAACCAGGGACCATCGATAAATCCAAATGACAGTCAAGTGCGCAAAACGCATGACCAAGCAGCCATCTTGTTTCCTGGGTTCAATCATTACCTGCTGCAATTCCACATCATCCTACAGGAGGTTTGAGCTAGCAAGTAGATTATCTATATATATTCAATTCCTAAGGAACATCCAAAACATGTAAAACATTATGCCCACTTTTTTTACATCAAATGTTTTTTCCAAATATTTTCCATGTTGTATCTAATGTCTCTTTCTGTCATAGTGGAAACTGTTGCTTTTATTTTTTTTTACCATATTCATAAAGGAAAATAGATCGAGCCATTTTCACCAAACTCAAAACTATCTCAAGGTTTTTTTTTCTCAGTCCAATACACTCATTGAGATCACTGTGTCAGTAAACCTTAATGGATAACCTGTTTACAAAGCTAGGTCTGCTCTCTGTTGACTTTTATTTCCAGATTTCTATTTCTAGATCTAATGAGGTGAGCTTAGATTTCCTTTGTTGTTTTGAAAAGTGTCAGGTAGACTCTACAGACTTTCTTTTTTTTTGGTGGAGCCTTTAAATGTCAAAAAAAAAAAGTTTCAGTATGTTAAATGATTGAAGTCCTACCATAGATAGAACTCTAAACATTTAGAAGAGCAGCAGAGAATTTAAAACTCTATTTTCAGGTTCAACATTATTAGCATAGTGAAATATTTTATAACCCATACACAATGGTTTGATTCAATTTAGAAGGATTTCACTATCTCTCTGATCAGTAGTGCTAGATTAGTAAACAGAATGACATGGTACTATCTGCACTTAACAAATGTACTGGTATTCAAATTAAAGTTGAATTTTGAGAATTTCATTCTTGAGAGAGAAATTGTTTCTAAATAAAGCTGGTCTGTCTAATGAGAAAGATTGAAGGGGAAAAAAACAACAACGCCTGTATATGTGACTGATTAGATTTACTGGGGAAAAAATAAAATGTAACAAAATAAATGTCCTTCTAGCTAGTGCCACCCACTGAAAATATCCTTTGAATACAAGTTCTAGATCTAGATCTATTTCTTTATGGGCTATTAAGTTAAAGAAATGAGAAAAAAATCATCTTGGATTTCATAAGTGCTGTTGAACTTAAATATCCACAGATCATAAAGTTGGCAACATGAGACTCTATAGGTCAGTGGTTCTTAACTCTCTGTATGTCACACTTTATTGCATTCCCTTGTGTTATGATGACCCCCTCAAACCTTAAATTGTTTTCATTTCTACTCAACTAATTTTCTAAGTTAAATTATAACTATCTGCTGTGCACTTTACTTTTAACTATCTGCTGTGCACTTTACTTTTAACTATCTGCTGTGCACTTTACTTTGGATAGTAAGAATAAATTCATCATGAAAACTTATATTTGTTGAATCCTAAAAATGAATATTACAGAGTCATGTTTGATTTACATAGTCCGTTCATTCAGAAAATGATTACGTCATTGCCTAAACCTCTCGCAGCATAACAGAGGAAGGCGGCGGGTAGGGTTCGAACCCGGGACTGTTTAGACATCAAATGATAGTCCAGAGAGTATACCACAACCAGGCACTGACGTAAACATATTTTTAATGACATTACATGAGTCTTAGTATTAAAAAATGTGTTATATTTTGTGATGCATGCCTAACAAAAATTAACTTCACTCTGTTGGCAGAGTGATTCTTTTTAAAATTAAGGAGGAGTGCTATTATTACAGATCTAGTCTGTTTATTAAAGTTTAATATATTGATCTTTAAAACTAAAAGTTTAGGCCTACACCTCAAATGACAGTTCTGTAAATATGGCCTATACTGCCTATAGTTTTCATGATTTAGATTTATCTGTTAGTATCAATCCGTCTTTACACCAAACAACTAAATAGAACAGAGACCGATAGCATCTTAGTTCATATAATATATTATTACATCAGCTTATAAAGGAACCAAACCTAAACTACTGGCCCGAATGGCACAGTCCACAGCAGCACTTGCAAAACTTAATATGGAAAGACATAGGCCTATCCCTCGACACTAAAATCAGACTGATGAGCTCCTTGGTCATTGTAACATTCTTATATGGTTGCGAGTCTTGGAAGCTGACTGCAGCTAGAGAGGAGGGTCCTAGCAATGGAATTGAGATGTTATAGAAGGATCCTAACTATCACATTTGAAGACCGCATAACAAACGATTAGAAAGGGGGCTACTACAGCGATTTAAACCCCCCCCCCCAAACCTTGACCTGATAACTATAGTAAATTAAAAAAAAAAACGCCAATTAAAATTCAAAGGCCATAGTACAAGGTCTACGGAGCTCGCAAAGACCTTCGTTCAGGGGACAGCACCATGTCAGGAAGAAGAAGAGAAAGCGACGGGAAGACAACATAAAATTGTCGACGGTCCTGCCATTGAAAGAGCTATCCAAGGCAAAAGACAGGAATGGAGAAATACGGTCGACAAATCTTGTGTGGTGCTCCAACAGACTAAGGGATATGTGAAAAAGGCCTACATAGACCCTAACAATGAGTTTGCAACTATGTTGTCATCCAGATTACTTAGAACTTAGAGACATAGATTTAGACATTGAACATTTATCTCGATTCTCAAGACCAACGAGGACTGATTTGTTTTCAAATGTTTTTTTTTATTAAACCCTTATGAAAGTTCAGATGGGCACCAAAATGATTCCTCCAGGTTTAGAACCACTGCTTAAATCATGGACTAGAAAATGTATGCCGTGTTCTTGTGTTTCATTAATACATTCTCTGGTGCGGAACTTTTATGTGTGTGTGTGTTTTATCCTTACTTATTCGCTCAGTTCACCTTGACCCCAAATTTTAAACAGAAAAAAAATATTAGCATTAAGTGTAAAGCTTAATGCATGATTGATCTTTCTCATAGTGCGTTGAAGAATTATAGGCCTACACTTACCGTAGTTTCACAAGCGTTAACAAAACTTATTTGTTGGCCTATGGATCTAGCACGAGGACTTTTTGGATACATTTTATTGTAGCAAGTACTACCGCATTCTCTATAACCAGTGTAGCTTTTCCTAAAATTTTTACGTAAGACGCTCCCAATTTTTTTTCACTATAACCCCCCCCCCCCCCATTAGCCAGATGGTATAGGAGCCGGTAAGGACAATCTCTGCCATCTCACTATTGGCCTCAAGCATCCAATGCTACAGGCAATGCGTCATTTCTCCTACTAAGAAGCGCGCAGATCACATACCGGTACCAATTAAATTAACAAAGGAATTGTATGGCCCGATGCTCAAGTGTGAGGGATACGAGACCCTGGGTCATGCTGAACTTGACATTTGAATCGAGCGCTCGAGAATTTATGAAATGCTTAGTATGGTGTATAAGAAGTACTCCCGTACTGAGAATCGAACATTTGTACCATTGACTTGGGAAACCAAGGTTCTACTCAAGCGCAACACGACATCGGGATCTTGGGGCGCCTCGTCCATCCAACTCTGACACATGTTGGGGAAATGTAAAGGCGGTTGGTCGTTGTGCTAGCCACATGACACCCTCGTTTACCGTAGGCCACAGAAACAGATGAGCTTTACCTTGCTTTAAGTTGTTAATAAAAATATAATTTACTTTTCGCAAAGTAATTACTACTACAATCTTACCAGACCTCTTTTATCTTGACTACCCTGTATAATCGGATTGCGTAAGACGCGTATTGCGTATCAACATTTCTTAAAAGTTCATTTTGCAGAGCTTCTCGTGAAAACAGAATGAAGGGTCCTACTTAATTGATTTTTTTTAAAAAAGATAATGTTTTTACCCCACAAAAACGGAGTTACATCTACAAAGCCAATTCAAAGCTGAGCTAAAGATCTCATTGTTCGCCAAAGAATTCAATACTTGATCATTATCAAGGTGAATCAGTACAAACTAAACAGAACTAAGAAGTCTGAAAATAAATAAAAACGAAACAAGTTGAAGAAAAACCCAGAAGATCACTACAATAGTTTATTATTTGACCGGGTTATTTACACAAACTGATGTGTAACAAAACAATGAAACAAAAAGCCAGCACAAAATGTATATAGGTCATGTCCAACAAATGTACATGTATATCTCTAGGACAACTGATAAAACAAAGTCAATAGCTGAGTCCAGGATGTGAGTTACAAAGTGATGACACAATCTTAGTTCACAAGTGCACAGGTCAATGGTGTACTAACAAAAGGATGAATTTATTCAACATAATAGTGATGATAAAAAAAAAAAAAACTTGATCAATTTTCTAGAGAGTTGATAATTTTACTAAGAGGTTGTCCCGTTCTAAGAAAATATGATGTCAGGAAATATGATGTCGAGAAAAGGCTGTAGTACGGCTGTAGTAATTCTCCATGTTAATTGAATAGGGTCCACACAATAAATCAGAGACAGAGCTATGCACACGATTGTAGAGACACATTCATTTTGGATGTTTGTTTTAATTAACCTTACACACAAATAGTTGAACCCTGTGGGGAAATGTCGTAAACCAAGTTCAATAATTACATGGAAAGTTAGCCAACTGGTAAATCTCATCTACATTTCAGCAAAGCTCTGATTATCTGCTGTCAGTATCAAAGGTCTCCTAGCTATATCTTGTGACCATATTTACTCATTTTAAAGAGTTAAAAAAAAAAAGGTTAAATCTCTGAAATAAAAAATTGGTCACATAATTCATGTCTTAACAAGTTCTTATTTTAAATATTGCAGTCCCACTATGCTTAGATATGCACTTCTAACCTTTTAGCTGCAGATTCATTGTGCAATAAAAATATTTAAAAAAAAAACGCGTACATTGTGTGGCATCTATTTTAAAAAAAGTCTTTAAAATACTGTAACACCTCTGTTTACAACTATAGAAAGAGTAAAGTATTGGCCTTTAAAAATGTTGTATACATGATAAAATTCATTACAAAGTAAAAATATCTGCTTTTAACATTGCCACAGGTTCAGAAAAAATTAATTCTCTACAATAACCACCAAAACATGTTTATAGAGCTAGATGTCTGCCACTACAAATTGGATGAGCACTATAAGAATGATGAACTGTTTAGATCAACACATGTACATATTTACACAATAAAGCCCACTCAGGTAACACTATTTTCTTAGGCCTTCACTTGGAGAGGAATGATAACATGGTGAATCAGATGGGGTGAACATTGTACCATAAAAAAAATCACCTTGAAGAGAGTTGAGACAATACACAATCTGATGTACAATGGCCAAGTAAAACGATATACTTCAAAACCAACCTTCATTTTAGTTTCTAATAGCTGCCCAAACTTCACACACACACACATACTTAAACATTCCATAAAGTGTTTTGTTTCAATGAAATGGTTTCTTTCTATAAAGTGTTTTGTTTCTATAAAGTGTTTTGTTTCTGCTCATATAAAGTGTTTTGTTTCTATAAAGTGTTATTGTTTCTGCCACTATAAAGTGTTTTGTTTCTGCTCCTATAAAGTGTTTTGTTTTTATGAAGTGTTTTGTTTTTATCTCAGCTTCTATAAAGTGTCTGTTTCTTTAAAGTGTTTTGTTTCACAGTTTTTGTTAGTTTTTATAAAGTGTTTTGTTTCAATAATGTTTGCTTCTGTTTTCCAAAAGTGTTTTGTTGCTTTAAAGTGTGCTTATGTTTCTATGAAATGTTTGTTTCATTTTTATGTTAAGTGTTTGTGCTATAGCTCAAGACTTATGCAGTATACACTACAGCATCAGTTTAAGGAAGCAACTGCATAACAAACACTTTAGGACAATGGAACATAAGGCACAGCCCAAGTCTTGACATTGAAAAGGACACACACTATTCTACTGTTTCCCAGACAATCTATGACCTAAATAATTCACCCTTACCCATTCCCCTGTTCTCTTTTCAAGACTGGCAAGAACTTTATAATGGTATTTTTGATAAGAAAAGTCCTTTATTTACATACTTGGACAAATATTATGCAGCACTGGTAGGCTTCAATTAGAGCAGAATATAAACATAGATATCACAAAGAGGAAATGTTGAATCATTACTACCAGGAAAAACTAAAATAAGCCTTTAACCACTAGAACAAAAAAAAATGAAGTGGTTTTCATCAACAAATGTAAAAAATTTCTGTCACTGACTAAATGAACTTAAAAGAAATATTCTCTATAATTGTATTTATGACCAATCAAAAGAACACACTTTTAAAATAAATGTTATAAATATATATATAAAAAAAAAACAGCAACAATAATTTAGCAACTTTTTCTTATAACAAGTGATACCAAAAATATAACAACAACAGAGAGAAAAAAAAAACACATCTAGTTGCAAATCTGCAATGGGCCAAAAAAGTTTCTTTCCTCTTCTATTGACACTGAACATAGCAACAAATTGTGACACATTCAAACACAATTCCAATCTCAAGGATTTTGTCCAAATCAACACTGTGATAAGTGCCCCTACATAAAGACAAACTTAAACCCAGTAAAAGACATACAACCAAACCTTGACATTGATGTACTGCTGTGTACAAATCAACTTTCATCTATTTCATTATAAATAGCCCTCAGTTGAACTACCCAATAATGACAATGATCAATGACATAAGAAACAAACAACTAAAGAATAATAGAATTAGACTGATTTTGAATAGTAGCGAAAACAAGAAAAAAAAAAAGGCTTTTAACGGAAAGGCACAGGTATTAAAACAGTCTATATACAAAATAAAGTAAAAGGAAAAAAAAACAAAAATGAAATAAAAAGAAAAAAAAAATTTGCTGGAAACAGCCTCTTTTAAGTGAGGACTTCACTACTGGTAACTATTTAAATATGATGAGTACATTATGCATTGCCCCCCACCCCTCTATTGCTACCTTTCTTCCAAATATTTCTTCAGGGTGACATGATTAGGTTCAAACTACACTGCAGCTGCCAAAAAATATAAATGTTCTGACTTACTTTAGCTCAACAATATTTATTCCAAAGGTCAACATATACAATTTGAAAGCCCAAAAAAAAAACTCCTTAATAAAAGTAAATACAGTATTTTAACTATTTGAAATATCATAATAAATGTGTGAAAAGTCTTTTCATCTATTTTTTATGACTTAAAGTAAAAGGATATGACATCTAAAAAAAAACTAATTTTAAAATGCATTTATATTCTGATAATAAATATTTAAAAAACAAATATTAAACACACAGTAGTTTATACAGCAAGAGAACCTCCTTACATTACATACAATTTCAGAAAACTACTTTTGACATTTTCTATTATATTTATATATTTTTAGGCTAATCAGCCATACATTTAAATAAATCAACAGAAAATTGCAAGCATTAATTTAAAAAAAAAAACATTTTATAAAAATTAGAGGGCATACTTTATATTAAAAAATGTATCAAGCATTTATGAATTTCATAGCATTTACTTGTCACACAAACATGTGTAGATTATAGATTTGGTTATATTGAACCATAGGATTGGCTAAGACATTTTGGTTAATAATGTCAAGATTTTAACATTTGCATCAAACTAAACAGCAATGTAAGTATTTTCAGTTATTGATAATTCTAGTTAAAACTAAAAGCAATTTTTGTTTTTAAAAACATTATAGAATTTAATTTGTAAGCATTCTATAATTTATATTAGTTCCATAAGCAATAGATAACTAGAGTATTATGTAGCCATTTGAAAGAATGTCAGAGAATAGAGAGAGGGGTAAAATAGTGTACCAAGAAGAAGCTACAGGCGGGAGACACCAAGGCGGACCACAAAGAAGATGGATTGATGATGTAGATGTAGGTTAATAGCAACCTCAGGTTCTGGCAAAACTTAGAGATCTGAATAGATAGAAGCAGGCTAGAATTCTCCATGAGCCGGAGTGCTACTTGGATGAAAGAATAACATGGCCAGCACAATACCCAGTTCAACATCTAGCAACTTTTAATGTATCCAGATATGTTTCTTTCTTCTCCTTATGAGACCTAACAATCAATTGCTTAAGGTTACCTTTGTTAAACACAATACAGATATGAAATGGTTATAAGATGAGAAGTAAATATGTAATGGTAGATAACCAGGCTTACATAGTTTTATTTAATACACACTTACTTATGTGTTTAACACACAGACACAATTGTTTCTATCCCATGGACACTTTATTCTAGGCAGTTGTCTAACTTCAAAGATCATATTCTAAGATAAATTTGATTAGATTTGTTTGACAAATGTTTGGAAGGGTTTCTAAATGTAGAAATGAGAATCATTGAGTACACAGATATTTCTTTCTTGAATCAATTCTATTCGTGAATGTTGAGACAAAAAGGGTTCTAGCTTGGAATTTGGTTGAATTAGTTGGGTTTATTTTGTTATGGGTGCTCTCATGTTTTGAAGATTAAAAAGCATTACATCCAAAATGAAAATAGGAAGGGAGAGAAAGACATGAAAGAATCATCAAACAAATGAATTTGAGCAAACATGTTTAACAAAGTATTTTATACATGAACAGACATTTTCATTTCCTGAGCTTATAAAACACACAACAGAAAACTAGTGACTATGGTCTCTTCAGCAACTCAGATCTCACAAATTGTAAATAGAACAGAATACAACCTTGTATAAGGAGACTTGCTGATGGAGCTCAATCTTCTCACAAAATGATTGCAGTCCCTCCCAAGTTATTTTGTTTTATTTATGCAATAAACAACAGGGATGTACCAGTCATAGAACAAACTTTGGTGAATGTTTAAAGTCAAACATACAATAGCACATGATCAACATTGAAGATTAGTAAAAAGAGAAAGGTTAAATTTTTGTGACAGCCAATGACTTAGCCAGGACACACTTTTATTTTAAAAGTAAAATAATTATTTGAAACAAGATAGAACATAAAGTCTTCAATTTAAAAGTTTTGAAATAATAGATTTAACAAGATTGAAATTTAGCCTCCAAGTTATTTAGAAACTATTGAAAACCAAAAAATGTAAAATAAATTAATTACAAATAATTTTTTTTACAAAAGGAGGAATGTTTTAGATGACAGAGTATTCAGTTTTTATTTTCTAAAGTAAAGAGAAAATCATTAGTATGATGTTCACATGACTATAATGCACAGCACACCACTTTAATACAAGAACTGAAACTAATTCATATCTTGTAATGACAATCAATGTTTCTTTATAATAAAAACAATGACACAAAGTAACACAAAAGAATTTGAACCAGATATGTTTCTTAAAAATGTTGAACATACATTGGCATTTATCCAGAGTTCTTTAAATACTATGAGCCTTAAATAAAAGTAAGCTATATATATATTCAATTGCTTACATAATGAAAGTTTTGGTGAATTTCTCACTGAATCTTTATTATGTCGAGGATAAGAATTCACAGAGTATATGCACTGACATTTGTAAAAATGTAATATAGTCAAGTCAAAGTAAATTCCTTTTAAGACCTAAAGTTAAAAAAGATTTCCTGTAACTCGGGGTAGTGTGTGGCCTGCACCTCCTAACTTCTCCAAACCAATATGCAGCTAGTTTGAGTCGACTCAGAAACATGAAATAAATATCCCAAGCCTCCACCGGGATTTGAAATGACAATTTAGTTTGGCAACGAAGCCCCACCATGCATCAGAAAATATCAAAACAAGTTGTAAAAAAATAACTTTACCAGAAAATATACAAATTTGAATTATTGCAATCTAAAACAAAAAACAACCTATTAAATAACTTTAAAAAAGACTGGACAGGATGAAGAGTTTAAAAGAGACGTCAACAAAAAAAAAAGGGGGGGGGGCAAAGAAAAAGATCTACTTCATTTTTATATTATATGTAAAAAAAGAAATCATTTTACCAATAGACTCTGCAAAAGCATAAAGAGCAATTTCTAACTGTTCATTCAATATTACTGCATCATAACAGGAGTATGAAAAGGCATGTTTATAAGAAGTTATTGATTAGGTGTAGATTTCCAGTCTACTGCCTTGTCGCTAAAGTACAGTATAGTACTGTAGACCTAAATAAACATAATAGAAAACAAAAATTTATGTACAATTGATGACTGACTGGTAACGCTACTATCATGTGAATGAGGAACCAAAGTTGAGTATAGAGTTTGCTTCAACAAAGGACAAAGTGTACTAGACCTGATAACAACATAAGCCAGTCTGTTGAAACATCACAACACTGACTACATGGAACTCCAAGACAGAAAGTCAACATGGCAACTATTTACTAGCATTATTGAATACACAGGATCAAACTCAAAGAGTACATTATTATCACCACAATGTTTACATTAGAGTGGTGGGGTTCACTAACATTTGACTGGGTTATATATATAGTTTTTATAAATCCATATTTATGCCAGATATATTTTTTTATATACTAGTTGTATGTACAGCCTGCGCAAGTCTAAGTTAGCACGAATGTTTTGGTTACACTAAAATGTAGGATGAATATAAAAAAAATGCTGCCATCAATATTTTATCCAATATACTTTTTTTTTTTGGTTAAAAATAAAAAAAAAAATCTTTGAATCTGACCAAAACAATATACTGAGGTAAAAGTGTCTATTAAAATGAACCTATTTTATTAGTGCACAATGTTAGTGAGCCATTTTCTTGAGTCACAATATCCCAAATGATTCATGTTCATATTTTAAAACTGCAATAGACAAACTCAAAGCACTCATGTAAAAAGGCAATATGTTAGTCTGTATTATGCAAAGGCCATTGAATAAAATCTTCTACAAAATATGCAGTAGTTTGGTTGTACAAGTCACATAGATGAGAAATAGTTGGCAAAGTGTTTCTAGAGACACAAAATCTCAATTCTACTTCCGAGAACCACCAGCTTTAATCTTGTTTCCGCTTTCTTTCCTAGATGAAAACGTGAGTGCTGTCTGTCACAAGTTTTATCAGCTTAGAATTTCTGCCATCACATTACTAGAAGTCCACTCCCAATCTCTCAATGGGGGAGAGTATATCTCCTTTAAAGAAAATAAGCACAAGCATGCACTAAGGACCTTCATTTCACTAAGCTGTGAGACTGTTGAATCCATTAACTTCTGTTGCTGTACAACTCAGTTTCAATGTCACCTTGTGATGCCTACTGCAACCATAATGACTTCCACTAGTAGAGCCTGTGCTAACGTCTTGAAGGAATTTTTCAGGCACACTAAACCAATGTCCCCACTGAAGATAATCCTTCATGTTACATACTGAATCAAAGAACAAAACATTATTTACAAAACTCTGAATCAGGAAACTGTTGAGCTGAAGTACATTAGAAATATCTTGTGGTAGTTATAAAGACATTGGTCTTAGTTCCCTTCAGGAGGTAGGAGAATGATTTCCTTGATGACTGATGGGATATCTGGTCCATCCTTCTTGATGTCCAGCTCCAACAAAACTTTGGAATGTTCCACACTGATGGTTCTTAGATCTGACAGGCGAGACAAAAAGCGAGCCAACGCATTCCCACCTTTGCCTCGTTTGGCATTCTCATAGGCCTGCAGTAACTCCACATAGTCCCCTTGTATTTTCTCTACCTTTTGCTTGGCCTCCAGTCCAGGACGCTCTGTTGGACAAAAAGAAAAAAAAAATTATTGCAATAATCAATCTCTGAACATAACATTGTGAGAAACTAGTGAGAACAATATTCCCCCCCTATAGACACACAAAGGTCAAGGTGAAATCACTGAAACAAGCCTTTACTCAGCTAGAAATAACCTATTTGGTTGCCAACTGTAAGCCCTGGGGGGGGGGGGGGGAGAAGCTAAAGACTCACCTGAAAAAATACAGATAGCTGTAAATAAAGTATATTCAGCATTGTCTGTTTTGACACTGGCCATATTGTGACAGAATTCAAACAACAGTTCAGCATAGTGTCCCAGGCCAGCAGCCTTCATGTTATCTACACTGCAGGGCTGCCCGTTACCAAATACAATACAGCGTGATTCCAGATCATAGCATCTGGCTGCTCTGATGGTCATCACCTCAGTAGTTGAGGACTGCAAACAATGCGAAGAGAGATTTAGCTAGGGTAAAACATTGATAAGGTAAAACTTTTCCTATTAAATAAATAAAACAATTCAAAATGTCATTTATACAAGAACCATCTAATCTTAAGATATTTCTAATTCAACTATATAACCCTAGACTTCAATGAGTTAAATCGGGAACCATTAAAAAAAAAATTCATAAAAAATTCCCTAGACATTTTATATAAAATGGATTCTATATCACACAAAAAACAACACTTCTTACATTACATTATTTAAGTATCATAAAAAATATACTGTTAGATTACAAAATCCTTAAAAAAATAGAGAAAAATATGTCTAATTTGCAAATTCCAGCCAACAAATCATTGAAAAGGACCAGTGTTGTTGTTTTTTTTTACTTCTTAACACTACTATTATGAAATAGTTAATTTTTTTTTTTTTACTTTAGTGACATTTTTCTAAAGCCAAGCTGCACAGGGTTGCAGTGGTATGTATCTACTCTTAAGAAAGTTTAAGTCTGCCTCTGCTATTTCAGCTCTAACAAACATTGAGAATGAAAGAAAGTTTAGGATTTACATCAATAGTTTAGTTTGGAGAATTTCCTGTCATAGCCCTCCTGAAAAGTTTAGATAGCTGAACAGAAACAAGATGGGCGTGGCTAATCCCCAGGACTTGTGCTCTCAACCAATATTGAGTGTTCCCATACAATTGACCTGAAAATTTGTTGGGCTCTGGGGCATTCTCTCTTGGTGTTTATGTCTTATTCAGCCAATTCATTTCTTGACACTGTCTTCCCATGTATTCTTTAATATTTTTTAGCTTTCCCACCACCTGAAGTAAAATTTTAAACTTGTTTAACCCGAGTCTGACCCTCACCAGACAGGCTGGTGAGAGAGATCTCTTGCTCTCTTGCTGGCCTTAGGGTTCAACTTCCAAGTTCAATGCACAACTCTTAACGACAATTTTCAAATGCTGGAAGTCTGCCTGGGCATACTAACCTGGCTCATAGCAGGTGGAAACAATTAAGAAGAAACTATTAGGTCAAATGGGTAACCAAACAAGAATTCCTTAGTATTTTTCTTAGCGGGCTGGCAGATTTTTTTTGAAGAAAAATACAAAAAGGGGGCAGTATGCCAAAAAAACAGTTGAAGACAAATGATCTAGACTAACAATAATAAATATATATGCAATTTTACAAATATTTTTACCTATTTTTTTGTTTAGCATAATTTCATGCTTTTAACTTTCTCAATAAGCTATGATTCTATTACTTATCTGGATCAGTTGGGAAAAAAAAAAGGGGGGGGAGAAGAGAGTATCTGGATGATCACTTTTTAAATCAGAAAAAAATTAAATTAGGTGAATGTCATGAATTTGAACTCAGCTAAAACCTCCTCAAGCTACTTAACTTGCCACTGTGCTGGGAAGTGCTTATGCAAATAAAAAAGGTTTTATAGATATCTATAGTTAGTTTCAAATTTTTCTTTCTACAAAGTAGAAAACAAAACTTAAACATGTTATCAGTCAAGTACAATTTCTTTCCCTTGTTGAAAATACTAAATAAAATAATTAATTACCAATAGTAAATTAACTAATTGTTTAATTTTTTAAAATTAATTCTTTCTTTGTCAGGTAAAAAAAAAATAATTGTGCAAAATTTCAGCTTGGTCCCAGTTAGGGTGTTGAAGAAATAACATGTACAAACTTTTTTACCAGACAGAGAGACATAGTTGATATATGCTTCATAATAAAGAAATGTAAACTTACTTTGAGGAGAGTGATTTGATCAGCTTTAGACAATGAAAGAAAACCTGGTAAACATTTGGCATATTCTACAATCAGCTGGGTAATTATAACAAATGTAGAAGCCATGGCACTTATGAATGATTGTGGATCTGATGATTGCTGCTTCCGAGAGTCAAAACCATTCTGTAAATTAGCAATTGAAAAAAACTTGGTATATATAGATATAGATAAAGGTTAACACTAAACCCATTCATTAAAAATGCACAGTTAACAAAATCTCTACAACAAACTTGTACATTTCAAGCCTACTCTAATGTTTAAATGCACAAGTTTGACTGGTTCAAGAAAATGAGGTTGTAATTTGTAATGCCATTTTAAAAACGAAAATTTGAAGTTGTGAGCACTTGAGTAAATTTCAAGACCACAGTAAAGTATTAAGATTATAAAACATTTTATTTGATCATTAAAAAACTACAGCAACAGATTATAGCCCATGAATCCTTTTCTTTGGTTTAACGCTGGCATTCTCTTGAATTAAACATTGAAACATCCTTTTACTGAGCCCTACTGTTACTTCAGCCCGTTAGATTTGTTATTTTGTCAAAAGAAGTCTCTTAATAAATCAACACATCCTTTTTACACAATCATTTTAAAAACATTGCTTTTGTACAGCACATCCTTCATGCCTTGGTCTTTTGTGGATCAGTGGGGAGGAGGGGGCATCTAGCAGAAGGTTTCCATGCTGTAGGCGCTCAACAAACACAATCAGTTTATTATATGCTCAACAAACACAATCAGTTTATGCCACTCTGTCACACATAACTTAAAGTCAATTTAGTATGCAGTAAGTAACAAATAAAATATACAGACAAAATATGTGGTGCTGAATAAGTATAAGTAGGTCACATGAACAGATTTATTGAAGTATTCTATTCAAAATACTCACTAAGGCTTTTTCATAAGATTCTGAATCAGCAAACTCATATTTATCTTGTAAGGCTACCAAGGTTTCAATGGTCTCACGCTGTTGGTCACTCAACTTTTTCATTGGGTAGCAGCATTCTTCTGTCACTGAGCTGGGAGAGCCGCCACCAGAATGGGAGGACGAGGACGAAGGAAAGGAAAAGAAATTTGGCTTAATGTCAATGGGTGGCATGTAGGGGACAGTATCTGTCTCAGAGCTGTGTCCACCGTAACTATCAGGACTCTGAACTTCTTGCTTGGGCTGAAACCTTTGCTTGGCTTTGCGCCGTGCATCTCGAGCCTTACATTGATCTTCCGACAAAAGGCCTGAAAATGAAATAAGAAATCTCAGATACTTCTAGCTAATATTGAATGAAGGTTGAACATATGAAAAATAGAAAACGATTAAATTTAACATAAATCTGGGAAGTGGTTAGTGGAGAAATTTTCTTTGAGTGAAAGGGCCATTTTCTTTAAATAGGTCAAGTCTCCTTCTGTGGCTTAGAGCTTAAATAGACAGTTAATGTGAAGGTCAATGAACAATGAGACCAGCACAACAAACTGCCCACCCTACATACTTTCCCTCACATTGAGAGTCAGGTCACTCTTAAAATTCTCAAGTCATAACCAGAATTTCAACTACAGCTCAGAAATAAAGCATATCTCCACTTCAAAACCCTGTACTGTCATTCTAGAGTGGTAATGTGGAAGGTAATTACTGTTGAATCCTGGCTGTAAATACACATGTAAACTTTTTTTTTCATATATATTAAGAGGCAATGTTAAAATGTTATCAAGCTGGAACCTGGAATGCTCAGACCATCACAAAACTTAAGCAATAAATAGCAACAACACATTCTTTTATTTTAAGTTCCAGCATGAATCAATGTAACAGTAAGCAGATTTCTATATAGTCTTTGTATATTATCTCCTAAAACTAATATAGAATAGGTATAAGCATAAAAAGATGTAAGAAATAGAAAAAAAAAAAAGTAGAGCCACAGAAAATAGACTTAGAGCTACAGCAAGAAAAAAAGAGCTCAAAACCGGTAACAACATTCAAGAGCTTAATTATTATTAGCATGTGCACAAAAGTTGTACTAGATTATTTACATTCTTCCTTCATCCCCACTTCTCTGCATCGCCGCAATCGACAAAACTGACACTTTCGGCGCATCCACATGTCCATTTCACAATTTCCACCATATTTGCAGTGGTAAGAAGCAGTTTTGGTGATGCTGCGTCGGAAGAATCCTGCAATTAGAAGAAATATTTTCACCTCTTTAGAATACATAATATCCTAACTCATAATATTTGTTGTCTAAAAAGCAGTGCTTTTTTTGTAAAAAAAAAAAAAATAGGTGCTGGTACTCAGTAGTTGATTGCTTAACTTTTAATGACTACAAATTAACAATATACTGTTACGAATCTCACTATCCAGGCTCTCTGCAAACTGCACCATACACCACCAACTTAAAGAACTTGACAACTCTGGGCTCCAAAGTAATGTAATAGTTTAATGTCAATAAAGAACAGCCAATATTGTACAATTGGCAACACGTATCACAGACTGTACAAATATCTCTCCGTTAACATCCCTACCATCGTATCAACTCTTGCAAAAACTCTTTTTCAAAAAGGTGCAGGTACGCTGTATCGGTGCCTAGTCACAAAAAAGCCCTGCTAAAAAGTATATAACCTTAATTAAATTGCAACCATTTAAGTACAATCAGCACAACTATTGAAGTCCTGAGTATGTGTAACAGAGGGTTGGGATAATTTAGTTATAATAGAGTTATTTATTGACTCTGTTGTGGCTAGTCATTATTGGGCTAGTTATATAAAATACTTAATTGCTTTCAGCCTGTGCAAAGTATTTGTAAAACGATAATTAAGTCCAAAAGAAAATTTGCTGCCGAGGACAGACGCAGACAGCAAAAAGAAAATCTTAATTGACCACCAATGGACAATGGTTATGCTTGCCTTGGATTTGGCATAATATGTAGGTAGCATCTGGTGCAACGTAGCATGGGAAATACTGCATTCATTATTAATCTTCATTACTGCAATCTTCAATAATCTTCAGAATTGAAGACAGGTGTTATTGTTAGTATCCTATTGTAAATAATTTCCTATTAGAATAAGCAGGTTGTATAGAACACTGGAAAGCTCAGTAATTAATTGTGAATTTAAAGTGGAACAAATATAAACACAACTAAGAACATTTATCAGTAATAACTGCTTGAATACAATAGTGTATTATAGTAGCACAATGTAGAAACACTTCTAAATAATTAATAAAACCAACACTTTCAACTAATTTATATTATCCTCTTTTTAATAATCTTTTCATTTTAGCATAATTTGTCTTAGTCATTGGCAACTGACAAGTTGTTTCTTTAATTATTATTACTATTAAAAATACTACAATTACTGTTTTTTAAACATGACTGAAAGTTATCTTGAAGTGAAACAACAAATATGTTTCTCATTTTAATATAAATTGATTTATCTTTGGTGCTTTACATCAGGGGCGGACTGGCTATATGGGCATTCGGGCAAATGCCCGTGGGCCGGTACCCAAATAGCTGGTAAGGCCACCTAGAATGCCACTATAGAACGTTTCAAATTATTACATCTTTTATAATTTTCTCTTGTAAACGGGGCACTCTGAGCGTCGTGTTTAAAAAATATATTTTACAGACTCGACAGTGTAATGTTAATTTATTGTAACACATTTTCCGAAATAATGTAATAGTCTACACTACATCGATAGAAAGTACTAATAGTAGGCTTCAACCTTTTAAGGTCCAAATTTTTAGCGATTAAAAAGCAACTTAAGGCCTAGTATATTTCTTTAAAAGATACAGAGTTGTATGCATGCGTTCAGTTATGGATACATTATCAAACTTAGCATAGGGCCTAATGATTTTGAGGATAGGTAGACCTAGAAAATTGGATGTCTATCTAATGATATAGGCCTACAATAAAAGGGTCAGATTGTATAGAAATGCCCGGGCTGATTTTAACAGCCAGTCCGCCCCTGCTTTACATTAAACTAAGAGAATAGTCACAAAAGCTGAATGTGAGGCGAGACATTCAGGCCTAAGAGAGTTCAGGCTAAAGCTTATGAGATAACAAATAAATTGGTCATGCTACTTGATCAAACTTGGGATGGGAAACAAGAGAAGTTACTTTCTTGACTAATATCATCTTTCAAGAAGATACTTTACTATCATCTTTTATTATGCCAAAGTTCAAGCAGTCAGAAAAGATAAAAGAAATGCTAAATCTTAAAATTTTTGATACAACAAAATGATGATGGTGATGATGATAACAATGACATGGAATTTCAAAATACACAAAGAAGAATACTACTTCTTGATATTATAGTCTAGAACTGTTTTTCTTAACCCCTCTTACTTCATGTTTTATGAATACACATTAAAATAATTAGTTTAAGAAAAAAAAAACATTTAATGCAACTTACTTAGTCTATTGAAAATTAAAAATATATTAAAAACTACTTTGGCCTAATGAAAAGCTCTTTTAAAAATGAAAAAAAAAGTTACTAGATCTACTAGGTATACAAAAAATAAATATAAACCTGTGTCACCATCTCAACCCCATAGAACATTCTAATAGACCCAAAGTCATGCATAAATGAGTGCACATCGTAAAAATTCCACTGTCTATATTTTTATGTGTGTGAATGTGTATACAGATGTCTATACAATTATTTAGTTCTACGTTCAACAAATTAAAGCCAAGGTTTCAACTAGTTGCAGAAACTCAAAGGAGGCCAAGTGGTTCTACACTTAAGAAACAGCTGTTTGTGTTTACCAACATTAAGTCCTATCTTAAGAGAACAACAACATGCTTCACATAACATCTTATTCAAGGAGACTGCACAGAAAAACTTATCTGCAACATCTGAAATCCATCATATTAAAACACAGAGCCATTTTTATTTTTTTTTACAATTCTAAAACAGGTTAAACACACACCTTCCCTCCACTAGAAATTAAAGAGTGGCTGGATTGTTTTGAAGAATTGAAGAAAAAATCAAGGTAATAAACGTTTTAGGGGCTATGTTATTTTCTAGTGTGGAATCTCTCTGAAGACCAGAACCTTATTTCTACAAACTAACTTCTGGACAGAATTATAATCAGTTCCTTGTATCTACAACCCTCTTATTACCATACATGTACTCTCTTGTCCAATACTTTTGGTATACAATCACCACAGGCTGAGAAGTTGATTAAAAGGGGAGAAAAGTTGCGAAAGTGAAAATGGGAAATACTAATAAAAAAAAAAAAGAAAAGAAAGAAACAGGGAGGTTTGGTGTGTGTGTGGGGGGGGGGGGGGGTAAGGTCAAAATCATGTCTTTATATTTTGATCAGTTTCTAATAAAATATGAACTTGTCAAGTGTCCACAGAGCTACCTCCATTTTATCAAGAGGTTTGATATACTTGTCCCAGAACACCCCTTTAGAAAACAAACAATGGAGAACTGCCTGATCTGAAAACCACAGTGCAGTTTATCTCAGATATAGGACTGGTTATTTGAACCTTCCAACATAATTTAAAGAATACCAAAGAAAGAAGAACAGATTCTTTTTTTGATTTAAAAAACAATAATTTTTCCCTTGTCAGCACAACTGGCCAGGTAAGTTGAGAGCAGTGTCAGAATGACCCATGACTGGACAAAATGAGACTGAGCAGGTAACTGGCAAATTAAACTCTACTCATTAAAAACTAATGTGTTAATACAGTTTTCAATGTGCTGGCAATGCTATCAGAAACTCTAAACACAACAGCTACCTATTTATTAGGCAGACTATTCTATCTTTAGTATGACAAGTCTCATATAAACCTTGCTGTATTTTAAGTAATGAGTTTACATGACCTAACTCTCTGCACTGAGCATGCACTTCTAAATAAATAGGCCATTGATATTCAAAAAAAAACTTCACAAAAAGACAGTGACCAATATTTGTGTTGACACTACATGAGGAAGAAGATTACTGCCTCCTGCAGGGTGGGATGGGAACATCATGGAGGCAGTCAAAGATTAATCCTAGTTGTAAAGCCTATGACTCTTCTAGGAACAAAAATTGTGTTAATAATTCTGATGTCATTACATAGATTGAAACCAAGACTACTTTCTAATATTAATGAATAGATCTAAAATGTAAAAAAAAATACATTCATTTATTTAATAGCAATAAGGAATGAAAGAACTTTTTTGTTATTTTTATTCATAGAAACAAATCTGAAAAGACATTTTTTAATTTTGAATGGAATTTATTTGTATTATCATTGTTTAGTGTTTATTTTGTTTAAACTTTTTGAGTTTTATTTACTAAATTTTCTAAATTAAAAGCTTTGATATAATATACTTTTTTCTCTTTAATTTTTCAAAGTGCCAGAGCTCTTCGAGAGCAATAGTCCTTCCTGCTCTGAAAACAATCCAAGTTCATCTTAGAAGGTTTCAGAAATACTTTTTAGGGGCTCAGAAAATGCGTCTTAAGCAGGGGTGGGCAAATTACCGCCTGCGGGCCACATGCGGCCTGCCGAAGTGTTTTATGCGGCCCGCGAATAAATAAATCATAGTAAATATCTATAGAAATTATTGAAACTCTTGATGGAGGCTAAAGAAACATTAGTCTCTAAACATCTTTATAAGTGTATTTTTTTTTAAAGATTATATTTAATAGCAATACTATATAAATTCAGTAAAAGACACAAGCCCTGGCCAGTATTTATTCAATGCTATGGAGAACTGTGTTGAAAGAGTTGGGTTGGCTTGTATAAGATGGCAAGGATAACAACTGATGGAGCTTTGACTGAGAAAAACAAACTTTTTAATAAAATAAAGAAAATATTCCAACCATAAACTAGTAACTGGAAAGTTTACACAAAGCTACATTGAATTCACAGAATTGTGGTGCGGAACTATACACCCTATGGAATGTGTAAAATGTACAGGGGCTGTCACCAGTCATAGACAATGTATGGAGCTGTTAATGTCCATGATCGGTAAATGACTCGAAAAGAACTACAGCTTGATATTACAGAAAAGGAATAGCGATATTGTACTCAATGTTATTGTTCGAAGTACACTAGGTCTTTAATAAATTGCATAATTTTAGTTTTTTTTTCCTTTATTTTGTATTTTCTTATTTTATTCGGGGCCACCAAATTCACTTCGCCTATGGCCTCCGATTATCCAAGGCCGGTCCCGACTGGCAGTTCCGAAAAGTATGTGAAGATTCGGAATTAAAACATTCTGATGTTCGGTAACGCAGTTGTACACACTGACCAATCATTAGATCAATATGGAATCTCAAGGAAGAAATTGTTAGGTTCCTTGATGGACATTTAATGTGACCCCTTCCTAATATCTCTAATGAAGAGTTGAAGACAGACTTCATGTTTATCACCGGAAGCATTGTAATTTGTCGTTTGAACTTGAAATGTATGTGCCTCTTTAATCTTTATATATTAATATTATATATATATGCGGCCCGCCTAGTCTCAAAATTTCAGTAATGCGGCCCTCGTTTGAAAAAGGTTGCCCACCCCTGGTCTAAAGAAAATTCTTCAAACAAGATTTCAACTCAAGCTCATAAAAACAGCAACAATTGTGGTGGAAAAAAAAAAAGCATTAGCAAGGTTAGAGAGACAAAATGACTATATTTTAAAATGTTAAAAATGTGTTTGATTTCTTTTAAAGCAATAGCTTAACAGACA
>JADKLZ010000003.1:34387028-34401713 GCA_021533235.1 Biomphalaria straminea | reverse complement strand
AAGTCTAAGACACTAATCAAGTCTAAGACACTAATCAAGTCTAAGACGTTATCCTTCAAGACACTTTGAGTGACACTAAAACTATTTGGAACACAAATGAGAGGCTATGAAATGGACGGGTGTTCTAGAAACTATATTCTACGGTATGTCAAGGGGACCAATCTTTTTCAGTCGATCCCCCCCCCGGGCCCCCGAACCCATAGCTACGCCCATGGTTTGCGCTTTACAAACACAAAATTAAAAGATTTTTTTTTATCCCTGCCATACAAGAAAAAAGATCACAAAGTAGGAATACATAGCTTTGTAGCACTGTCAAGAGCAAAGTTCACCAAGTAGGAATACATAACTTTGTAGCACTGTCAAGAGCAAAGTTCACCAAGTAGGAATACATAACTTTGTAGCACTGTCAAGAGCAAAGATCACCAAGTAGGAATACAGAACTTTGTAGCACTATCAAGAGCAAAGATCACCAAGTAGGAATACATAGCTTTGTAGCACTGTCAAGAGCAAAGATCACCAAGTAGGAATACATAGCTTTGTAGCACTGTCATGAGCAAAGATCACCAAGTAGGAATACAATAACTTTGCAGCGCTGTCATGAGCAAAGATCACCAAGTAGGAATACATAACTTTGTAGCACTGTCAAGAGCAAAGATCACCAAGTAGGAATACAGAACTTTGTAGCTCTGCTAGAATTAAAGACCACCAAGTAGGAATACATAACTTTATTGCACTTTCAAGAGCAAAGATCATGTCATAGCCGCCAGACAGTTGCAATATTTGGCTCAACATTAAATCATAAGTTGATCAAAGTATCATGTTACCAGTGCTGAGAAAACTTAGCACGACAATACTTCGCAATGTCCTTCAAGATGTGGATCTACCTTGTAATTTAAAATCGAGATTGAAATTTCATATATAAAATATGGAAACGAAAATAAACTATTAAAAATATAATTTTAATATTCTCCTGTCCTTGTTTTAAATAAATATCAAGTATGGAATTTAAGACATAAAATATGAAATCATAGAACATTAGACTCAAAATGAGAGAAAAAAAAAAACATTTTTCCTTGGTTTTAATTTTGTCTTTATTAGTTTCTAAAATGTATAGCCAGATTAAGTATCCAAATGTTTTGTTGTTTTTAAGAAAAACATTTTTACACAAGTTTTTTATTTTCAAGAAACTGTTGCTAGGCGATAACCGAGATCTTCCTATTCCGTCTTACGTAACAATTTTTTTAAATCATGGGAAAACTCAAGCACTGGTTCAATAGATGGTTAGTTTCATAGTACATTAGATTAACGTTCCCATACAACGGCCTGTCACAAAGTGCTAGAAAGTAAAATTACGTAATAATGCGCCATATTTAAGTACTAGAAGCTAAATGTATCTTATTATGTGCAATCTTAAAGTGGTAGAATCTACAATTATATTATAATGCATTATCCCAAAGTAGTAAAAAACGTAATTTCTCTAATAATGCACTATCCCAACTTGGTAAAACTAAATTTTCGAATGCACTTTTCCAAAGCGATAGAAACTATAAAGTTATAATCTACTAGCTCAAGTTGGTAGAATCTTAAAGTGTCCTAAACCACAGTCTCGAGATAAGCGGTCTAAAGCAAGTGATAGAAACTAATCTGTATACTGCACAATCACAAACGTTTGTTACACACTGAGATACATGGCCAGTTCATCATTAGTTGAACCTGATTAGCAGCGGTGATAAGGCTCAAACATTTGCAGGTCATAGATATGCTCATTGATCACATTGGACGCCATTCATAGATTGGACAAGTCAAGTAACTACAAGCAGGTCTTCTTCGAAAAAAAATGTCATAAAAACAATTTTTCTTTGAGCATAATTTATCTTCTAGTACAAGACGGAAAGCGCAAAGCAATGGTCTCATTCACATCCAGATTTATTCAGGTATTGAATATCTCCATGGATACAGAGCACCGATATGCAAAAAAAAAAGTTCTACCTAGCGATGCATTTAAAGACCAACACTGGAGTGCGGTTGAGAATGCTTGCAAACTGAATAGAATAGATCGCAGATGAAGGAATCAACCCAAATCATTTGTTAGAAACTCGTTCTATAAGAATTTGTCGAATCGGAGGATCTATGGTTTGTGCCCTAGTCGTATATGTCAATTGCCATATTTAATACACTAGTTGCTCTCACTCAGTAATCAGTAAACAATGTTTGAGGGACAATGTTTATTCTAATATCTGCACTCGTGTGTCTGTGTATGGGCTCGACGTGTCTAGACAGGGGCGGTGCAGTTCTCCATATTTGAATTAGGTGTGTCCGCTTGCCTTGAACTTAAGAAGAGTTCTAATAATCTGCAGCCCACTTTAAAGGATGTTTTCATCCGCCGCTCACACGATTTCATTCCAGGGACTGAGTACTGACCAGTTGAACTGAAGCATATTGATTTAGAGTTTTTAGACTCTTGGTACAGTTTCAGTCTTGGTGATCGAGTTATTTGGCTTTTTCATCAAACATAAATAAGTTTTTATTAAAACCATGCAGACGTCTCTTCTTGAATAAGCATCATAGGTGCTTGTCACGTAGGCATGCTGTTTTCTGCACAAGTCAAGATCACTTCCCTGGCCAAAATAACCCAGCAACTATTTTTAGCTTGTTCCAGGAATTTCTATTTTTAGTTTGTTCCAGGAATCTTGGTCACATGACCTGGAGACGTCGATGTGATTGGTTGAATGGGATTAGCTCAGAACGAGTCTGCCGACAGAGAGCTAGCTCAATTTAGTCGGAGTCCTGGTCTTCTGGAAAGCAGTCGCATAGCTAATCTAATATAATTCTACATAAGAAATATGCTTTTGTTCAGCTTCTTTTTTCATTGATATATATCTGTACATAGCTGTACTTATGTTCAGTTTAAATAAAGGTTCCTGTATTTTATCATCAAGGCATTTACTCTGTTGAATCCTAGATCGTCATTGTTCAATATTATTATTCAAAACAAGATTACAAAGAGAGTTTGTGTATCACACAAACTCTCTTTGTCGCTGCTAAAAGTTCATTTTAAAAAAAAGTATATCAAAGATAAACAACAGAAATATACATCTTCCGTGCTTTGATCTCTCAACGGGGGCCGCCTCTGAGTTTGTGTATCACACAAACTCTCATTGTCGCTGCTAAAAGTTCATTTTAAAAAAAGTATATCAAAGATAAACGACAGAAATATATATTTTCCGTGCTTTGATCTCTCAACGGGGGCCGCCTCTGAATTTGTGTATCACACAAACTCTCTTTGTCGCTGCTAAAAGTTCATTTTAAAAAAAGTATATCAAAGATAAACGACAGAAATATACATCTTCCGTGCTTTGATCTCTCAACGGGGGCCGCCTCTGAGTTTGTGTATCACACAAACTCTCTTTGTCGCTGCTAAAAGTTCATTTAAAAAAAAGTATATCAAAGATAAACGACAGAAATATATATCTTCCGTGCTTTGATCTCTCAATGGGGGCCGCCTCTCTCTTTGTCGCTGCTAAAAGTTCATTTTAAAAAAATTATATCAAAGATAAACGACAGAAATATACATCTTCCGTGCTTTGATCTCTTAACAGGGGCCGCCTCTGAGTTTGTGTATCACACAAACTCTCTTTGTCGCTGCTAAAAGTTCATTTTAAAAAAAGTATATCAAAGATAAACGACAGAAATATACATCTTCCGTGCTTTAATCTCTCAACGTTAGCCTTGTAAAGCCGATGTTCAAGGCAACTGCCACACCTCTTTTATGAGTTGATTGCTTTACGAGTAAATACTGGTATGTTACTCGTATGTTCGAACAAAGGAAAATGTGCAATCTTATGCAGTATATTAGATTATTAATTGTCTTAAAGTAGGTTTCATTTATATTGCATACTAATTAGGTTTTTTCTCTTTAAATACTGTTTGCATAAAATATTTTTAAAAATTAGATTTTGAGCTTTTAGAAAAAAAAAAGTAGCCGTTGCATCAGAACTTTGAATGCTCTATATTATCGTGATGTCAGATTTTCATTTTCTCTTCTACTTTCTGAGCACTAAACGGGACGGACGGACGGACAGACAGACAGACAGACAGACGGACAGACAGGCCACACAAAACTAATAGCGTCTTTTCCCCTTTCGGGGGCCGCTAATACAATCCCCGGCGGCACAAGACTTCTCTCCTAACAGCTAGTGACATCTAACAACACCACAAGAACAGATCGTGACATCTAGCACTAGAGAGAGAGAGCTTGTGACAGTGCTCTTGTATCATTTCGAGGGGGACGCTGTATCGGACTTTATCTTTTAATATTTCATTCATGACAAGACATTTAAAGAAGCTAAAGAAGCAAAATACAAAAACATTTATTTTAAAAAAAGTTAATATTCAGTGTAGTTGTATCAATTAGTTTGGAACAGTCATGTCATTAAATTTGTAATAGATCTAGGCAATTTAAAATTAGAAATATTTTTACCTATTGTTTTTGTTTAGCGCAATGTCATGCTTTTAGCTTTCTCAATATGATCCTATCACTTGCTAGGACCAGTTGGAAATATATAGGGAAAAAAAAAGGGGGGGGGGGAATGAGTTATCTGGGTGATCACTTTTTAAATATATTTATTTTTTAAAACGTGATAAGGCCTCATCAGCCTCCTCTAGCCAATACGGTAACTACTGCGAAAGGAATAGTTATTTACAAACTTTTCTTTCTACAAATAATAAAGGGGGCGAATTCAACTTATAGCACCTTACCAGTCAAGTAATTTTTTCCCTTGTTCGAGATACCAAATCAAATAATTACAAAAAGTTAATTAACTAATTGGTTAATTTGTTTAATGCATTCTTGTGTTGGCAACTAATTACGCAAAAATTTCAACTTTTAACCAGATTGTGTGTGGGAGAAATAACGTGTACAAACTTTTTACAAGACAGAGTTGATATAAGCTTTGTCTAAAGATGTGAACTTCAAAAACCCTTGTATTTGAACACTAAGCAATGTGAAGGACGTTTAATCTGAACTTCAATATTGCCAACTAAATAAAACAAAGAGCTACAAACAAAAGAGCTTCAAATAAATGATTCTGCAGTGCTAAACAATGCACACACCAATTATCATAGGACTTGAGATTATCAACACTTCTTATATTCTGAAAACCGGATACACCAAAATGCTAGCTATTTATAGCCTTGCCTCCACTAATGATCTATATCTGCTCTACAGTATTACAAATCAACAGCATGGTTTCTGACATCATGAAAATCCTAATTCTAACCATTATAGCAGCGGTTCCCAACCTACTGAGCTCGGCGACCCCTTTTTACAATCCCCTACTCTGCCGCGACCCCCACACACACACATACAGCAATAAGACAATAACAATCCACATTTTCGATGGTCTTAGGCGACCTCTGGCAATTGGTCATTCGACTCCAAGCGGGTCGCGATCCACATGTTGACAAACCCCTGCATTATAGGGTCTACCCGGTCTAGAGTTACGGAAAAGGCGAACTGAAAGGGGGGCTATGCTACAAAATGAAGATTGCCGTAGTGGACAGAAATAGAATGACTATTCTTTCAAACAAAAGTACACGATAACAATACATTGGGAGGGGGAAGAGAGATATATTTCATGCCAACAAGAGAAACAACGATTGTTCAGGCTAATAGATCTAATGCTCTTCACGGCAAATGTTGTCAATCTGACATTCAATGCAGTTATATCTACAAAGTTACTTTGGTGAACTTAATTGCGTGACATTGTATAAAATAGCCTCTCAAGCACCGTTTTAAATCAAGCCTTGTCTATGCAGTTGATTGCCTGACTAGATCTACACAAGACATTAGCTCTACCATTAGTCTAATAGAAACATGCCGCAATGCCATTAAGTTTACAGATTGAATTCTCTGCCCCATACACTTCTCCCGCCCCCTCAAACTTGCCACATTACAGGCGGTTAGACCGACAGAATCATGTTACACAACAGACAGTTCGGGTTTTGCATTGATTCGCGACTGCAGGAGACTGCGTATGGTGCAAACTAAAGGAATGTCCTCGAAATGACCTTCAGGTGACCATCTGTCAGACGAGTTTAAACACTCCCACCACACCCCCTTTTATCCCTTCTACTACACATTAGACATGTCCGTCATGCTTGAAAGAGTTCTCAACGCGACAAACACACACGCGCCGTTACTAAGACACACAGAGATACATTTTTTTTTTGTTTGCTGCCACATTTTCGACCTCCAAGATGACAGGAAGTGGAGCAGAACCGACTTCCTTCTGAGACATTCTACGATGCGCAAAGAAGAGGGCAAAAGGGGGACTGCGGGCCTGATTTCCTCCAGTCACGGTAGTGGCCATCTCACTGGTGACTTTCCGTTTTAGTCAGTGTTAAAAGCAGCGTCAGTGGTTTATGTCTGAGCAAACGTTTCTTCAGCACGAGAGTCCTGCAGAAATAGCAGCAGGCTCATAAACCTTCAAGTCTTCTCTAATGACTACGGGGTAAACATTTTTAGTAGACTTCCTGACTTTTGTCTTCAAACGTTTCTTCTCTAAATAAATTATACTTCAACAGAGTCACATTCGAATATTAGATTACAGTCTGGAACGGTAAATTCAGTTCAGCACAACGACCTTTCACCAGCTTCTATTCCAGTAAATAATTTCAGATGTACATTAGAATATACTCGCTAAGCAAGCAGCGGTTCGTTGCCAATAGTCAACTAGAGCATCATGTGGCCAAAACAACGACCATCCGTTTGACAAACATGTATAGCTGTGAAGGGCGTTGACGACTTATATCCCATCCTTCACGGGGATCTGATCTCGAGCCTTTAGGCTCTAAAGCCAAGCGATTAACCATTCCCCCATTATAGCACACTGATGAACAAAAAAAAAATGAACACGGCAAAATACATTAAGTGTTAAATGTAACTCTTTCCGTTAGATCTCGTCTCGACATCCCACTTTAAACAGTTCATTGCACTCTACGGCAATATGTCATTCAACTCGTCCAACAGTGCCTTCAGGTTATATGCTTCATCAACCCCGTAGAAAATATAGACACTCTCTTTTCCAAAATATACATTTTCACAAAATTTAAAAAATGTATGCACTCGTGATGCTAAAAATTGAATGCAACGGAGAACAAAATTATTAGATGACGTAACAAGGGACTGAATGTAAAGTATTGACTTCGAGGCTACAGCCCCGGGGACTTAACAAAAAAAAAGGAGCCTCCACAAAATCGAAAAATGTATCAGAATTTCGACGGGTCAGAAACTTTTTTTTTCTTCTCATTTTTATTATTATAGCTTTTATATAGCGCTACTTTCATGCTTATAGCATGCTCAGAGCGCTTTGGTCCAATCTCATTTGTGGACCGGTGGGGGGGAGAGGGTATCTAGGAATTGGTTTCCCGTGCTGCCTTTGGGCGCTCAGTAAACACAACTCTGCCCGAACTCTGTGTCGAACCTCGAGCCCCCTTCTAGGTAGCCAAGCCAAGCCAAGCCAAGCTCAAGCCGCAGTTAGCCTCTCGACCACGCTTCCCATTTTTAAGGCTAACACTTTTAATGTTACGTTGGAAGGCAACATTGACGTGATTAAGAAGTGTCCGCGTGTAGTTGTCGCAATATGTAAATACTGGTGCAGCTTCACACTTTAGGCAGTGCGTCTACCAAGAGCCTTACCCTTCACAAACGTAAAAAGTGTACGGGTCCTCCACATCCTTTAAATCAGGCCTTGTGAGAGAGCTATTCAAGAGGCGTTGTGTCCAAATGGTAGACAATGAAGTGTTACGAAAATCTCGGTATGTTTTAGAACTTTTGTTTTTACTTTACAAACATCTGCTTTCAGTAAAAGACTCAAACAATTATTGTAGAATTTGAGTAGTTGAGTGTTTACAGTACTTTACATGACAATTCTATTTACACTACAGTTTGGTGGATTCAGAAGATCAAGTCAAAGACTCTGGGGTTAGGGTTGAAATTCAAGTTATTAAAGCAGAATACGAGACTGCGATATATATCTGGTCTTAGAACGCGATACAGAACAGTTGCCGGGTTATCCACGCTCCACTTGTTGTTCTTTTAACTACAAGATTAATGAAGAATGACTTGGTTTTTTTTTTCGTACCCCAAAGAAAAATGTACGAGTCTGTGTTTAGCGTTGATGAAATAAACACTAACAATGGTACAAGACCTAAGCCCGTGTTTAGTGATGATATGCTCGAATCTTAACAATGTTACGATGCCTTTAGAATTCCCCTCCCCCCTTTTTTTTTAGCGGCCCCCGTAAGGGGAAAAGCCGCTATAGGTTCGTGCAAAATGTCCGTCTGTCCGTCTGTCACACTCAGGGCGCCAAAACTAGAAGAGATACGAAAAATATTTTTTCACCACTAAATGCGGCTTGAAAAGTTTAGGTGCAACGGCTACCTTTAGTTTTCTAAATGCAAACCGTTTAATTTATAAAATTAATTATGCAAGTGATTTTTTAATAATAAAACACCAATTCTAAAACAATTACGTAAATGTAAGGGAGGAAATGTTACTATAAGAAATGCTCTATACTAGGAGCTATCACGCACATTTTTTAAAATGAACTTTTAGCAGCGACTTTCGTGTACTAGCGTAAAGCCCGGCAATGACATGATTCTAAACTAAATTTCTTAAACTTTTTAAAAAATCAGATTTTTTTAAACAAATTGTTCAATGCCCCCATTAGAATGAAATAAGCATATTTTTGTGCATTTTGTCTGTTGGTTGGTCTGTCCGTCACGGTTAGATAAAAAAAAAACACTAAAGGCTTTTAAAAATATGATTTAACCTTTACTGGTCTTTCAGAAATATTGCAATAGTTTAAGGATGGGAGCATGCAGGAATTGAGCCAGGGACCAACGATAAATCCGAACTACAGTCTAGTGCGCAAACATCCTCCGTCGTCCAGCGAGAAGTTAATTATTTTCAACTTAGAAAGAACATCCGAAACATCTTGCGAATAGGCGGATCTGACAGGGATCAGACTCCGAAGGAACATCCGAAACATCTTGCGAATAGAAGGATCTGACAGGGATCCGACTCCGACGGGGGGCCGCCTCCGAGTTTGTGTATCACACAAACTCTCTTTGTAATCTTGTTTTAAAATGAACTCTTAGCAGCGACTTTCGTGTACTAGCGTAAAGCCCGGCCATGATTCTAAACTAATTTCTTAAACTTTTTAAAAAATCAGATTTAAAAAAAAATGTTTAGTGCCCCCATTAGAATGAAAGAAGCATATTTTTGTGCGTTTTGTCTGTTGGTTGGTCTGTCCGTCACGGTTAGATAAAAAAAAACACACTCGTCCAGTGAGAAGTTAATTATTTTCAACTTAGAAGGAACATCCGAAACATCTTGCGAATAGGCGGATCTGACAGGGATCCGACTCCGACGGGGGGCCGCCTCTGAGTTTGTGTTTGTTGTAATCTTGTTTTCTCCAGTTTTTACAAAGCTTATACGAACTGTCTGTCTACTAAAGAGACTGGGCACATTATTTCTCTCACACCCATTCACGGATCAAGTTGAAACTTTTCACACCTATCCATTAGCAAAGATAACGATTGAATCAATTTAAAGAAAAATCATTGAGTTAATTATATACAGGTAATTAATTATTTTGTTTGATAGGAAGGGAAAAAACTTATCCATTATTGAATATGTAGCCATAAACGCGGAGTTCTTACCATTAGTTTTCTTATAAGCATAATCAATAGACAGGTAGAGTACATTTCGTTGCTAACACAAGGGGGGGGGGGCCCCCTTTTTTATCCTCCCAACCACGGACTCCTAAAGATTTTGAAACCTTTCCACAACCCACCGCAATGCCATTTCAAATATTTCTCAGATTCGATGGACATTGTCCGACAAGGAAAACGCCACTGAATAAAGCTTGGTGTTCGTTCAACTCGTATAGACGCTGATCTCGGATAAATCAGCAGCGGTCCATATAACGGACACCTGTGTCTAGCTCTGTCAAAAATTGACGCCTTTTTTTTTTTGTTGTTGTCATCGTTCACATAGATCCAGTTACAAAAGTTTCGTGTAACTTGCTACTTGATAGGGGTCATAAAAATACGATTCTGAACGCAACTAAAGTATTCAAGCAATGCATATCTCTAAATATAGACCACAGCTAGATCAGCACCGCATAAAGCTAGCTATCTCGAGAATATAAAATGTAGTAATGTTAACACTAGATCTATATACCACACTTAAACATGGACTACTCTGCCAGAGGTTCTAGGACAGGTGTATCAAACTTATATATATATACACACATCTTTATTTTGTACGATTCTTCTTATTAGCTTGCATTCTCTTCATGCGTTTAAAAATTAAAAAGTTGGAGAATGGGAAGACGGGTGTTTCGAAATCGGATCTAGCTATGTGTATCATTGGAAAACAACAATAACCACCTATGTGGCCACACAGTAAAACAAAACTCTGGTTTGACAAGATTTAAAAAAAAAAAAGACTTTTCTTGACTTAACTTAGTCTTTTTGACACAAGGTCGCAACAGTTCTTCGCCATCGAAATCTGTTCTAGGCAATTCCTTTCATTTGGGTTTATGTCAATCTTTTCATCTTAAAATTAAAAGTTTTTTTTTGTTTGTTTTTTTTCCGAACACGGCTTCAGTGGGAATTACTTGATTGTGCAAAGATCACCGAAAAGACTTCTTGTAATTAAGCATTACAAGTTCCAATATAATGAGATCTTAAATAATATAGACCACCAGCTTTCTACAGGAGGAATAGGATTAAACAAAATCTGTTACTTATTTTCTTACATATCGATAAAATGAAACGACTCTTTTATAACTGTTTGCCTGTGATAAAAAAAAAAAAAAAAAAAAAACATGTTCAAACTAGAATCACATGTACAGTTACTGTTTTTTTTTTAAATACCATTGTTTAAACATAAAGTATTTGGAAACGCTTGTAAAGCCAATGCTATAAAAGAGAAACGGCCTTTACTACCAAAAGGTATTCACTATCATTACACCACTTAGGTTTATATGGTTATTTCTCAAACCCAGTTTAAGCAATAAAGTACAGTAAAAGAGAAAAGGAAATAAAAGCCACATTGAGAAATATGGTGACGATATAATTAAAAAAAAAAGAGAGAACAATAGTAAAAGATATTTGTAAAACAATATAAAGGAAGGCATAGTGCCAACTAAGAACAAAAAATACTTCATGATACAATCAGAGGAGCTCAGAAATTACATTCTATATTGATAAATAAATTGGACATGTTTTTACAAATATGTGGCTTTTCATTAACTCCGCAATCTGTACACCAGATACATCAAACGAAGCTTACATTTGTATGGATTTCTGCAATTATGAAATTAAATTCTTTTTTTTTTCAACTGATGAATGTCAAGAATGACCTAGTATAACACGCTTCGAGATAGGACTGTAGTGAAATCTATTTGTTTCAAAGCTTATATCAACTCCCTCTGTCTGTCTGATAAAAAGTTTGTACACGTTATTTCTCCCACAACCAATCTGGATCAAGCTGACATTTTGCATAATTATTTCTTTTACCTAACAGCACAAGAATCAATTTTCAAAGATTAGCCAATTAGTCAATTTACTATTTGTACTTAATTATTTTGTTAGGTATCTCGAACTAGAGAAAGAAATTGTACTTAACTGAAGTGGCGGTATAAGTTTAATTAGTCCCCTTTATAGGCCGACGCTCTAAATTTAAATAGACAATATTTAACTAGACAATCTTCTCTAGTCATAAGTACTTCACTAGCAGAGTGGTTAGCACATGGGCCCGAGGAGGCGTAAGTCGCGAGTTCGAATTCAGGTCGTTCCCTTTTTGTGTGTAAATGCTTTTAAAAACCAATTACGGTATTAACCACGCTAAGTTATCCATTTCCTTCTCCCTCCTCTCCCATGTTCCCTAATGGTCCAGACAAGTGATAGGATCCATGCGTATTGAGAAAGCTAAACACATGAAATAAAGCTAAACAAAAACAATTGGTAAAAAATAGTATTAATTAATTGGTCTAGATCTATTATAAATTTAATTAGACGACTGATCCAAACTAATTGATACAATTACACATCGTATAAGCTTTGTTATTTTTTTAAAAATTATTTTACATGTTTATTCTTGCTTTCTAAAGAGCTCTTTTTATTTTTGTGATCTAAACATGACAGAGGGACAGATCCATAAAACACACACAAAATAAAAAATGTTAAATAGATTTTCCCCTTTCAAAGGCTGTTAGTTGAATTTAAAGTAACTTAATAAAGAGGCACACAAAATATCCCGTTGTATATCTGAAATCAAAGTAACTTTCAATATGTTAATCAAAATAGTGGGAAAATAAGAATATTTACATTTAATGACATACGGTACTTTCATTAATTAAGGTATTTAAATAGTGACTGTGAGAAACGGTGGCAATACAAGAAGATTGTTTCAAAGGTTTGGGGAGAAGAGAGAGAGAGAGGGGGGGGAATGGTTGAGCGTGAAAGTGTTCCTTTACTAAGAAAATGAATCAGAATAACTCTTTGAACAAAAAGTTGTTGATAAACCAGTGATCACGTCAACTTCTTGCCCAAGTCAACGTATTGCCAAGCCAACAGTCGTCCACGCGTTGAAAGCTATAATTGTGTAAGTGGTCAATATAGATTGGCTCGTTCTGTTTCATTGCCAAGTGCAATAGCGTCGTGAGAGACTGGAACATTTCAATAAAGTGATGCGTCTCTCTTATCTTTTTTTTTTTCTTTTTCACTTCTTTAAAAGAGTCACGCTATGAGTTTAATTTATTTTAAAGTAAAAAAGCAGCATCGCTTTTATGAAGAGTAAATAGTAGCGTAAACGTTTATGTAGAGAGTAAAGAGTAGCCTAAACGTTTATGTAGGGAGTAAAGAGTAGCCTAAACATTTATGTAGAGAGTAAAGAGTAGCCTAAACGTTTATGTAGGGAGTAAAGAGTAGCCTAAACGTTTATGTAGAGAGTAAAGAGTAGCCTAAACGTTTATGTAGGGAGTAAAGAGTAGCCTAAACGTTTATGATAAAAGATGGGATCAATAAAATTATCTTATCATCGTTATCAGCATCAAACTCTATTTAAATAGTCTGGGTTTGAGAGGCTCGAAAACTCCCTTTTAAAAGCCCTGAATTTAAAAGAAAGTGGCTTTTCCTATATGTCAAATCGTTTAATTACAGTATTTATTTGAATTCAACTTTCAAAATTTGGGCAGTCACATTTCTACAAAAATCTATATATATAATCCTCAAAGTAAAAGGTCAAACACACAAAAGTTCAAACAACAAGTAAATGGGAAGATCCCATGGCGCAGCACGCGGTGTGAATGGAAATTGGTGCATCCCAATCCGCACTATTTTCATTCACAAAATAGCATAGACATAAATAAATATAGACTGGAAAAAGGAAGTAACTTCATGTAACTTGAAAACATCTATCTATCTATATATATATTTCTCGAAAGACGAGTTCAAAAGTTCAAACACACAACAAGTAAGCAACAACAAGTAATTGGGAAGATCCCATGGCGCAGCACGCGGTGTGAATGTAATTGGTGCATCCCAATCCGCACCATTTTGTGAATGAAAGTGGTGTTTATATAATTCTCTTCTTCTCAATTTTTGTCATAATATTAAAAGTATTTCCAGATTATTGTGTCGTAAGACTATTGAAACTAGAACAACAACAATACACAGATAGAGTATACTCTCAGGTTTCACTTTAGAAGTACTTTAATTACGCATATTTGTTCATTAGACATGATTACGAAAGGTAACTTATCTCTCTATTCCTAGATCTAGATCTAGATCTAAAACTCGAATTCGACTATAAGATTATAGAACTTCTCTTCGCAAAGATAGTTTCATGCTTTAGCACATGAACATACTAATTATAGTCCATTCATTTCATATTTTAATCAAATTAACATTCAAATTTATTTTTCTAAAGCATTGTTACATGAGTGCAACTCTATTCTTAATATCGCGTAAATTAAGGTCAATTGGCTATTTTTAGCTCCATTCATAGAATTTGTTATTCATGAATAGCACGGGTCCAAAGAAAGTGCGGGACCCACAGCGGTGGCATATGTTGCAATGCCTAAGACCTGCCCTGGAAAATAGCGCGTATGCTATGCCGCCGATCGACTAGTGTATGTATATCTACTATTGAATTCGGATTTCCAAATTATGAAAAATTAAAAAATTGCATGATCTTCAGTCTTAGAGATTTAACACAATTTATAGACATAAAATAAAGTACACACAATTGCAATGCACACATTTTTGTTTCATAAAACTCTCTTATGAATTTGTGTAGCGAATGGAAGGGAGGTTAAAAAAAGTGGAAGCCGGAAGAAATTATATTGTGTCGTAAGACTCCTGAAACTAGAACGACAATACACAGATAGATACTACTCTCAGGTTTGACTTTAGCGCGGGAAATCTGTTATATCATGTTATAAAATGGTTCAATTTAATAATTTATACACCTAAAAATTAGCACGGGTCCAAAGAAAGTGCGGGACCCACTGCGGTCGCATATGTTGCAGTGCCTAAGGCCTGCCCTACAAAATAGCGGCGTATGGTATGCCGCCGGTCGACTAGTACGTAATAAAACAAAAAAAAAAA
>JADKLZ010000003.1:34360132-34374925 GCA_021533235.1 Biomphalaria straminea | reverse complement strand
CCCACCTCAGTAATATATAGAACGGGATATTGTGACTTGGGGTGGTGAGGGGAGAGACAGAGAAAGCATTAAAAAAAAACCGTAAACGGATTTGTTTCTTCATGTGTAAGCTTTTAAAAATATATGTCTTGAATGTGTTTGTGACATAGACATACCTTCACGTCAGGCTGTGAGTTAACATTAAACATAGATCTTGTCTGCATGGGCAGGCTTTTTTTTATGTCACTGGTGACCGTGTCACAATAAACTTTCCGTCTCTTATGTTAGCACTGTTTAGAGACACAGTGCTTATAGACACGCTGTTTATAGACAGTGTGTATAGAAGCAATTTTACAAAGTTTATAGACACAGTAATCAATGTTTATAGACAGTGTTTATAGACACAGTAACCCTGTCCACCAATTGTGCTGCCATAATATTTTTAGTACTAATAAACAACCAGACCATGTCGATCCACTATATATCTCTTAAAATCTTTAGCTTAATAAGCAAAGAACCGTAAACGTTTGTTCAAAAGTAGTTCAAAATGTACATTTGATAGAGACAGGCAAAACAAGAGAGAAGTAGAGAAAAGCTGAAGTATGGACCTAATCAAACAAATAACTGTCAAATTTTGGCTATTCTTTGAATGGTGCTAATCAGAGAGCACATTGCCATGAAGTATTCAACGTGCTGGACATTCAATCGACTGAATCAATGGGGAAAACATAAAAGCTGCTAATAAATTATTTTAAACAAAAAGAAAAAAACAACCTGTATATTAAAAGCTACAAAGAATACAGATCTAGATCTAGGTGAGAGTAGTCATTATATAAAAAAAAAGCAAGGGGAAAAATAACCAAATGAAACTGTGCACTCCGTTCAACTTTACATTAAAACATAACAATGAAAAGTAAATACGTGCACTGCTGTATGTGGTCGTAACACAGACACGTTCGAATGATCACAGTATCGAATCTCGCTGTCAGTGCTAGTATATACAAAGGACTGCACAATGGTTACTTTCGATTAGCTGTAAATACGGAAGTCCAATATCAGAATTTAAAAAAATAGTCTGCGCACATTTTTAGATAAAACGCCTTGACCTTGAAAATGTCTTTTCCACCAGCCCCACTACTTATTACTTAAGCATGTCCACACTGTACAAGATAACGCAACATTATCCAACTGAATCACTTTATGCGCGAGTCAAACCAAAAATACAAGCAGGGACCGCTATGAACACATGTAGCAATAAAAAAAATCCGCTGTGAAAATGGGCTTGTTTAAGACCAGCGCCACGGTCGAGACACGCAGACACCTCCAACAGTTCACCGGTCCACTGATGATAGCTAAAGGTTTTTAAAAGGGCTGTCCTCGTAAAGCGCTCTTCAATAGAGCGCTTACATAACTCCGGAGGTTATTGACACTGGTGGCTGTATTGGTCAGCGCTATCACGTGGAGAGAAGGCGATTAGTTTGGACGCAAACAAGGTCGAGGAGAATGAGTGGTAAGGATGACGGTTGGAGCGAAAAGGGGGGGGGGATAAAAATCATTAAAAGCAGTGGGTACTTTGAGATTAGTCAGGATCTCAAACTACGGGCCACTATCGAACTGTGAGCACAGAGTGGCATGCCCAACATGTTGGTGGCATGCAGCGCTATGGGCTGCTGGCTGGTTGGAGACGCCAATACACTTTAGGGGTGAACTGGCCAAGGCATAAGAATACAAGGTGTGGAGCCTGCGACTTCTCTTGAGGCGATACCCTGTGCTTATAGCATTAATCTTACAGCGAAAGTTACAAGGGGAACTAGTGTCAAACGCACCAGTAGTAACATGGAGACCATAATATCAATGTCGTATTTCCCTATATGCAATTAATTATATTTCCTCAGAAGTTTTTTTTTTAATTTAACAAGAAAATATACAAAATACTTTAAAAACAAAACAAAAAAAACGAGCTTTTTTACAAAGAAAAGAATTCCACATTTACAACCATAAATATCTAAACTGTGGGATGTGTTTCCCCTTTTCTATATAAACAAATTTAAATAATTACTATTAAATAAGCTAATTTCGTCTTTTGTTAAGAAAAATGAATAATGAAGCAAAGTTTAAACTTGATCCGAGAATGGGAAGTGGGAAAATTAAAGTATACAAAATGTGTACCTTGAACAAAATGGTTTTGAGGAATGTTTATGCTTAAGCACACTTGATTTAATACTACGAAGAAAAAGGTCATGAGAGATGTAGCCTTAGGTTTAGGCATAAAAACAATGGTGAAACTAGGGTTATTAAAAAAAAAACGTGTGATTTCGAACTATATGTGTATGGTCTCCTATAGTCGCGAAGCAACTGAAGATCATCTCATGGTGATTAGATAAATGTCTAGGCATTAGCCACTGACTACGGAGGAGGCTCTCCGGGTATCATATAGCAGCGGTTCTCAACCTTTTAAGCTCGGCGACCCCTTTTTTTTTTTACAATTCCCCACTCTGCCGCGACCCCCACCCACACAGTAATAGAAGAATAGACAAAAAAACAATCCACTTTTTTTTTTTTGGTCTTAGGCGACCCCTGGCAAATCGTCAATCGACCCCCAAGTGCAACCCATAGATTGAGAGCCCCTGTCATACAGTAAGCTGGCATCACGATCACAAGAATGGGCTAGGAATTTTTTTTTTTAGACAAATGTCACTAATGTAGTATTTCCTTATATTATGAACAACATGTGTGGATATCCACCATGAAGTACAAACTGTCAAACTACCGTAGCCCTACAAAAATGTACATTTAGAACTTGATTGCTCACGAATACATTATATACTGGACTGTTACAATTGCCTCTCGACTGTCTGAATAGGTTCAGCGTGAACAGACGACAGAGATGGTGACATAAATACAACAATTAAATAACACCCACCACCTAGTACAAACTTGAGATAGATTCCTTTTTAGATCAAACTGAACATTTTCGGTGAATTGCAATGCACCGGGACCCACACAGATATGTATGATTAAATTTCTGGACAAAGAACTAAACTTTTGATATATTTATACAGATCTCATTATTATCTCAAAAGTTTTCTTTTTATCTTTATACCTAATTCTATGCTTCTGTTATTTAAAAATAGTGTATTAGTATACAAAAATGGTTAGAATATTTCATTTACAAAACATTAAACGAGTTCGATTTCAGAAGTAGCCGTTTCACCATTTCTTTTTGTAGCATGCTTAGGAAAAAAGGTGACATATTTTCATTAGCCTTTTTTAGGTTTTTAGATCTAAATATGCTAGACCACACACAATGAATAGAGTTGTTATCTCCTTTTGACCCCCACCCCTGCTTTTTTGTGTCTCATTAAAAGTATCTGGTTACAAGAAAGTTGGTCCCATTGCATAAACTCAGTTAGTTAGCTAGTCCGATGCCTTTTGATAATAGGCCTAGCAACCACAGTTCGATGCCTGTCTGTGACAATGATCTCTTAAACTCCCCCCACCAGCATTTCTCGAGTTTCCCGATAAATGACTTGATCTAGTGTGACTATGTAAACGTCTTAAAGCCATCTAGTCTTCAGAACTATAGAATTCGAACTGTGGACCATCAGTTTCGGCAGCAAACTGCGCTACCTCACCCAGAGTAAAGTAAAAAGTAGGGTGTCCCATTGCGATCTATGGGGGAGATGATGTTAAGGTCATCTGATTCTTTGGCCAACGGCTAATGAGTAGGGTGTCATGTGGCCAGCACAACGACCAACTAAAGTCAGGTACCCATTAGAGTTGGGTGGACTCAGGGGCGCCCTAAAAATCCCGAAATTAAAAATCCCAGTCTTCACCGGGATTCGAATCCAGGACCTCATGTTCGGAAGCCAAGCGCTTAACCATCCGACCACCGCGCCCCCACCTCACCCACTATGTAGTTCTTTTTTCTCATTGCTATAGCTCACACGAAGCGCCAGTTACCCCAACCAGTGCTAACCAGCTCAACAGTCAGGTGATGGTTTCATCAACCACCTGCGTCTCGTGCAGAAACTAGAAAGTCATCATTGTCACGTGCAAGCAGAAGGCTAAATGATGGATTTGAAAAATAATTTTACAAAGGTATGATAAGGGGAAAAAAAAAAGTCTAGAATCTAGACTCTAGCAACCAACTTCTTTTATTTCCCTTCAAGGCCGTACTACAACTTCCAATAGATGGATGACTAAACAATATTCAAGCTTTAATGGCGTAGACCTAATAATACAGCGTGCACCTACTTTTTTTTTTTTTGCCCCAATGGAAGCCCATTGCTACTTCTTAGAAATATGAAGATAGATCTAATTACCGTATTAGGCCTACTTGTGCATAAACATTATACATACATGTATTATATAGAGCGTTACTGTTAGCCAGGTATGACGAAATAGCTTCAGTAGAAAAAACACTAATGTAGAATCAGAGATAAGGATGTATATATTATATATAATATATGTTTACTAGCTAGATCTATCTAAATATAGACAACACAATCTGGTGAATCTAACCTTCTTAATTACAAGTGGATTATATACTGTCAATTTCAAGAAAAATTATAATACGTCTAATTGTACCCAATATTGGTGTTTAAAAAATGTGTTTGTATAACGAAAGTAACGGAGTAAGATCCATTTATTTCCTTAAACCACCGAATAAACACAAAGTAAGTTGATACAAACTGTGAACCAAACTACAATTGTAGCCAATTTGCCAATAACTGAAGCCCGTTGTGATTGTAGTAAGTCCAGTTTAAAGCCAGACCTCAACTTTAAAAAAAAAAAAGGGGGGGGGGGTTTTAAATTCAAAAAAGGGGTGGTAATTCTTTAAAGATCATAAATATATATATATATATGTCTGTCTCTCTGTGTGTGTGTGAACAGCCCCACTTAATTATGTCATGCTCGGACATGCAATGCTGGTCCACCATTCACTACCGTTGTGTTCTACCACCTGGAGAGACATTGTGAGACACACAGGGACATTAAAATGCAACTGATACACATCAACAGAAAGTGACCTAGAAAGATTACAAAGGTCTAAGTGTGTGCTGTTTAGATATGCTTTCATACAAAAAAAAAATTTCAACTGGGATGCTTTGGATGACAGTACTGATCTGGGCTCTACAGAGTGGGATAGTGATCTAGAATATTGTATTCAATTCTAAAATCTAGCAAAATAAAAAAAAAATGATATGTTGTTTTTTCTTTTTCGCCATTTTTTAAAGCGGAAATCTATACAGTTTGTCATTTTCTGTATAGAAACAGGAGAGCTTGAATTAAAAAAAAAAAAAAAAGTGGGACAATATTGCCATTCTCATCTACTTCATTTTTTTTTAAATAGTTTGAAATTGGCAAATATACAGCAAGGATCAGGGAGTTTAAAGCTTTTTAATGACAGAATGTAAAAAACTTGTTTACTTTATTAAATACAAATGAAAATAGATAGTTTTAAAATATCGATAAATATATTAGTTTTAAAATAACAATAAATATATTAGTTATATCTCTCATGATGTTTTTAAAATAAACTAGCAAATATTTCATTACAGTCATGATTTAGTCCTCGATGATCTTTTTTTTTTTCAATTCCCTTGAAAGTGAAATGAGATATATTTAACATTAGTAACGTTTAAAAAAATGTGTCTAAGATAACATGCAAAAGTATAATAGCAGGTTTTATCTCTGAGTCTCACAAGTCATTAAAGAACTTATACATGTATGATCAGCACTGTTGCTTTATTATGCTTATAAATAGATTAAAAAAAAAAGTCAATGGTAAAAAAAAAGGAGCAACAAATTCACCAAGTTAAATAGCACACCATAAACAGTAGAGTATAAAGGTTTTTATCATAATATTTAGATGTAGGCCTCTAACATGAGTAGCCAAACAGGAGAAAAACAAAGGTTGGCTAATTTATAATTTGGAACAAATAATTGTAAATTACTGTACAAGAATGTATAGTTTCTAAAAGAGAGAGCTAAAATTTTGCTGCATGTATTCATCATTAGAAAGTATAGAATCTGTGACTAGCGTGATTTTCAATAATTTTATTGATTTCTCACTAAAGATATGTTTTGTTTGACTTTTTATAAGAATTTTAGCTTTAAATCATGAGAGACATATGATGATGCTGTATAAAGCCAAGCTTAATCTACTAAAACAAGTGAAGTTTTTAATCAATGCAAGAGACTATTTTTTAGTGAATTATCCTTTAAGATTGTTGTAATGGTGGTGTTTCTTTTCTTTTATTCGCCCCAAACTTCAAGCAATTAGATTTAGACAACATTTAAAATCCTAGATCATCTTTTTTAACTAAAAAAAACAACATATAATTTTTATATATATATATATGGGGAAGGTGTATATATATATATACTAATGCATCAGTAGGTATAACATTTAGGAAAAGTAAGAAATATGTGATAGTATGGTTTATCTTAAATAGTAGTGGAGTCTGGATGCTTTGGAATTTCAGTCATGAGTGCAATGGTCAACAGTGGTATACATAAAAAAATGATGAGTATTGCTATTCAATACAAACTAGTGAGGAAATTAAAAAATAAATTCTTACCTTTTCCCATGCTTGAAGGTACAGCAACTTGAGCTGATTTACTAAAGAATTGAGGCAGATCTCCGTGCATACCTTTGCAATAAATCCAAGCTCTGGTACATTTCAAAGTGTGTTAAAGGTATATCCATAAGCTATATACAGTATCCTTCTGTAACCAAAGCCATAATAATGAAATCACTGTCACTAATACTGTACCGGTTGAGGTGATAAGTAGTTTATAGATGACTTAAACAAGGGTCTACTTGTATATTTTTCTGTGAAACCTACAATGTGTTGATAACATATTTTAATTGATTATACTTTTGAAATATGTGTAAAATAAAAATAAATAACACATCTTGTTGTTGTTTTTTCCACTAAAAATGCACAGTCCTATATATAATTTATATTTAACTAATTGTGTATGCCTCCATGATCTTTGTTCCAGAATTATCACATCTTACAAGATCCATCTAAAATAATTAAATTTGAAATGTGTACAGTAGGGAATAAGGCTTATGAATAAAAAAAAACAGCCTAGATGCTCGTATCCATAAAGATAAAACACAAGTCTGCACATGCTTACAGCCAATATAGAGACTATAAAGGCCCTTAGGCCTAAAGTTTTAATGTAAAGCACATAATAATGAAATAAGCCTTGCCCTTTGTAACTATTTAGGCTTCTAGACTACAGCTACAGTTAAGTATAGATAAATTAAAAGCTGTATTTAACTTGATTGAAACTTGATCTATAGAAATATAGTAGTATGTATTTAATAATGTATTATGTCAAATTCAGGATACATGAAATTAGTGAAATAATAGTTAAAAAGTTATAGATCTAGATATTTTAATATTAAATTTTAATTAGGAAGGCCTGGATTAGACTTATTGTTGATAGTAACATTTTTTGTATATTATATTATATAGATTACTGAGTCTAAGTAATAATATGCATCTAGCTGAATAAGCTCAAAATGCCTACATTGTTTTCATATTTTTATACTAATAGAATGTGCAGGATCAATAAAAGTAATAACCTCACATCCAAAGGAATGTAATAAATAATAATCATACACATTCACATGTTATCCTGACATGCACAATGTAGTAATAGTCCAAAACAGAGTCTAGTCTATGAATATGATCTATATCTAAGGTTATTTAATTTAAGATTAAGACACTCAATAAACTTCAAATGATTAACATTAAGAAACTTCAGTGATAAAAACAAAATCGAGTTTGCATATTATACTACATTACTATTACACTTTGAGCTACTTGTAGTTTAAATCTATCTAGATCTATATAAGTCTCTGAATTTCATTTTAATTATTAATGTGTTTGTGTTATATAAAACAAAACTTCATCTAGAATTATTAATATAGATCTAGATAATACTAAGCAAGTCACTAAACAAAAATAAATATCATTATTATAATCAAATAAGTAGATTTGATTTTTATATTCTAGATGGTAGAAATAACAATAAGATTTGAATCATTATCTTACTATCACTACTATCAGTAGGAACACTGACTTAACACACACAGTTACTGAGTTACACACTTCGACTTCATCACACCTATGACTATGGCGACTATGCCTGTGGCGTGGAACAGTTAATGTTATCTAGATCAAGTACGTAGACTAGATATATCTAGATCATTGTATGATGTCCAGAGTTGATCTACTTAGGCTACTGTTAATTAAGTGATAATCATGTTAGTATGTTACGACGTACACAATCTAATCCTACATTTTTAAGTACATAATAATAAGTAAATAACATACATGACACTATGACGTCTGTAGTCTGTGTCTATGATGACAGTCTATCACTATCATCAGTCTGAGTATCAGTCTTATCAATATCATATAATCATATCATACAGAAGTGAATAATGAATACACATCTAGATCTAGGACTAGATGATAGATCTAATATCATCTAGACCTACTCCTAGTAGAGATGATCTAGAATCTAGAATCATATATATTCTAGTCCAGTATCTAATCAGGACTAGATTCTACACAGTTCAAAAATGTTTAGAACGGAATATAAAACAACGGTGTGTTGTTGACTAAACAGTCAATAAAGATCTAGCTACTATAAATAGGTGAACTAATTTGATTCCCAGGTCCCCAACAACATGTACAACAATCACACTTTACACGTCTTCCTGTTTAATGGCTGAAGTTGTCCTTGAACTTTTGAGGTCATGGCAAGAAAAATTACTTTCAGTTTGCGGTCATAGGCAAGTGTGTAGTGGGAGTATGATGCACACGATGCAAGTGTGTTTGTATGGCTCTTAATTTGAATTAGTGTTGTTTTAGAAATGTGCATAACTCATACAATAATACATACGATTTATGTGTAAATGAAAACGCCATGAATAATTAAAAAATAAACCTGATAATTAGTTAAATTTAATTTTGTCAGAGAACGAGTAACAAAGAATATTTTATTTAAAAGCTTATATTGCCTTATATCAACTCACTCCGTCTGGTTTGTACACGTTTTTATCCCACACCTAATCGCGGATTAAGCTGAAATTTTGCGCAATTATTTCTTTTACTGACCACACAAGAATACATTTTAAAGAATGGTTATTAGCTATTTTGCTTGATGTATTAAATTTTGTTATTGATATTTTAACCAATCGTTAGGCATATATTATGTCGCTCCTCTGTTAGCCGATTGGGTGGGGTGAGGGCTGTCCTACTTTTATTTAGAAATCATAGTTTATGAACAAAATTAGTTGAATTACTATATAAATTTTTATATTATGTCGCTACACTTCTGGTATCTTAGCCGATTCTGTGAGGTGGGGTGGGGGGCGATTGCTTTAACTGTCCTCCCCACTCTAGCCTTCTGAGTTGTGGGGTTGGGGGGATCCTATTTTTATGGAGTAATCATAGTTTTTAAACAAAATTAGTTGAATATCTATATAATAAAAGCCACATATTGATGTTTAAACCCATTTGTATATGATGTCAAAGTTTATCATTAGTAAATATAACATGAAAAAGGGTTGTACCAGGTTGGAGGGGCGATACATGCATTCGCCTTCCACCCATTGTATTTTAGTTAATAAATTACAAAATTAAAAAAAAAAATCTGTCACTAATATAATTTATATATGCTATAAATTAAATTCTTATATCGAGTCGAAACCGTCCTTTCCAGACGAAAATATGACGTTTTAAAACAGATTATTCAAATATGGCGACAGAGTTTACGTAATTGCATACGAATTTAAATTAGTTATTTTAAGAAAGACTTTGATTTAGAAAATTTAAGATTCATACGAAATTTTTCATTTGAAGAGTAACAACTGATATAAATTTTTAACAAAAATATGATTTTCATAGTCACCTATTTCTAATCTTTACTCATACTGATATTTTTCTTTTGTATAAAAAAAACAACATTCGGACTATAATATATGCTTGTATCCTAAAATGCAAAATAAAATAAAGTAGAATCTAATTAATCCACTTGCTTTCTCCTCCCACTTACGGGTTTTCTGGTTTAGAGCTTTCAATTACAGTTCTGTAACAAGTTAAAGTTGCAAACATGCATATTGAACAATAGGTATGAATTACAACTGTGTTTTTTTTTAAACATTTTTCAATTTTCTTTTGGCGGCGATCCTCAAAGTCGGCAAAATGCATTACTGCAGTGAAGAATGCAAAAAAACGCTGTTTTGTTTTTTATTTGTTTTTTTTAGAAACTGTTGTTTTTTTTTATATCTCTCTATATAGCCTATTAAAATGCTGTACGCTCGTTTATGCTTAGGGTTAGGGTTTACTGCGCGTAGGGTTAGGGTTTGGAAAAAAATTATATAGCCCATTGCATTACATTTGCATAATATGAAACATTGCTTATTAATTTTGGGTTTAAATTATGTTCACTCATACTACATGTATTCTTTCTCTTTCAAAACAAAAGTAAACATTTTCTTTAAAAAAGAAAGTAGCTTGTAGGAAGTGAGTAGTTTTAAAAATAGTGTATTTTTTATGAAAAAAAAAACAACTTCCTACACATTTAATTTTAATGGTTAAACTTTTCGCTTTGAGAAAAAAAAAAAAAACAAGTCGTAGCATCAGAACTTCGAAAGATCATGATCTAGGATTTTCAATATATTTTCTTCTAATTGCAGGGATCTAAACGGGATGAACGGACAAACAGACCACTACTAACAGCTAAAGAAAAAAAAAAGTGTGGAATTGCACCTGGCTTGAACTAATTATTGTTCATGTGACCAGTTCTATTTATATGTCGACCTTTCAAGCAACCCACGCGCTACCACAAAGTGTGTATTGACATGTGCATCCATAGACATAAATAAATATAGACTGGAAACAGGAAGTAAATTTATGTAACTTGAAAAAATGTATATCCATTGTATTCGGATTTCCGAAATCTGCCAATTTGCACGATCTTTAGTCTTAAAGATTAAACAAAACTACACTTCCTCCTTATTTACGCAGCATGGTGTGAAAGAAAAATGGTGTATCCAAATCCGCACTATTTTCATTCACAAAATGGCATAGATAGCATAAATAAATATACACTGGAAAAAAGAAATAAAGGATTCAGTCCTTAACTTTGAATTAGTGAAACTAGGGATTTTTCAGCAGAATGTTCAAATAAGCTAAAATTTAAAAAAAAAACAGTTTCAGAACAAAAAATAAACATTATGATTAATTGACATTACAGTCACGCTAAGAGATAAAAAAAAACACAATAGTGAAAATATTGCAATACTTATATAGGTTATGGCTGAAATAGATATGAATACTTAACTTTTATACTGCTCATGCTGTATAGTACCATAGTACACTAATTTGCAAATCACAAATGTTCCCTTCATAAAAATATCTTATTGGCCAGTCTATACTTATTTATGTCTATGTGTGCATCAGGAGAGAGGCGGAAGCTTGTCCAAAAAAATATGATATAATAGGGAATATTAATTGAACCCATTGACATAAATAAATATAGACTGGAAAAAGGACGCAACTTCGTGTAACTTGAAAACATGTATATCTATTGTATTGGGATTTCCGAATTTTGAAAAATTTAAAAATTGAATGATCTTCAATCTTAAAGATTAAACAAAACTTATAGACACAAAATAAAGTACACACAATTGCAATTCACAAATTTTCGTTTCATAAAACTCTCTTATTGGCCAGTCTATATTTATTTATGTCTATGATTAAACCATGGAAAACCATCTAGGCTTAGACACAGATCTATATATAATATACTATATAATATAAGTCCGAGGGCCTAGAAGTTTTAACATAAAAATGTAATGATAGTATTACTGCTAATGTTCCGTTTTTTCAGTTCTGTGTAAAGATTAATTCGCATTGCGTTTGTGCAGTCTGTCTCTTGGTCTGTCACTTATGATATTGAAAATCGAAACGCTTTTGAAAATCTATTTCATGTTATGATATAAATGTATAAAAATTTGTAATTTTAGGACACTGTTGTGAATGTATTTAAGACGAGTTTTTTTTTGTGATGAAGTCGGATTTAAGGGAAGGCTCAGTGGAATCCATAATATAGGGGCCTCCACAACAGAGATTTTTTAAAATAAATTTTGAAGTGTCAGAACCTTTTTTTTTTTTACTGAAAATATTTTAATCTAACCTTGGCAAAACTGTCGTAGTTGTAGCAAACTCGAAATATATAGATGCATTTCCGATGTTACAGCAATGCGTCAAACCAAAGTCTTACACAGTGACATAACCAGGAATTTGCCATAATTTGGGGAAATTGATATCTCTAGGGGCCCCTGCATTTTGCATTATATTTAATATTAAATGTAAAAAAATTCTAACACTAATTTGAGGGCCCCCTCTAGTGAGGCCCGGGGGGATTTTCAAATTCTCCCCCACACTCTAGCTACGCCGCTTTATTAATTAAGTTATTTATTTACAAAAAAAAAAAGCATATTAAAATACTGAAAAAAAAAGAATGTATTTAATTTGTGGAATCTGAATGTGTATAACCAAAAGAGGCCGTAGGTTGATCTCTAAGGTATAGCCTGAATGTGTATGACCAAGAGAGGCTAAGAACAAATAGCTTATTTCATATGTTTACACCCTACAACAATCACCGTGTGGGGCTCTCTTAAGGAAACTCGGACCCCTTATGGAACAGCTTTGTGAATAAAACATGGCATTCTTTTATCCCCACCATCCTATCAATTGTTGTTTATGGGAAATTCAATATAAAAACATACTTAACCGTTGGTATCGGTAGAGTAGAAAATGAAAGGGAAATACTGAAATACTGATATATAAATATATAGAACTACACATTTATAACTATTTATCTCAAAAAAGTAGAACTTATTTCCCTTTTTTTCGATATCAAACAAAATAATTAATTACCAATAAATAAAAGACTAATTGTTTTGTTTTGTTTTTTAAATTGATTCATGTTTTGTTAGATAAAATAAATAATTGTGTAAAGTTCAGCTACATGCTGGAATGGGTGTGGGAGAAGTAACGTGTACAATTATCTAAGGGACAAATCCCACATATATAGCCATATCTCTTAATAATCTTAATAATTAAGGATTAATCTCCCTTTTTTGGTATCAAACAAAATAATTAATTACCAGCAGCCTTTGGTCGATTCTTGTTTTGTTAGGTATAATAAATAATAGTGTAAAAATTCCACTTGAATTTAAAAAAAAAGGTGTGTGGTAGAATAAAAGTTCTTGTAAAATACAGCATATGTAAATTACACGAATACACGTCACCAAACATTGCGAAGGATTCATTGACACAAACTGAGATACGTGTTTCAATGTCACCCATGGGGCATCGATTAGGAAATATTTCCCCAGCTCCAAAATATTTCAGGCGCGGTTTAAAACTAACGATCTTGTCGATAACTATGGTGACGGGACATGGTCATTCGTGTTCTTTGGTCCCCATTGACATAAATGTTGTATTGAACGCAATTTTGTCTCTCTACTTCCTTATGGATAATATAATGCTTTGGGCATTGATCTGTAGGCTATGACCAGTGGCGTAGAATCCGTGGCGCGAGAGGGTTCAATGAACCGGAGCCCACGACCATTAGGAGCCCACAGCCTGGTGGCGTAGCCATGATGGCGCAAAGAGGTTCATTCTACTTGGGCCCATGGCTCTTGACAAGTTTGGGCCCACGTGAGAGCTTACGGATGAAAGTCCTGATGTTCACGAATTGGTGGCACAGGACTCTTAAACCATTTTAAGAGTAGAAATAGCGAAACTTGTTCTTAGTGTATGTTTTGTTGGAATACACTATGTTTCATAAATAAATGGCATCATTTTATTTTTTTCGCTGTATTTTTTTTTATTTCATTTAGGGCCACCAAATTCACTTCGCCTAGGGCATCTAATTATCTAAGGCCGGCCCTGCTACGACAGTGGTATCATTCGTTGATAACATTATTTAATATTGTAATATCGGATAGGAGACCCAACATCATATATTTAAAACAGGCAACTTGTTCGAAGCGACTGTGGTTGTTTGTGTGTGTGTGTGTTTTTCCCCCCACAGATAAACGTTTGCACTATTGCAAGTAATTATTGCTGTCAAATTTGATAAGACGATGCCGGATCCTCCGCTCATACTGACGAAGGCAACATGTTTATAAAAGAAATTACGAAGACGTTTGACATTTTTTTTCTTAAAGACACTTTAATAAATAATCTGAACGCTCGTGACTAAGACTTGATAACAAATAATTGTGGAAGGAAAACGGAAAAGTATTGACGATTTATGGGTAAATGTAGTTTAAAAGGCCTACTAGATCTAGATGAAAACAAATGTGTAGGTCTATATCTATAGCTACAGCCGAGGACAAACGATAAGAAAATCTAAATCGACCACCTACAGACAATGGTTATGCTTGCCCTGGATGTGGCAAAATATGTAGGTCGCAGCCCGGGAAATACTGTATTCCTCATAATCTTCGGACTCGAAGACAAGTCTTATTATACACATACACATTATATACATCCATTTAATGTGCAGGTCACGGTTACTGTGAAGCGTTGTGAGATGAAATATTTTAAACAAATTGAGACACAATTCTTGGACTAAAACTATATAGGAAGTACCGGGCGCTCGCTCGTCGAAAAGCAGACTACTATAGAGTCAGTGATAGACAACGGGAAGACCCGTGAAATGTAGGTGACATCTGGCTGCCTGTGAAATGTTGATGACATC
>JADKLZ010000003.1:34313045-34355065 GCA_021533235.1 Biomphalaria straminea | reverse complement strand
ACAAGGCAGACATTGAATTGGAACCCACAAGGCAAGAGAAAGAGAGAACGTCTTAGCATCACATGGCAGACATTGAATTGGAACCCACAAAGCAAGAGAAAGAGAGAGCGTCCTATCATCACAAGGCAGACATTGAAGTGTAAACCACAAGGCAAGAGGAAGAGAGAGCGTCTTAGCATCACAAGGCAGACATTGAAGTGTAACCCACAAGGCAAGAGAAAGAGAGAGCGTCCTAGCATCACAAGGCAGACATTGAAGTGTAACCCACAAGGCAAGAGGAAGAGAGAGCGTCTTAGCATCACAAGGCAGACATTGAATTGGAACCCACAAAGCAAGAGAAAGAGAGAGCGTCTTAGCATCACAAGGCGATGCAAACTAGAGGCAAACAGTTTGGTTACACCTGGAACAAGATGGAAAGGATGGCCCAGGACAGGGGACTATGGAGATATATTGTTGGCGACCCATACTCCAATAGGAATGACAGACTGTAAGATTTGAATGAAACTATTATAATTATCGGCACAAAACTTTTTTGTTATAATAATTTAAGGATGTTGTCCTTCACACACAAAACCAAAGACTTATAGTAACTACTTACACAATAATGCACTCACAAATATTGTTAGAACTTATCACTTCAGTTCACACTCAATGAATTCAAATTAAAAGAAAAGAGAAAAACTAATTTATTGTTCCAAATGTTTATTTCTATTCGCATGTGCATACACATATTATCAGACTAGATGGACATCTTAAAATTGTTAATTAAAAAGGAATGTTCTGACAATTATTTAAATATATTACTTTTTAAATTAATTAGCAGAGAACAATGACTGACACAAAAATAATCTCATGAAGTAGGCTAATAAAAGGCCTGTCACTGATATATTATTACTACTCATCTTTCCTAAACTGGTGTTGGGTCTGCACCCATCTCCCTAAATGTTTTTTTTTTCAGTTTTTCAGTCTGGGTACACCAGGGCTCTGAACCATATATTTATATTATATAGCTAAGTGTTCTACCTATTAGCCACTATGTGACATTTATTATTATTTAACCAAGAAGTTATTTTTAACTACCTATTTATTAAAACAAAAAATTAAATATCACTAAATTGTTTAAGAATGATTAATTTATGGCATCTGATTCATGATCCAATAAATATTGTTTTATGGAATGTCCTGCATATAAGGACTCTATATTAAATGAATGAATTATAAATAATCAAAAACAGAAGGACATTGTGTCCAAGCCTAAGTGTTATTAATTACAAGCCAAATCTCACCCACTGCCTGCAGGCCTTAGTTTTGATATTACAGATCTACTGGTTTGAATTACAATCTATGTTAACCATGGAGAATGTTCCCTCACAGTTTTTAAAATTTTGACAGGAAAAAAAAAGTAGAGTGTAAAATGAGTTTACCCGTTCAGCATACATATTTATATCAAATATAAAATACTGTGAAAATGGGTTTACATGATTTTCTAATAAGTTTTGTTTTTTTAATAGAGATACAATTAGGTCATTTTTAGGCCCCTTCGGTAGTAGTGGTAGGGACATAAAACAAAAACTACGGTCTCTGCCATCACCTAAAGAACATTCATGCCACAATTTATCAAGATTGGGCAAAGGTTTTGATTTTTATACAGGACATACGCCTTAATATACAAGCTTTATATTAATTATTAGAAGAGTAAAGCATTATGAGCAAGCAACAACAAAAAATGTCTAAATTGTGATTCGATATTTAAAAAAAAAAAGTTCTTTTAGTAGTAATGAAGTAATGAATAACAGATTTTTAAAAATCATCAAACAAATATGAAACCAATTTTATCCTTTTAACCATAAGTAAATACTAAACACTGGAATGATGTTTTAATAAAGGTAAATAATGCAACAACACAAAATTATATACAAGCAACTAGAAATTTCAAAAAATTATGATGAAAAGAAGAAACTACTTTACAGCATTATTATTACAGAACCATTAATTCCTTACAGAACTGATGATGTAAAGATTTAACTAGTCATTGATGAACTATTAATTTCATGTGAAACTAGCTCAAACAATGTTGCTTAGAAAATTGAAAGCCTAAGGGCAGTTACTCCGATGTAGTAGATGAATAAAAGAATTTTGAAAATAGGTGATGCTTGATACTTTGGGCAGCCTAGTGATCAGCCACATAGATCATATGATTTCACAGGATTAAAAAGATTTCTACTTGTTAGTTTTTTTTTTATTACATCTATATTTCCTTTGTTTCAGTTTTATTTACATTTAGAAGGACATCTTTATTTTTTTTTTCTGAAATAGCTTTGTTTTATTATCATTAAATCATAATATTAATATTGTCTAGCTTTTAGCAGCATTTATGTATTAACAATAATTATAAAAGTTTGCAACAAATTTACTAACAATATTATATGATAATTAGATTCATTTACAATCGATGTAATAGATAAAGTGGTATATAGTTGGTCTGTCATAAAACTAAAAAACATAATACACCAAGTCTATCGTTTAACTATCATTTTTAGAGAAAACAATCATAAGGACTGCACAAAATAATTGTTTTATAACACACCAAAGACAGACTGAATTATTTGAATCTTCAGACTGAACCATTTGGAATTAAGTACATTTGGATAACATCTTCATACTAACAGACACGACTGAATGACTTGAATCTTCTTAAGTACATTTGGATAACAACTGCATGCTAACAGTGACAATGTGTTTGGAATGGAAAAGCAAACCAACACTCCTTTTCTTTATTTCAAAAGTCAAAAACGATGGAAACTTCTCTAATATCATTGCTTAGTCCTCTCTAACTCCCATTTCCATTATATATATTTATATATATATATATATATTTTTATATAATATATATTATATATAAAATTTTTACTGCTAACATTGTATTTATACAGATATACATTTCTTTAAATACATTTTTCTTTTACAGTAATTAATGCATTTCTTTTTTAAAGTAGAGATTCAACAAGTTCTGATTCAATTTTATTTTATTTACAATAAAGCAAACCTGTTCTTAAATAAAAAATGATATGTATGAAAAAAACAACTTAGGTGATATGGTTTAATTATGAATCATTCATCAAAAATATAAATATACCTGACTAGTTGAAAACAAAAACTGCCACATAATATCATCATGTGAAAACACAAAATCTAATAGTAAAATGTTGGTCCTAATCTGTAATGCAAATTCTGAATGTGAATTAAATCTATAAATATGTAATAGTTAGATAACATAAGAAAAGGTTTTATTACTTCAACCTAGGTTCTCTAGCAAGGGACTAGCAGTAGACTATTTGACTTCTGACTACATTATCATTGAGCATCAAAACTACTAAAACATTTGTGTTAATGATTAAAACTTTGTGATTACAATGACAAAGAAAATCATGAGACAGAAAAAAAAAAAGAACAATATTTTTACAGATCTCAAAATGAGAAGAAAAAAATAGTGTAAAAAAAATACCCTTCCATGAGTATCAGTATTTTGATTATTGATACACTTTTGGCAGTAAAAAAAAAACTGCTATAAATGTGAGTTTTCGAAAGATCTTTTAGATTATTAACAAAATGTCTGAGTGGACTAACATTATAGATAAAAATGTTTAGATTTGAATTCAGAAAAAAATTTCAATGCATTACATGTTGCATGTTGAATAAAATAAATAAATAAGATGACTAAGCATGTTTAAATATAATTCTTGTTATATTAACAGAAAAATACCTGATGTTTAAAAAGACAATGTAACAAGATTTTCATGAGAATTTCATGTCAAACTTATCAGGCTATAGAAAATGCAGGAAATTTTAAAGCTGCTTTCAATAGTTAATTGATGCCCAGAAATATACCAAACTAATAATGAAATAGGAAGAAAAAAAAAAGATTCTTCCAATTGGGATGAGATTTCACAAAAAAAAAAGTTCTCACTCACTGCACTGATTTCTGTACAGTTTCTTAGGACATCATCATAATCACAAAGATTAAAATAACACATCTCCAAAATAGGAAAGCAGCCACAATCTTGCAAAACAAGGGCAGAAATTACTAAATACTATTGTCACAGATTCATCAGCTCAAGTAGAACTTTTAATAGCATCTTGAACACCATCTTTCAAATCACTGTTCACAAGTGCTCCATACAGCACCCTATCTTGAGTGTTATTGTAGGCAATATTGGCCCCTGAGGAAGCCGACTCATGATTACCATTCTTGTGCCTGCTCATGCGCTCAATGCTAAACACATCCAAGTAGTAGGTAGCACCATTGTAGATGGCTATGATGATAGACACTGAGACCACCACACAATGGGGAATGAAGAAGTTGTACCAGACTGGATTGAAGAGAAGCATAATTAACACAAGAGACAGACCCCATGCAACATACAGCTGGATACGAAATCTGTGGATTGAAGCAGAACAATGTATTGTATTAATAATAGTAGAGTAGCCTATGAATCACATGTTTATGGTGTCCTGTCCTGAGTAAATAAATAGATAATGCAGGGTTTTCCCTTTCAAACCTTACGATCTATAAGGCAGATGATGTTGAAGTCATTTGTTTCTATGGCAAACAGTTAACGAGCAGGATGTCATGTGGCCAGCACAATGACCAACCGCCTTTACTTTCCACTTTCCCCAACTAAAGTCAGGTACCCATTAGAGCTGGGTGGAATCAGGGGGCCCTAAAAATCCCAAAATTCAAAATCCCAGTCTTCACAGTGATTTTAACCCAGTACCCCAGGTTCAGAAGCCAAGCGCTTAACCACTAAGCTACCACTGGTGCTTAAAACTTTATTCATAGAATGTGTTTTTCAGTAAAAAAGTAAAGGCAATTTAAATAAAGTTTTATACTTTAAGAATATTAAATTATCTAACAAAAAAAGATTCTTAAAGATTTGTTAGATAAGACTCCAAATTGATAATATATAATTGATGTAAAACACAGGTTAAGATCAAGAAAGTAAGTTTTACAACATATCAGATAATAATGAATGAAGGACTAAATTTAAAATATAATTGTCAGTACAGAAAAAGAAAATTGGATATTTATAAAATAACAAGTACTGCTTCCATAGCATGTTTAGTGTCTAATCACTTTCAGTGGAAAAAAATTGATGCCTAGTTAAAGTATAAAATGGGAGGGGGTGCTAAATTTTCAGCTATGCCTACCATGTGAGGGTAATATTTTTCAAGTCATCTTTTTTTTTAAATGATAAATGCAAGTAGCCTTCAGATATTTAATAAATAAAGCTAAAACTTACCTAGGCCCAAAGATGTTACACATGCGAAATATAAATGATGACTCTTTGGCAGTCAGGTATCGATACATAGTTAAATATTCATCATTTGGTCTAAGAATACAGTTGACTAAAACTATATAAAGCACCTGAGAATGTATTAACAAATAGTTGCACTTAAATGTTCATATTATATATGATATATGTTAACTAATTATAGATATTTATATGCTAAAGCCTTAGATGGCTCATTCACACATAACAAAAACAAAAAATTTATCATTCACACATAACAAAAACAAAAAATTTAATCAGTTTGTTTACCATATACTAGGAACAACTAAGCACTAGTTCTCTTCTAAACAGCAGTTTTTGACTTTTACATTGTAGTTTGGCAGTTTCATTGAAATATGTTTTAATAAATCCAGTTTTAAAAAGTTTTTTATTATACTACTTAGTTAGCCATCCTAACATTAGAGGAAAAAAAAGGTTATTGAAGAATAAATTTTACCTGATGAGCTAAAACAAAAACAAATGGTATTAACACAAGCCAGAAAAAAGAGTATCCAACTTCATAACGTGGAAAAGGTTTATACCAATGTTCTGAAGTTTCTTCTGGATACCATCTGATACTAAATAGAAAGAAAAACAAATATTGTCATAATGTAATTAAAACTTTCAGGCTTCCAGAATTATAATATAGCAATTAACACTGATTAATCTACACCATACCTAAAAAACTAAATGAAGGAGAGAAAAAGAAAGTTGGAGTTATCCCAATTCACTAAAGAGGGCAAGTCTCAATTCCGTCCCCCGCTCAAAAAAAAAAAAAAAGACTGCATAATTTTCCAACAATAAAGGGCCCATACAGACTAAACAAACTAACTTTGCCAACCTTGGTACAGTTTCACGGGCCAACACCACATTTCTTTTAAGAGTTTTATCAATCTTGCAGAAAAATTTACACTTAAAAGAAAAACTATACACACATAGATATAAATTATATAAAAAGGGCTTACACAAAAGATAAAAGAGTTGGTAACAAATGGATGTACAATGATGTGACCTTATCCAGACTGTGAAAGACTAATGAGTTCCTAAACACAAGCAGAGCCCATATTAAAGGCCCATTAGCTACAGCATAGCCAACAACAAACATCAATTCATGTTGTGGAGCCAGCCTGTGAACAATAATAAGCAATATTTTAAAATGAGAAATGATTGAATTTTTTAAAGTAGTTAACCAGTGAAATTATAAGTGTGTGTATGGTGAGCATATTTTAGATGGGTATAGTAAATTATAAATAAAATGGTCTAAACATAATCAATGCAGAGATGCCAAAGTCCCAAAATGGAAATGTGTATTCCCAGAATTTGAATGTGTATTTTCCTAAATATTAAGGATTATACTCACAGCAGACTGAAATCTGTAAAATCATTCAAGATACATGAAACACAGCAATCCAAAACTATTTCACAGCATTAAATTATTTAAGACATTCTGTACATTTTTCATTTTTGTTATAAAACATTCACACATTTAGTGCGTCATAGAAAGTCAGAAAGTTGTAGTTCTTTGTCAGTACCACCACCTGGCAATGATTGTATGGTCATAATGCCTATAGTGTTTTATTTCTGATGCTATAACAGCATCCACAGAAAATTCAGTTAATATAAGAATGGGAATTTTTGTCAGAAATGAAGTTAGACTTAAAGCAGATGTAATGATTTGCTTGGCTGGATCAAAAGACCTCCAGTTCTATCACAGTAGTTTTGTTTAAAGGTAATTTTTTTTAACAAGATATTCTGACACTGGAAATAATGTATCACCCTTTGATAGAATTCAGATTTTCCTTCTTTCAGAAAATTTTTTGCAGTCAACAATGAAAGGCTTTGGTATCCTCCACACTCACTATTCACACAAATTTTAAGATTTTTTTCAGACATAATTATAAGTCATTGAACTAACTTCTATATAGAACCTGGCCTATCGAGTCTACTAAATTAAGATTGCAAGATAAAGCTATTTAATCTAGATTCTGATGCTTGAAGTTGTTTTAGAAAATCATGAAACAGATGTTTTGAAGGAGAGCGCAAGGAATCAAGAATTTATGCTTTTCTTTAGCAAGCACACTCAGCCTTGAACGTCCCTAATTTCCATTTTTGAAATTAGGTTTTCATAAGTATCGGAACCTAACTCAATCACTAGTGACTATAGCAGTAGCTTTAGATCTGCAGATAATTTTGCAATTTAAGAGCCATGTCACATCAGTTTGATTCCCTTTGTCATAGTGTTGACACTGTTAAAAGGGAAATTTAGCTCTGCCAAAATTTCTGCCAATAAAACATCTGACCTTGTCACTTTCATCTTAAAATATCTTTTTCCAGAATCTGGTTGTTTACAAAAGAAATGTCATAGATATAGAGACAGCTTCATTATTAGACTACTTAGATTAGTTGATTGATTTTTAGTGAGTATAATGCCCATTACATGTCTTTTAAAAATTCCCTGGAATCATACTGTCCTGAATGTAATGTAAAATACTTAAGTTAGAATAACATTTTTAAAAAATTTCCTAAATGATAAGAAATAGAGATTGATCAATCTCCTTATATTGAGATGGCAGAGACTGCTGCTTCTCAGAAGTAAGACATCTAGCTACTAGATCTAGTCAAAATCTAGCATTAGATCTACTTTGATCTAGATGTAGATATCTAGTAGACATCTGATCTGGTCATAACTAGATCTAGATTTACATAAATTTATGGTTCAATGACAAATAAAAATACAACATGACTCTATACTCAAGATCTAGCTACAGATCTATATTCTATATATAATGCACAAATTGTAAGTCAAATTTCCTTATGGATTATAAAGATAATTATTATTATTAAAATCAATCAATAAACAATTATTTTAACTCATAAGATTTAAAAAAAAAAAAAACACAGAAAGGATCTCCGCTTTATTTACATCAGAAAGAGCTACAAAATATGTCTAAATCTTCATGCTGCAGCAAGCAGTAAAAAAAAAAATCCTATCACGATAGATCTATGTAAAATTTCATTTTTGGGCAAGGACGCACTGACCAATATATATGTCATTGCAACGACTGAGTTTTTTTTTTTTAAGTTTGGGGCCGGGGGGTGTGTGTGTTGTGTATTTTTTACTAAATAAGCCATTGTTAATGCCTTTTAGACAAAAAAAAAACAAAACAACAACATTAAGATATACATACCAAAGATAAATGTACCAGTAAGTGTTGGCGAAATAACAGAAATCTAATAAAAAATATTGGTATTTCATTTTCCTGAAAAAATAAACAAAATAATGAAAAATAAATAATAGATTGTGTCTGTACTTCCCTGACGGGATTTCCTTGATTAATTTATAGAGAGCAATGTGACTAGGACATAATGTTGTCAGACATCCATTATAACTATGGAGGCTTTAAAAAATCCAGCTATTACAGGGATCTAGAGCTTGGGCTATAACCATGATAAGGATCTAGAGTAGAGACTATAACAATGACTTAGTGCTGGGGCTATAATCATGACAAGGATCTAGAGAAAGGATTATAACCATGACAATGAACTCGAGAAAGGGCTATAACCATGACAAGGATCTAGAGAAGATCATATATGTATATATATACATGTCCACACAAAAAAATATAGAAAAACTTACCAATACAGTATGAGCCTCAACACTAGTAAGATGGGAGTTGTTATCGTGTAGAAATAAGGTAAAATCCATTTCACAGTGAGAACAAAATGAGAAATAGCCACAATGGCTACCACAGTCAAAACATACACTAATTTACTTTGAAGGCGATGATTTCTTAGAACCTTGAAAAAAAAAATCTTTGTTTTTCTTCTTCTTCAAAACATTTGAATATTTTATTAACTTATATTATATTATATTGGTAGGCCTACCAGGTAATTAAGTGTTTTAACGAAATGAATTATCAGCCTACCAAGTAAAATTCATGTTTTAACTAAATGAATTATCTGCCTGCCAGGTACAATTAATGTTTCAACTATTTATTCAAATGAATGGTTAATAATAAAGTTTCTCTTTGTGACCTAAATACAAGGAAGAGTTGGTTAATTATTCTTACTCTGAAAAAGTCTTTCACATCAGGCTCCTCGCTATTTGATGGTTCAACTGTTATTTCTGCGACAGTATTATACACTTGCTTAAATGATGACCTCTGCCATGACGTAACTCTGTTAACAAATATTTAATATGTTGTTAGTCTTTGTGGTTCAAAGCAAAAGAAAACTAAAAAGGTTTATAAGTGATAATGTATGTCTCTAATAAACACATCATCAAATGAAGTGCGATAGCCATGTTGTATAATTTTAAACTCATACTAATCCCTACCTATAAATTACCTGACAGCATCCTGCCTTTAATGTAGAGAACCACACATTCTACCTAAAAACTCTTCTCACTCCATCCTGTCCTTATTGTTGAGCGCTGCACAGTCTACTTTAAAACTCACCTCACTGCATCCTGAGCTATATCACTGCTTTCATCACAACTGCTTTCTTTCTTCATCTGTTGAAAGCCATCTCCTTGTCCACTATAATCTAGAGAAATATATTAAAATCAGTCTACTAAAATACATAAAAAATCATAGATATACTGCTGCAGAGGTGAACGACTGTAGAGAAAATACAATCAACACACATATATGTGTATGTAGCTGATGAGGGCCTCGACGCCCAAGCGTCTTTTGTTTTACTTGGTCCCCCAGGGTCAAAAATATGCATGTTTCTTGTATCTAATAGTAAAATTCATGCAAGTCATTATCTGTAGTATATAATTATAATAATATTAAAAGCTGTGATAACTGATAACTTTAGTCTATATAGAAGTTAAACACCTTAAATGAGCTCATAAAAAAGGCTACAAATATATAATAGTATGCTAATAAGAGAACATACTGTTTCGAGTTGAATCAGCTATTTCTAGATCTGATGCCCTCTCAGGAGTAACTGAAGCCTGCATAAAAAAAAATGAATAAAAGAATATTTCTAATTATTCTAGACTCTAAAAAAGTCTAATTCTAAATATGTTAATATTTTAATCAATATTATTAGATTAATAGTTATATTAGAGTCATTAGACGTAAGTCATTAAACTAGAATTGATTAGTTAGAATCATAATAATATAAATGAAAAAAAAAATTAATACACTCATTAGATTATTAATATTATTAATATTAAAGGGAAATTCCGATGGTTTTGACAATTTTTGATATAATATGTGTTTTGATTTACTGATAATGAATATATTATTCTTTTTTTTTTTTTAATTTGCAAGAATAACTTAGTAATTGATGCTTTTTTGACTTAATTTTTCTGCGCATCCAAAACAGTCAGATTTTCACATAATTTCTATGTGACGTCACGAACTGATACACAAATCCTATACTACTCCGAGTACCTGCTGAATAACGGAAAACATAACAGTAAAGTTTACATTCTCGTAAAAGAAATTATATCTTCGTCTATGCAGTTAGATCTAAATATTGTAAGTGTCACAAGCCTCTCTCTCTAGTGCTTGACGTTACGATCTGTTCTTGTGGTGTTATTAGATGTCGCTAGCTGTTAGGAGAGAAGTCTTGTGCCGCCGGGGATTGTATTTTGAATAATAATATTGAACAATGACGATCTAGGATTCAACTGAGTAAATTCCTTGATAAATAAATACTGGAACTTTTATTTAAACTCAACATAAGTACAGCTATGTACAAATAAACATTAATAGAGCTTGCAAATCGAAAAAGGCATATTTTCTTAAATATTCCATCTACAAAAAAAACATGCGACTGATCTCAACAAGATTTAGGTCCCAACTGAGCTAGCTATCTTTGCCCGGGAGACTCGTTCTCAGCTAATCCCTTTCAACCAACCACATCGACGCATCCAGGTCATGTGACCAAGATCAGAAAAGTGCATGCCTATGTGACAGTAAGCAAAGAAAAAAATGCGTGTTGAAAATAGATTTACATGCTTGACTAACCACGGCAATGTATATTTTCTCGCCTGACCACTCAATACACAACAAACACTATCGCTTGGTTGTCTTGTCATGACCGACTACACGTAGTGTCGTAGTCTAGACTAGCCTTACACTGACCAGTTTGTTCGAATCAGTCAGACACACAATATATTTACTTCTTGGGATAGGGAGAGGCTTAATTTAGATGAAAATGTTTTTTTTTTTCTCGAGTTGGTTATATTATCCTAATGCTTTTGCATCTCTCTCTCTATATATAAAAAACTATAGCATGGCTCTGGACTATGCCTAAGAGCCTGACAACTACTGTAAGAAAGAAGCGATACGATTGGTTAAATCTAGTTTCTCTTTCAGTATTGTTGGGGGGAGTGACTATGCGACTATGCCTGAGATAAAAACAGAATCTCAAAGAACCCCGTTCGTTTTTTAGGGGATGTCAAGAATTAGAATGTTTCTAAGCATTTAGTCTTTTTTTTTTAAGATCTAATTTTCTAATATATATAAATATAAAATGGTAAAACTAAAATGTTTACTATTACAACTTATTAATTTAAATATGACTTATATGTCAATAACCTTAAATTTGAAAAACTATGAGAGTTTCCCTACTTTAATAATATATTTTATAATATTAAATAATATAATATAATATTTAAATATTATAATATATAAAAATATTAATTAAATAATAGATCTATAATGTAAATAGTCTAGATCTAGAATCTACAATAATCTATTTATGATTTTATCTACAAAGTTGTAACACTAACAAACTTTTTTCAAAGACTACGACTACAGTCTTAGAGTCTACACTCTACAGTCTTTTGATTTTGAGTCTACATTTATTTATTTTTTAATTAGATCTGGATTAGATTTATTCTTGATAACCTAGATTTAATCTAGCTTACCATCACAGATGCTCATGAACTTCATGAGAGAGCACTTTCCAGTCCACAACGTAAAGTATCATTGTTATGTTTTTACATCAGTGGAAGAATAACAAGTGTAAAATCAATGATGACAAGAAATGAAGAATACAAGATCTAGCCCGAGTAGAATGGATTTTTGTATTTTAAAATATAGACACAAATTGTATTTTCCGCTTCCGGAAAAGGCTTCATAATTCTATATAAAGTTATTTTTGTTCCCGTATTATGGGACGAGGTGGCCGAGTGGTTAAGGCGATGGACTGCTAATCCATTGGGGTCTCCCCGCGTGGGTTCGAATCCCATCCTCGTCGATCGGTAATATTTTTATTGCAATTTTTCGTTTGATTTTTATTCCAAGAAAAGAAAAAAATTATTTACAATTAAAATATTGTAAGATTTTTTTTTCATTCATCTAGATCTAGTAAAATAAATGTAGAAATACAAGAGAATGCTGCAAATAGATTGTCCCCCTGTCACATTTGTGGATACACGTTTTTTTTTTCTAAAGCTACAAAAGGCTACAAAAAGAATGAAAGTTTAGTTAACGGCCTTTAAGGAGAAAAAACCCTTATATATAAGGTTTGTGTAAAACAGAGGCGTCACTAGGCAGGTGCGGGGGTGCGGTCCGCACCGGGTGACACCCGATAGGGGGTGACACCCAAGTGTAAAATGGCACTTTAAAAAAATTTTAAAAATACCAACTTTAAAATGTGACAGAAGCAAAATCATGAAGCTTAGAAATTGTTGAATAAAACTATTCTAAATGGGAAAACATCAATAGCAAGATTTTCTTCTCCAATAAATAGTGGATGTCCACAACGAGAAACTCGAGAGAAGACGGAAGAACATTTATCAGGCTTTCAAATTAGGAACATTTTGGGAGCAGGACTTTAGCTTCCAAAAATTGACAAGGACGTCATTGTTATGATTGACGTTTAGATGGGAAAACAGAGGAACATCTTGTATTATAGATCGCTTACTATCGCATTGTTTCTAGCAAAGAAAAAGTTGGTATATGGTGGCGAACTGAAGAAGACTTTTCATTGAATAATGAATTTTTTTTTCTCAAGATTGTGGAAATGTTATCCAAAAATGAGCCAGTGCTGAAATAATAACTTATACGATCGCAAGTCAGCGATGAAAAAAAAAAGTTACTTTCCAAGCTTGTACCCAAAAAAATATATGTATGTTTTAGCAAACCACTTAAGGGATATACTTATCAGAGATGAGAGACATAAAAGCTGCAAGGTACTCTGGTATCTTGTATTACAGCACACCTAACATGGATCTCTGAAGTTGTAAGATATATTAACAGTAGCAATGGTAATGTTGAAATGACAGAAAAGTAGGATATTCCTCTTAATGTGGGCCAAGTCTGGTGTATCAGTTCTGATAATTTAAAACGACTGAAAAGAGATGGGCTTAACGTATCACTATGATGAGCTCAGGGACATGATAATGCAGCTACAATGTCAAGGATTCATGAAGAAGTGCAGGCAGTAATAAATGAAGAACAGAAAAGAAACTTAAATGGATGTGTACACCGTTTACTTCAGCTATGTGGTTCAAATTCTTAATCGGAAAATATTAAGAATTTTATATTTCTTGGTTCTCTAAAAAAGGGGTTTTCTTTCTTTGCCACTAATACTAATAGATAGGATACTATAATTAATGATAGCGTGTCATGTGAACAAATCGCTGGGGTACTCATGGTGTTGCTGTTAGACCCATAAAAGAACGATTTTATGAAAGTGTGACGGCGAAAATCTTTGCCGTCTCTCTGAAAATACAAACACTAGAGGCGCAGCACAAATATGATTGCCAGCTGTCTGTGAATACACGCTTAACTTTCATTGCTTGACTTTCTCATTGGCAGATGTACTCAAAAAAGTAAACTAAACACAAAAGTACCTTCAAATTAAAGTGTTAATTATTTTCAAAGTGGTGGCTAAGCTCGAGCACTTAAACATTTACTCTACGAAATATGTGAAAAGTTAGCTCAAAATGTTATTAAGATAACTTTTCTCAAATCAAACTAGCATGTTAATGAAAAAGAAAAATACGTTTTAACAATATGAAAATATCAGGAAAATATTCTTAAGATTTACTATTCAAATAGAGAGCAAGAAGTTAATACTGACTGCATCAATCTCTTTTATATTGGGCCTGACGGCAAGATATGTGAACAGAAATACTAAAACTAGAATACTAGAATGCAGCAAAGTTTTGAAAGACGACAACGAATCTCTACCAGCCTTTGAATTAAAACTTTAACTGTTTCTTGCCAAATGCATGTTTACAAGGCGTCATGTGAAAAGAAGCTTTGCGAAACTAAATTTAACTAACAACGTTCTCTGATTAAAACATTAACTAACAACGTTCTTTCATTAAAACATCAACTAACAACGTTCTCTCATTAAGACATCAACTACCATATTCTATCATTAAAAAACATTAACTAATAACGTTCTCTCATTAAAACATCAACTAACAACATTCTCTCATTAAAACATCATCTAACAACGTTTTCTCATTCAAACATTAACTAATATTGGTCTCTTATTAAACATCAACTAACAACGTTCTCTCATTAAAACATTAATTAACAACAATTTTTTGAAATCAAATCAAGCAATTCTGTCCATTGAAAACGAAGTCGCAAGATATATTGAGTTTAAATTTTTTTTTTTTTATAAGTTTTCTAATTTGAAATCCTGAAAAGGAAATTTAAATATTTATTTTCTAAAGTTATTGTAAACTTTTATATGTTAAAAAAATTCTTAAAAAATTTTTGTACCTATCAATATACTTTTCATTAAGTTGCATTTTTCATTAGTTGTCCTCATGAAACTACCACTATATGTGATTATAATGTTCAAAAGTTTCCATTAAGAGCTGTTTAATGTTTACTTAGGAAAGCATGCTCAGTTTGTTTTTAATTTCTTTATATTTAAAAAATCGTAGGTGTTAATGTATGTAATAATTAAAGACAATATGTAAGAGAAAAAAAACATAATCGATACTCATTTAAACTTTGTGTAGCAGCATTTAACGAACTGTATTATTGCGCAAAAAACAACTGAACAACGATAGTTTTTTATTTGAAGAATAAGTGGAACGCTGGGATGGGGGGGGGGGTGACACCCTGATTTTATCGCACCGGGTGACACCCACCCTAGTGACGCCTCTGGTGTAAAATGTCCCTCTGTTACACTTAGATCTCAAAAACTGGAAGTCAAATGAAAAATCATATTTCACCATACGTTGGGGCTTGCAAAGTATATAAGTGCAACGGCTACATTTTGTTTTCTTAAACCAAACCGTTTAGTTTATAAAATAAATTATGGAAGCGTTGTTTTTTCCACATAAAATACACCACTACTGTAACAGTTAGGCCTACATAAGTGTAAGGGAGATTATAATAAATAATATGATAAAAAAGAACAATAATTCTATGTATTATCTGTATCATAAAAAATAAGCATTTATCGATGCAGGTATGTAAAATGTGCCTGAAATGTTCAAAACAAATATAATTATATAATAGTAATTATATTTTTTTTTAATGCGGCGGATTATATTTATAAATCGCAAATTTAACTTTTATCACACTTTATATTCTTGAACAATATGTTACTATCATTTAATTTAATATATCAAAATATTTAAGATTTTGAACTCAAATGTATATAAAATTAATTATATTACAAATATATCAATCATAGGTTTTTCAGGATTATAAGACAGAAAAAAGTAATTTACTAAAAACGAATGTTGAAAAATCACTATTTAGACTTATTTTACATTTAATTTTCTTGCTGAAACATCACAAAATACTTAGTCATACTAAGCCGAGTAACGTGATGCAGAAGCATTTCTCATTCGACATCATTCGGAATGATTTTATTAAATGAAATGCTATAAAAACTCGGTGCCCCAATGTTTAGGCATATTAACCCTCGTTTAAAAAAAAAAAGACATTTTTAGTCTAAGTTTGAAACGTTGTTTTTTTTTCTTTCTTTGACGTCATATGGAATGAATTTTTAAAATGAAATGTTATAAGACCTCGGTGCACCAATGTCTAGTAGCTCTCGTGTTGATAAAAACTTTGTGTCAGTCTATCAAGCTATCAAGGTCATGTAAAGTGAAGTAAAGTTACCCTTTCAGATATTGTGGACTATAGGGTAGATGATGTAAAGGTACAATGTTTCTGTGGACTACGGTTAACGAGGTCCTACACGTATCATGTGACCAACACAACGACCATCCGCCTTAACTTTTCCCTAACAAATGTCAGATTACCATTAGAGCTGGGTAGACTCAGAGGCGCCCAAAGATCCCGAAATTAAAAATACAAGTCTTCACCATGATTCGAACTCGAACCAGAAGAGCGCTTTACCGATCAGCTACCGCGCCCCCATCAAGGCCATGTGACGTAGTGAAAAAAAAATTATTTTTTTTTGACGTCAATCGCAAAGATTTAAGTTTATGAAATGCTATAGAAATGTGTGCGCCATAAAAACTCTCTCGTGTAAAAAGACATTTTTAGTCTAACCAGTGGATCCCTTGACACATTGGCGTCACGGAAAATGAAAGGGCAGATAAGCTATCAAAGGCAGGAATTTCCTAAGCAACATCCTGTTCGGCAGTGCGGAACAACTGAAGACAACTACACTTTTCCTTAGCACAATCTGCAAAAGAGATGACAGCTCAGCAGCAAACAGCCGGCTAGAAAAAGAAGACGTCTAATCAGGCCGTGCGACGTGCTTGAAACTTTTTTCTTTTGAATTCATTTGGAATGATTTTATTAAACGAAATGCTACAATAACTCATGCGCCAATATCTATTAAACATCGTCAATTTTCTCGTATTAAAAAAAAATATTTTTTTTTTTAGCTTAACTAAGCAAAATGTCGTAGTGAAAGTTTTTTTTCCTCTGAGTTTGTGTTATAACGGACACTTTTTTTTGTAATCTAGTTTAGATATGTTTTAGTATGTTTACTAACTCAAGAAGAAACGCAAAATATTGATGGGTACTTGCTTGTCTTGGAAATGGATCCATTGAACTTAAAATAAAACTTCCAAATCCTAGAGCTGTGACTGAAGACCTTCTTCAGAAAAATAAATAAAGGACGATCATTCCAGACCTACTTTCCACATTTCTGAATTTCTTCGACAACTGACAAATCATGGCATTATCTGTGACCCTTATTTTTCTAACATTTTTACAGACAGTGGTTCCCCAAATTTTTTTTTCTTGCTCGCAGACCGCTTGTCAAGTTTTCTTGTTTTCGGTAGACCCCCTAGATCTATAGCTAATATTCTATTTTTACTAACTCACCAACTTCAAATGTTACATGTGTTAATTTTTTATATTTTTTTATTTTTTTTTTATTACAAAGTTCATATTAACTAACTCGTCCGTAAGTCTGTCTGTCTGTCCGGTATGATTCTATTATATGTTTTTTTCCTCTCACTTCCCATTCCCGGGTCAAGTCGAAACTTTGTACAATTATTCATTGCCGATGACAACACTTATTAGTTAGTTGATGACTTCTATGCCCTAATTGCCTTCTCTAAAAATGCAGAGCAGGTTAAAGCAATAAAATCGATTATGAAATCGACCTGCTTATCGCCAAGACCAGTGGCAGACTTTTAAAAATGTTGGAAACTTGGAACAGACGAGGTATCACCACGAACACAAAGCTATATATAATAAGGGTCTATCGAGCTGTCATCCTCACTACATTGCCTTAGGCAAACTAGGCAGCCGCATAGGGCCTCTACCCGGTGTGGTGGGGGGGGGGGGCCTTGCTCAGGACCAAACAATTTTAGAGAAAAAAAAGACAAATTTGGATCAGATCTCAAGCATACTAAAGCACTAAATAAAGGCCTAACTCTAGTCTCTATGTTTACTAGTCTAATTCTGTCTCAACTATGGCAACTGCATTCCAATTAGGCCTGTGTGTCAATCCGTGCAGTTTTTTTTTTTTTTTACAAATTAAGTAATTTTATTTTTGTGCTTTATCTTTTTTTATTATTTTTTTTTTGCGGGAGGGGGGGGGGCACCAAATTTACTTCGCCTAGTGCCTCCAATCATCCAAGGCCGACCATACTGTAACCGGAATTTGTCGTCTCATTGTTCAGACATTGGTTTAAGTTCCTCGCTTGTGGATATTTCAATAGGTCACTCCTGTATTAGCTTGGATTCATCTGTGATTGAGATCTGAGTATGTCCACGCGCAATTAAGGGTTCGATACACAGTCGGGAATATCCAAGAGAAGAATGTCTTGAAATCTTTGGTGGTTTAGGTCAACATAGAATAGTACGTACTACGCCTAATAGACATTAAAACAAAAACTGCAAAAAGGGCGAGTTGGTTATTATTAAAATTATATGATTGGATAAACTGAATTTTATCGAAGACGTTATTTTAATTGTAGCTATATAATTTTCATCTGTCTGTGGACCCCTACGGTCATCTCACGGAACCTTGAGGGTCTGCGGACCAGAGTTTGAGAAACCTTGACTTAAGGTAGCCAATGCATGCATGCGTCATATATAGACTATGCATGTATAGAGTAATTCCATTAAAATGTAATCAAAATTAAAGTCATGACCTGCATGAAATCCTCAACCAAAGACCCGAGTTTAGGCCTACATCTCATACACCCACGCCCCCCCTCCCAATTTATTTTTTTTTCACTTAGGCCTTTCACGTAGACCCTTATGAACTTGAAAATCTCCATAATCACTCTGGAAATCACTGCTCTGGATTTAGGTAACGCCAAAAAAACACAAGGGTTCTCACAGATATAAAATATATAGTCTAACATGACACACAAACTACTCTCGTTGATTTGTTCCCATGCTTTAAAATTGTTTATTATGACTAGAACAGCCCCTGCTTTTCTTTTGAATTTCATTAAACGGGCCAGATTTAACGAGACATACTTTTAGACCTTGATTAAGTGATTGTGATACAATGAAGTTAAAAGGCGTCTTCTCTTTCCCATTTCTCTCTCCGTAACCTCCATTTTGTTCATTGTACCTAATGTTTCCGACATTTTTGACTTGATGCGGAAAGACCCGCTTTATAACGCCATCCCCAGCACACACATACTTTTGGTCCATAAATTCTAGTGCCGCTTTTACTCATCAACTTCACCCCTCCCCGGTTCTCTCACCCATAACAAAAAAAAGGTAGTCCCACAAAAAGCTTATATAGTCCTACGTAAAGCCTCTTACTTTTCTTTTAAATTGTATATATATAGCCTATATATAGCACCTTGATTAGTTTTACCTTTTTTTTTTCTCTTAGTTCTTTTCTTTTTTAAATCTTTTATCACAGGGCAAGCAATGTACGACATTAGACACAGCAAACATTTTTTTTTTCAGTTAGTCCAAATCAATTTCTGGCCTAATGGGGTGATAGAAAAAGTTTTCCGAAGGATCCAATTGAATGTCCCATTCCCGTTCTCCACACATTTATTTTGGTTTTGTCTTCTAAATAAAACAAAATATTCATTTGGTTTTATGAATTCTAATCGTTTATTTGATTCATTTTGAATATAGAGAGATGACAGTGTTAAAAATAGGCTATCATTCCTTGCTCTCCTTCGAAAAAAAAATAGACTCTAGATCTAGGTTATCTTTTTTTTTTTTTTAATATTAGGCCTATAAATAGGTCTATCCTTCTGCATTTATATCCATGTGACAAAATTGTCTGGAAAAATACTCACGAGAACCAGTAGGCCTAACTGATGGTTTTGTTTCAAATCAGCCAATAAAGACCTATTATTCACTTGCAATATTTTTGTTATTGATTGTTAGTTTTTTTGTTTTTTTTTGCAGTTGCAAACTCGGCATCATCTTAACTTAAACCACGATTGCATAACTTAATATTAAAGTTAAAATGTGTTCTGCACGTAGATGTTAGGTCCTATTTAAAATTTTTATTGTTTACTTTGACACTTGACGTCTCGGGAGGCAATCTTTATTCTCTTCATCCCTTTCACTAGCTCACGTGCCTGAGAAACATAGGCCTACCACATAGGCATAAGGTGGAAACGTTAAGACAAAATGTGGCAATCCGAGATTCGTATTCCAGTTGATCTTACTGGTTTGAAATTAATGTGTGTCTCGTACATGTTGCTACAGCTAAGAAGACGGCGGACCTGGTCCCACGATCTTGTTGAAAATGTGGTTTTACTGTACAGGATATTGAATAGGGGGGTGGGGTCCACGATACAAGTAATTAGACTGAAATAATTTAGTTTGTTCAATACGATTCTTTGAACCCTAAAACATAAAAACTGAGAATAAAATTGTTTTGTAAAGCTTTCTAAATGATGAGCCTATTCGAACATAAGGTACTAATCAAATGCTCTTACAGAAATGGCTGTGACAAATAAACCTTGGCCATATGAGCAACGTGCATATTAATTAAAGACATAAAACTTTGCCAAGTGGTTTTCCTGGTTGATTCAAGCAACCCATTTCATGCTCTAGTGGCAACTAGGGAAGAAAGAGCATGAGCACATGAAATTAGAATTTGCCTATATCTAGCCTTTATGAGGACAAAAAAAAATGTCTATATCTAGACAATAATAGGCTTGTCTTCGAATCCGAAGATTAGTAAGGAATACAGTGTTTCCCGTGGCTGTGCAGTCCCAGCTGTGACCTACATATTTTGCCACATCCAGGGCAAGCAAAACCATTGTCCGCAGGTGGTCGGTTTAGATTTTCTTTTCGTCGTCTGCGTTTGTCCTCGGCGGCAGATTTTCTTTTGGTCTCAAATGTGTATCCCGCGGCCTTCGTGAGTGACCTCCAGCTGTCTCGTTCCGACGCCGCATGCAGCCAGGTGCTCTCTTCTATGTCAGCCAAGGAAAGTTGACGCCTAAGCTGGTCTTTGAAGCGTTTCTGTGGGGCGCCTCTGTTACGTCGACCACCTTTTAGCTCACCAAAAAAGACTGCCTTTGGCATACGTTCGTCTCCCATACGGGATACGTGCCCTGCCCAGCGTAGCTGTCGGATCATAAGAAGTCCCTCTATACTATCCATACCGGCGTTCGCAAGGACATCGCTGTTTGTAGTACGGTCCTGCCATCGTATGTCCATAATGGAGCGCAAGCACCTTTGGTGAGAGCGCACAAGAAGTCTTAGCTGTTTTCTATATAGTGTCCATGTCTCAGCGCCATATAGAAAGGATGAGAGAACCACCGCCTGGTAGACATCTATTTTTGTAGATAGGCGGAGCGATTTGTTCTTCCAAACTCTCGCCGATGGCGTCCAAAAGCGCTACTGGCCCTGGCCAGACGGTTATCAACTTCCCTTGAAAGTGAGGCATCATTTGACACTATGCTACCAAGATATGTGAAGTGGTCTACCACGTTAAGGGGCTGTCCGTTTACTGTGATCCTTTCATTGGGTGACTTCTGGAACATGACTTCTGTTTTCCCGAGGTTTATAGATAGACCGAAAGAGGCGGCATCGTAGGCAAATTCGTTTACCGCGTTCTGGAGGTCATTTTCATTGTGAGCTAGCAGGGCGCAATCATCGGCATATAGAAGCTCCGTTATGACCATTTCCTTTGTTATTGTGTGAGATAGTAGACGTCGGAGATTAAACACGTTGCCGTCAGAACGAAACCGGATGTAGATGTCTTCATGCAATCGCTGCCTCATTTGACCCAGCATTTCGCCAAAGAAGATAGCGAGTACACAGCCCTGCTTCACGCCATTTTCTATTGGGAAGTGATCAGAAAGAGCACCATTGTGTCTGATCTGGCCTCTTTGTCCAACATGAAACTGCTTGAGAATGGATAGGAACGTAGGTGGGCACCCCAGCCTAGCCAAAATCCTCCACAAACCATCTAGACAATAGTTGAAAAGGAAAGGCTAAAAAGAAAATAATTACCCATTGATTTTTGCAATGCACTAAAACTCATATATATACAAAAGTCCCTCATGTACTTTAACAGTACTAACCATCTCAATCACACCCACATAGAATCAATAGTCCTAGAAGACAATTATATATTAGAAATTATTTATTTTTCGTCAAAGTTCTTTGTTTTTCAGCAAACTCCACAATTTTTTCATTTGTGGACAATCCTTTCCTTTTACGCACTTGGTTCATATAAACTCTGGCTCTGTTTTCAGCATCAGCTTTCTCGCCATAATGCATGTATTCTTCTTCTGTTGTTGGCACCCAGAATGGATCAACTGGAATTACCTGGAAACATTTCAAATAATGAATGTAAAAAAAAATATCTAAAATGTGACATAATAATGTAGGTAGAAAATGAACAGAAATATTACAAATGTTATGACTTGTGTCACGTAGTCAGAGTAAAAGGGTAAACTCATTGAACCTTGGGGTAAGGTCAAAGTTGAGTCAGTTGAACACCAGGGCTCTTAGTAAACAGTTTAGCATATCAGTTAGTTTTGTAGTACAATGGCACTTAAAAGAATTAGTGATAGAAATACAAAAAGGGTATAAAACCAGTAGGTCAAAAACTTACTTCCCAATGTGAAAATTTAAGCTGTGGGGAAGCAAGACCACTTGTTTTTTTGCGCATGTCCTCTGCAAAACCAAAACTTTCAATGACGGGAAGCACGGCCTTGATATTGAATATTGCTGTGCCTTCCATCAGATCATCAGATAAAATTTGACCATAACGTTTAGCTAACACACCATGAAGTTTTCCTAATGAACAAAAAATAGTTTTTTTTCTTGAGATGATCAGAAGTAGACAGTTTAAGCCACCACTATCATTAAAAAGAAATCAACTCTTTGTCAGAGTAGATAAAGCAATAGATAATTAAAAAAAAACACAAAGGTTTATAAGATTTATAAGGTTTATATAAGATTTTCCTAATTATAATCTATATATATAATTCTCAAAAGACAAGTTCAAACAACACCCAACAAGTAAATGAGAAGATCCCATGGCGCAGCACTGTGTGAATGGAAACTGGTGAATCCCAATCCGCACTATTTTCATTCACAAAATAGCATAGACATAAATAAATATAGACTGGAAAAAGGAAGTAACTTCATGTAACTTGAAAACATGTATATTATATTGATATTGATATATTGATATTATATATCAACTATTGATTTCGGATTTCCAAATTATGAGAAATGTAAAAGTTGCATGATCTTCAGTCTTAGAGATTAAACACAATTTATAGACATAAAATTAAGTACACACAATTGCAATGCACACATTTTTGTTTCATACAACTCTCTTATGAATTTGTGTAGTGAATGGAAGGGAGGTTAAAAAAGTGGAAGCCGGAAGAGATTATATTGTGTCGTAAGACTCTTGAAACTAGAACGACAATACACAGATAGATACTACTCTCAAGTTTGTTTTTAGAAGTACTTTAATTAATATCACAAATTACTTTACTTTTACTTTACAAAAGATTTCAATGATTTCCGAAGATTTCCAGGACTTTTTCGTAGGCCTATATTTAATAACATTTCAGGAGATATCAAAGGGCTCCAGGTAAATCAAGAGGACGCTGGAAATCTGTTATATCATGTTATAAAATGGTTCAATTTAATAATTTATACACCTAAAAATTAGCACGGGTCCAAAGAAAGTGCGGTACCCACTGCGGTCGCATGTTGCAGTGCCTAAGGCCTGCCCTGCAAAATAGCGGCGTATGGTATGCCACTGGTCGACTAGTGTCTTTAAATTATTGAAAAAGTGATTCCCATGCAGAAATCAGAATTATTTTTTTTTTAGTAACTAAAATATTGTTTAGCACCTGTAGAATGCAAGACAATACAAAAGTAGAATGATGAGAGTAGGATGTGGTGCGCCTCACACAAACAAGTGAACAAACATGTAACAAGTATTTAGTCCAGCAATCTAACTGACCTTTCTATTCTATGCTACGCAAAACTACCAGGCCATGTTCAAGTAGAAATTTAACTCACTTCAACACTATTTTATTCACAAGTTCTACATTATTTTTCAAATCAAGCTAAAAAAAAACTTTGGAAATTACCTAAGACATCCATATTTGCTTGAATTTCACAGCTATACATAGCTGCCATTAATCTCTGAGGTTGGGCTTGAAAAGCTCTACGACAGCCATCTTTTACTGATGAGATCAATTGGCCTGATAATGGTCCATAATTACTGTCCTGTAATTGCACAGAGTCAAAACCTGGGATTACAGATGTCTGTTTTAAGGGCTGAGTTTTTTCTGACTCCATACTTTGTATACTGTCTGAAAGTGCTGTTTGTGATAAACTTTTGTTTACACTGTCTACATCGTCTTCAGTATTTACTGTAGATTGAGTCAGGTCATGCGACTTTGTTTTCTCTCCATACCACCAGTCTTCTACTATGATACAAACTCCATGCATGGGCTCCTCACACAGTGGTCCAGCCAGTGTCGCTAGCTGAAAGCCTGTGACTATACTGTTATCAAACTCAACCAGCTTGGAGGGCTCCTGCTCACTGGACTCAAGAGGCTGCCACACAGAAGGCCTGTTATAGCACTTCACGTGGTTGAGTAAAATATTAGGGCCACATCTTCGTGGACCAAAGCACCAGATACGATTTTCTGCCCCACTCCACTCTGGTCCAGCCTTTTCAAATTCTTCTTTCAGCTTCTGCTTGATGGCCAAAAATGTTTCTTTAGCACTGCCAGACAGTGCACACTATGCAAATACAAACAAATGATCATGATTAGTTTATGACAAACTATTAAAAGATTTGCATAGGCTTAATTATAAAACAAATACAGAACAAGAAGTAAGAGGGCTTATGTAGTTCAAAGACCTTATAAGCACAAACAAGCTTAAATAAGTGCCACAATCTTAGATGACAAACAAAGATATTAAATAAAGAACTATTAATTTGATGTGTTGTACAATGTCTCTGAGAAATTTTCGATACAAAAAATTGTAGGCTTTTGTTAAAAATTGTTCAAAAGTAATAACCTGTGAACTTGATGTCATAGAATCCAATAACTTTAAATGTTGTTGGTTTTGATGCAAGATCTCAGCAACTTCACCAGGCAATGGAGCTGCTCTTAATAGCAAATGGCACTGCCTGTTAATTGTTGATGCCTAGAAAAGAACAAGAATAGGCCTGCTATGAATGAAAAGATCTAATTCTTTTTAACAGTTTTTACAAACTTTATATCACCTTACTGTCGCTCTGGTACAAATTGTGACAAAGTTATTTCTTTCACTTTCAATTCTCTGATCAAATTGAAACTTTGCACAATTATTCATTATTCCTAACAAAACATGAATCAATAAATAAAAAAAAAGACAATTAATTAATTTTGTCTGACATTGAAAAAGGAAATAAATATTACAGTATTTAGAGATACTGCTGTTAATGTTAAGTTCTTGCCGTATATACGCTTTTTTTTCCTTTTCAAAGTATTTTTACATTTTGCTTGTTTATTTCTTTAATTTTGTATCTAATTCAGTGTAAACAGAGAATTCAACATAGTCAAAGTAAATTATAAACAAGAACAAGCTTTGTAAAAATATCTGATGATTTCAAAGCTTTGCCTAAGACCTGTATGTAGTTATAACCAGATACTTCATCTAAAAGTTGTAGCATATTTGAATACACAACTATAACTTGATTCTAAAAAATTGTATCTCAAGCTAGCTTTAAATAAAAGATAAATTTACTGGTAACCTAGAAAAAATATATTGTAGCTTCTAAATGTGAAAAGATTTTTTTTTAAATTTATCTAAGCACAAACTTGTATAATTCCATTGTTGTCATCATCATCTCCTTGATCTTGTATACTTTCATTAACCATGTCTACTTTAGGAGGAAGTACTATTGTCTCTCGGAATGGCACAATTGGTTTAGAAACATTCACTTCTATTTTGCCATACCTAGGAAAAGATTTATTTACAAATGAGATTTCAAAATGTAATTTAAAAAAATAAATAGCTGATTTAAATATTTTATATTGACCAATAACATTTTAAAAACAGTTTGCAAAAAAGAAAAATTTAAGTAACAGAGATTAAAATACTGATACAGATAATTTCATTATGAAGCAGATAACAATAATTTATATGGCACAACAGTATGATTGGAAAAAGTTACACTCATCACTAAAACTGCTGAGTGTCTTGTGCCAAATCTTAAATTGTGTAAAAGGTTATTTGAGAGAGATGGAACAAGACATAACTAAAGAAATACAAACTTTTATGCTACATTGAACAAGGATAATGAAATGCTCCTTTGATCACACCATATAATGTTTATTTAAATATCCCTGAATCGAAATATTCAATTAAATCTCAAGTACTCCTGGTATTATTATAATACACTGCAGTTTATGTGAATTGATTGGATTACTTTTAGAATATAATTTAAAATGAATTATTAATAACATAATGATTGTTTAGTAAATAAAGAAAAGGTACAGTTTTATTATATTGTCATGTGACATATAATTCTACATTAAAATACAAACAAACAATACAATAATGTATTTACATCTTCATCCTGATAGGGATGAGACTGCACTAATATCATAAGCCCCTTTTGTCTGGCTTTGGTTACTATAAACTAACTGACTACAAAGCTCCAAAAAATATACATAAGGAATTTTAAATTTAAGATTTAGCTCAAGCTCACTTCTATTTGTCAAAAGGCAGCATGAAACATTTCAAAGGTAACTTTGCACATAGCTATAAAACAGATAGGACCACAGTGCCCTGAACATGCTTTTCATATGGAGACATGCAATAAAATTTTCATGTTGGAGCGTTCAGATGACTAGACCAATATTTGAGATGAACCGCGCAGTGGTTTCCAAATCAGGGTGCTCTTCATTTAGTTTTCTTTCTATAGTTTAAGGTTAAGATGACATAAAACAGTTTACACTGAAAAAGTTTTCTTTAGAGTGAAAAAAAAAACAATTTACAGGATTGATTAAAAACAATGTTACCTTTCTCTGAGATCATCAATACATCTTTGTAAGTGCACTTCTCCAGCAGCAATGATCACATGCTCACCAGTTTCCTGAACTCTGACCTCTACACAAGGATCTGCTTGGTTGAGTAGTTTCAAGCCTGTGATAAGGGCATTCATGTCACCTAGAACAACAGCAATAAAATTGTGTAATTAATGACAATAATAAAATAAGCTATAAGTGCATGTGGCACCAATAAAAACAACTCTTCTTGACATTTCTTGAGATGAAATTTCACAACTTTACCAACTAAATTAGTTAAGTATTTTCTTTTTCTTTAGAAGCATAAATGTCTTTAGAATAACAAAATCAGAATATTGGAGTTTATATGAATTGTTTAATACTAATCTTTAACAGATTTTATTGTTCTTTATAAATAGTAGTGTTTAAAGTTTTAAAATAGACAATTACAACAAACAAAATCTTTACATGCATTGGCTGGTTCAACAGCTACTCTGACAATGGGAGAGGTATCAAAAAACATATCTGTAAAAGCTGGGCATGCCACTGTGGAGGAGAGAGTTCCTGACTTCAGGACAATTGATTCAAGTCCTCCAATACCAAATACATTGCCAGCTGACACCTCATCTAGAGCTTCAAGCTCTCTTCCCATGAGGAGGTACAGATCTTTAATAGGCACAGCTATAATGTGGGGATAATTGACTTGAAGTTCTGGCCTACTCATGAATTCTTCAGGGGACAGGGAGCAAAGCTGTAAAGCAAATGTAAAAAAATGGTTTAATTAAGATGTTTGACAGTTATAACATGCATAAAAAATATACATAAGGCTCATCTTTTCAAAAGTAAAACAAAAACAAGTTAGCCACTTCATGATTTTTCTTTGAGAGTCCAATAGAAAAAATGTTACTAAATACCACCCTAATATCAGCACTAGCAAACAGTACAAACTGTCATAGTCTATTTTATAATACAGATAATACTTATGTAAGAGCCCTCAAATTTTTCTGATAGACATTTGTGAAATGGAACTCTGAATGTAGAAGCTACAAAGGAAAGTGAATGGATCTTTACTTTTTGAGGAACATGATAGTAAGCCACATATTTGATTTGTCAATATAGTGTGGCTGTTTTTTCTTAAATAAAAGAACAACATAAAGACCCTAAACCCCATTATAAAACAAATATGACGACATTGTTTGTTTGAGCCGCGAATGAAAATTGTTAAGCTAGGTGAAAAATAGAGAAACTTCAAATATCTCATTAATTAATATAAGTACTAGATCCAAGAGTGTTTAATCAAATAGTTTCAAGTCAATTTCATTTTGTTTTGTACATATTCGATGATGTGGCCCGCAACACGAGTGTAGGAAATTATAATGGCCCACAGGTCAAATTAGGTTGGGAATCACTGATTGGGTCTATTTGATATGGGATTATTTAAAGCACCCAAATAGTGGGAACAAAGTCTACAATGGATAAGTGTATCTATTTGGAATCAATGCTGTATCTATCTGAAAGTTATGGTTAATTTTGTATAACAATTTACCTCATTAAAAGCTTCCCCTGGATTATGTTTTGGGCCCAGAAAGAAAACTGTGGAATTTTTTCTCAAAGTTCCACTGAAAATCCTTGCAACAGCAATAAAAACATAATCATTCTCATCATTGACTGTGACCTTTGCTGTGCCTTTAAGTAGAACAACATTTCAATTTACTAGTCAACAAGAAAAACAATCAACTAAACAAACTAAGGATTAAAGAAATAAAAAAAAGAATGAATGTAGACAATAAATCAAAATGTTAGTTTTCTAAATAGTTTATTACTTCTGACCTTAACATCATCTGCCTCATAGATTACAAGGTCTGAAAGGGGAAACTTTACTTAACCCACTTTTACCCCCTCATTGCTACAGTTATGTTAGGGATTTTTCAAACTGGAAATATTGGGTTAAATATTTTAGTTATTGCTGTTCTAGTATAATTTGCTTTGTTTTAAAAAGTTAAGTTTTACCTGACAAATTTGTAGTAAGAGGTTTGGCAGTTGCGTCAAGATTTTCTGATGAAATACTTTGTAATTTTTCTTGCTGCATGGCCGCATGGCGTTTTCTAGCTTCATCTCGTCTATGCTGCAGCTCCTCATCAGTGAGAGGCCTTTAAAAAAAAAAATATTCTCACATTAACTTTTCTTCCAGATTCTAACAAACAATTCTGTAAACTAACAAAAAGAAAACTGATTTTAAAATAAACTAACTAAATATGTAGCAATTTTAATTAAAGTGAAATTATCTTCTTAATATTGAATTAAATTATGATGCAAACTTCTTAACAATTGGATAAATACAAATAATGCCATAACAATATAATTGTAGGTTGATGATCTACCTAGCTCTGTTCTGAGGGAGACTAGTCTTATCCATAGGGAACATTTTAGAGATATAAACAATCACTGGAGCATCAGATGATGAAGAACATGCTTGGAAATCTAGAAATACAATTATATATATATATACAAGAATCCCAGATTAAAACTAAGTTTATAAATATGTAATTTTATGCATAACATGCGTTACTAAGAAAGCCAAAAATATGTAATACTAAAGCAAGACAAAATTTTACCCTTTTTCAAATCCTGAGTCTCTTTGGGAAGTGAAGAAAATTGTCTGCTCTTATTACACATTAGCTGTTGTACTCTTTCATCTGATATTTCCAAAGGTGATGGAAGACATGTTGTAACGGTATCTAAAAATAAAAAAAAAAAAGAAATCAACACAACAGTGTAAATATTTTAGTCATAATATGAACATTACTATAAACTAATAATAATGATTACCTAGTATGGCATTAGATAACGGTAACCAGAGACCCATAATTGCTTGAAGCAAAACTCTTGGATCTTTATGACGTGTGTCTCTTGGTGGAATACAAAGTTCCAGTGACTTGATAATTTTTTCAGTCATGGCAGCATCCCTTGAAAGAACAAAATGTTTTCAAGGTAAATTGTTTTATGCCATCTTAACCTTAAACTTTATCTTATATTAGTACTTACAGATGTTCTTTTAAAAAAGGAAATAATTAACTATTGATAGTGACTTTAGCAAAAAAAACAAACAAAAAAAAAACAACAACACTTAATTCTCGATGTAGTTAGATTTATTACATTTTGATTAAGAAAATATTTACTTCTTCTCTAGCACTGCATCATATGCTGACCAAATATTGTCTAACACAAACTGAACAAACAAAGGTTTCTTTCCATTCGACTGTTGAAAACAAAAATATTTTACATTATTCACAACTAATATCATGCATGAAAATTTTCTAGCTATAGCCACCATATGCTCAGAAAGCAGGTAAGAGGAATTCTTTTGTGTGGTTTACAAGGGGAAGAATGTTACAGGGGCAAGTACTCACTTGCCCCTTTTAGCTGTATCATCAACTATCATTTCACTTTGAGATCAAATAGCTGATTCAACCCCAAAAGAACATGGTGAATAATTTAGATTTGATAAAAAGTACAAAACTGATTGAATGATTGATTGTCAGAATAAATGAATTGAAAAGACAGACAGAATTACTCAACTGACTAATAAAAAAACATGGATAAATTTAAAGACTGTCACCTGGGCACCTTTCATGATGCGTTTAGCTTTCATGTTTATATAGTAATCACCCCACATTGTTTTGTGAAGAATTCCCTCTTCCACGCCTAATTTGGTTGCATACAAATGAGTAAAGTCACCTAATCTAAAAAAAAATAAATATCATAATTAGAAAAAAAAACACAATTGTAATAAGGTTAAAGCAATATTTTCAACAACTTTTTTTTTTTGGATAAAAGAAAACAAACAAAAACAATCAAGATAATGCATTTAAATCTCACCTAAATCCCCAGCCATCAAGTGCACTCGCAAAAATGACATTTCCCAGATCTGGTGAGAAAAAAATATTTTTGTGATCTTCCTCATCTTCAATGACTGTCCAGTCATATGACTGTAAAACAAAATGAAACACAAGATTTACCAAGGCAAGGCTAGACTAAAATCTACATAAAAAAAAAAAAAAAAAAAAAAAGAATTAAGACTTGACATTTGATGAATGCAACATTTTGTAGCACAATAAGAAATGGACTGGTAAACCTATTCTGAAATTTTAAAATTTGTTTACTATTACAGTATAAGATGGCCGATACTTTCTAAGGGCAAAAAATATTGATCTCAATTAATTTGTTTCTTTAATTTAGTAAGACTGAATAAAATAGCTTTGCAATTAACATATCTACCAAACTGAAAAATGGCTGTGCATGTTATAATAAATATATATTAATAAGAGCATAAACTATAGTTTAATTATATATTTCATTATTTTATTGATTTTTTATATAATTGAGGTAATGTAAACAATATTCATATAGTATTTTAAATGGTATCCAATAAAAAGGTTTATATAAAGTTATTAGTCTACATCAAAGAATGCAGGAGGAATAAATGGTTTCTATATCGACTGTCACAACAGCTTAGTAAGGTAAGGATATTACTTTGGTGATTGCTATTACAGTTGTTTTAGGCCTTTAAAATCCAATACAACCTTAGAGTTCACTTCATATCATTTAAAAGAGAATAAAAAAAAAGGACCCTATTATATATCAAGGAAGTTAAGTTTGTATTCCTAAATGTGTTAACTCATATAATAGTTCAACTAGATAAAACACTTACATTAATTTCAACTCCTTTGCTTTCCTTGTCAGAGTCCTGAAGGAACATAACAGTATTAATTTAAAAGGCAAAGAGTTTAGGAAATAATTATTACTTAATACTTAGTCGATTTCAAAACATTTACACAATATGCATCATTATACGCATTAATATAGAACATAGAAAGTTAAAAGCTAAAGTCAGGTTCTAAAATATGTTTATTTTTTTATAAAACCAGAAAACTTACAGAGGATAACTTTTCCATGGCATTAGAAGTAAACAGTTGATTTGTAAACAAATTCATCTAAAGACATCAATAAGAAAAATTTGTAATTTTAAAGAATTGTATAATTTTATTCCATAAATAATATTAATTAAAATAATGTGATATAATATAATTAAAAAAAAATTAAATTTACCTGCTCTAAAATTTGTATTAAATGATAATAAGCTTCAATAGGTGTCATTTTGAGCTGAGAGATGAGACGATCAATTTTATTCAGCACCAATATAGGTTTTATATTTTCTAGCCATGATTGCTGCAATACAGCTTGGGTCTAGTTTAGAACAAAAAAAAAAAAATGTTTACACAAACATTACTAATGAATCTTCATTAATAGTATAAATGATTACATCTCATTAATATTACCAATGATGAAACTTCATTAATAGTATAAATGATGAAACTTTTTCAGACATTATAAAAAAATAAAACTTCAATAAGAGTATAAACAATGAAACTTCATTAATAGTATGTCAAAATTCTTAACACAGGACTAAATTTTATCAAGTTCCAAATAATTTGTACTGAAATCCTTAAGGCCCAAACTGGCACAGAATCCTCTTTCTCTGCTAACAACCCTTAATGCTGACATGTATTGTTTTATCATAGTAAATCTTTCTCAAAGTTATTTAAGCTGTTTAATATAAAAGCTTTCTGACCTGGGGACATACTCCTTCGACAACATCAACTACAACTATAGCTCCATCACACAGTCGAACTGCAGTGGTAACTTCACTTGAAAAATCAACATGGCCAGGGGAGTCTATCAAATTGATTAAATAGTGATCTGATGTTTGGTTTTCTGTCTCTGGAATGAAAAAAAAAAGTCATATTTGACCAAAAAATGCAATTTAATTGTGTGGTTATTACTATTTGATTATTACTTATGTAATAAGTAACCTCTAAGTTATTTTTTAAAATATTTAATGAAATTGTGAGTTAAAAAAAAAGGAAGTAATATAAAAAAAAAAATATTTTTTTTTTCCAGTCACAATAAAAAAGGATCTACTTTTGGAAGATTTATCATAGATAAGAGTGATTGCACTTGATTTCATAGTGATTCCTCTTTCCTGCTCATCTGGTCGACTGTCCATGTACCGAATCTAACCATCAATACAAAAGATAAATGTTAATGAAAATAAGACTTGATTTTAATTCTTTGTATGTAATTTTCTTTACAATAAATAGTGATCAAGCATATTTATTACAAATTTAAATACTATTGATTAATTTACATCATGTATATGCCTATAAAAATAAATTGAATTGAAAGGGTAGTTTACAATTTTGTTATCAGCCAATAAATCTATTCCTCATTTGTTATAGGAATTGGGATAAATTCCTTACCTTTCCTGCATTTCTTTTTGAGATGATACCATTACTGGCTACTAAAGAATCAGCTATTGTAGTTTTTCCTAAGAAAAAAAAAAGTTGTCTAATACAAAAAAAAACAAAAAAAAAAAACAACAACAAAAGTTCACAAAATGTAGTTGTCTGATAAATATCTGATTCTACTCTAGTAAATTCATAGTTAATAACATGATAGACCTACATGTGTGACTGTGAACATTTTCTGACAAGATTAATAACTCAATGTGATGGTTTACTTTTTCGCTACTTTTATTTTTAAAAAAACATACTCTTAAATGTGGATTGTTTCCCATTTGTTATAAATGGCCAATGTACAGTGAAGTAAATGGATTATATAGAAACATTGGCCCATTCTAGGAGATGTGAAGGGGAGGATCATACACACACCCTCTATGGAAAAATACAGATTGCGATATGCCAGAAATAAAAAGACAAGATGAAGGCATAGATGAACTTCATACAAGGTGTGAGAAAAGAGAAAATATGAGTGGGAGTGACAGTTGGGCTCTACACTTCAAGGGAATAAGTAACTTAGAGTGTATTTTTTAAAATTGTGAGAAAGAACAGGGTAGTTCCTTTATTCCATCAATCAAATAATCCAGGTAGAGAGCCACTTTATATTTATTAACAGGGTGTACTCTCTTCCTGGATCTACAATAGTCAATCCCCAGTGTTTGAAATATGATTTTATTGTGTAGGATATTAAATTGAAGTGCACTGATGAAACATATTTATAGATAGTTAAAAAAAAATTGGAAAATTATTATTTAAATTATCTTTTTTGTGTAAGTATTCAATGGTACCAACTATAGCTTTTCAATATTATTTTCAAACTACAAATAAGGAGCTGTCAAAATCTGGTAATAATATGTCTGTCATTTGTATTCTTGATAATTTAGCAAGACTATTTCTACAACAGCAACCAAAAAAGAAAAGTATAATTAATTTTTTTAATGAACCACCTGATGATAAAACCTTTTCAAGCCAAAACCTAAAAAACAAAACCAAATCTTATTAAACAAGGTAATGTTATCAGCCCTTCTGGACATTTTTGTTCATTGGACTTTGAAACATGAGAGAACAAAACAAAAAAGTTACATCTCCTTTCTGAACTTCATATCTTTCCATATGTGATGAGTCAAGAGGGATAATACCTCCCCTCCCTCCACTCAGATCCTTCTAGGGATCAATGATATTGGCATTATAAGAAATATATTTTATGGTACAGTGATGATGAATTGTGTTCTGGAAGCAAATGAAGAAAAGATTTTTTCATTATCAACGAGTAAGCACAAAATTCAGTCTCTTACAATTATTTGAAAAATAAGCAGTGCAATAATGAGCTGTAGCTATAAACATTTGATGTTGATAGAATATCAACATGCAGGAAGAGAGTGTGAATGGTGACAGACATGTGGTCTTTTAAACAGGTAGAACATTATAACTTTGTATTCATTGAAGAGTCCCAGTACTATAATACAATAAAGAATATGACGCTGCAATCATTTCTAGAACTAGAATAAGACTAAGACTCTGTAAGTTAAGCAAGCCAATCACAAGGGCTAACATGATTAAGTACATTAGATTTCTAATTGATTAGAATCAATTGTATTACAAGCAAATTTAAGATCTATCTTACCATGATCCACATGGGCAAGGATACATATATTTCTAATTTTTGATGGCTGACTCTGAAGTTGTCTCACTTCTTTCAACGTCTCCAGCTTCATTGTCAAAATTATTTCACCTTTTAAAGATAATACAAGCATTGCTTAGTATCACTAGAATAAAATTATATAAAGTTTAAAAGAGTCTCAAATGAAGCTGTTGCAACTATAGCTATGTGTGTTTTCAATTTTAGATTTCTGAAAGCTATTTTAAGTCTTGTCAATATTACAATAACTTTAAAGAGTTTTGAATAAAAAGAAAAGGTAAAACTTTTAAAATCAAACTTCTAAGTCACAACTTATTATTCTCATTTATGGTCTACATTGTGACAGAATTAACTTTTATTTTTACAAGCTGTGGTGAGCAAAGTGAATGAATGGTCACAAAGAACTTAAGAGGTAAAGCACTTGACAAGATTATCTGAACAGGGGTAATGAAAAAAAAAGTAAAGTTCTCCTTACAGACCTTGTGGTCTATAGGGTAGATGAGGGGGTAATGAGCTGGTCACATAACAGACTTGACTAGATCTAGATCTAATAAGCTACAGAAACTTTACATCATCTGCCCCCATGAACAGCCGTCTCAAAATATCAAAGATTAAGAGAAACATATTTAATAATATTTATATATATTCTTAAATATTTAAAATATGATAATGTTATGGAGTCTACCAGAATAATTAGACTAGATCTAGTTATTCTAGAAAGTAACAAGATTAATTACAGTATTATAGTCTATTACTAAGTCAAGACTATATTATATACTATACTCAATCATACACTGATTATATTATGTTGTTATAAGCCTGGTGGTGACACAAATGGGGGTAGTGATGTGTGTTTTTAGCAAACGCAAATCACCCCAGGCCAGTGCTAGATGAGTGCCAGCAGACAGCCGCAATGAGAGACAGTTTGGGAGATCTGTGTTGCGAAAATTACTCAGGTACGTTAAATGGAGTGATCATGTGATCAACCAGAAAGTTAGCGGGGACACTTTATAAAGAGCGGAGAGCTGTCACAGTTAAAATGGCTCACTACATTCCAGCTCACTTTAGCAAATATGAGACAATGTCTTGATCTTAATTTGCCATGAGTCCGACACAACAAGCCCAGTGTGTGAGGTCAGTCCTAAACAGTTGAACCCAGTGCAAGTCTGAGACAAGGCAGAGGCCAACGCAAGAGGCAATATGGCGGTACAGTTATAATTATAAACGTTGAAATATTTGTACAGTCAGTGTTACATGTTGCCAATCGTACAGTATTGGCTGCAATTTATTGGACATTACTTTGGAGCCCTGAGTTGTCGAGTTTTTTAAGTCAGGGGTCCCGGGCATGCTACCCTGCCTCATAGTGGCACTCGGGTGGAAACGATTGTAGGAGGAAACAATTATGATAAAAGGGTAGCAAAACAAGACTCCCATGGGGGTGCCTAAGGGGGTGCAAGAGCATCCTCATTACACTGTGCGGAGTTACATAAATGGCGTGTCCCACACAGTTAGCCTAGTATAGAAAAGGAAAATGGCGAGGATATTAGTATACATGGCCTCTTGCAGCGAGTCTGACCCTACCACCAGACAAAAACAGTGTACACTGTTTTTCATTCAGGCTGCTGAGAAAGAGCTCTTCTTCACTTTTGCTGGCCTAGAGTTCCAAGAGCCGAAGGCTCAACTCTACCTGACAGTTTAAGAAGAAGAAGAAGTCAGGGGTGCTGTGTCATGTTTTCAAAGAGCCTGGATCTAAATGCTACAATATTGATACAAACTGTGTAACATAGCATCATATCATCATACAGTAGATGTAAACATAAATAATATAAAATTATAAAGTATATATTATATATAGAATATAGAATCTAGATCTTGAGTTGATGATCATCATCATAAATCATACACAATTATGTCAATTATGACATGATTGGTACATCATTTATTATTGACAATCTTTTCTAACATAAAATTTTAACATTTACATTATTAAGTCATATTATATTAGTATTATTTATTATATGATATTTATAATTTTATATTATATTATAGATCTAATATTAATTAATAATAATTTTATAATATTAGAAGAATCTAATCTTAAATCTAAGTCTAAGTCTTTAACTTTAAGCATAATAATTGCTATAATGATTATTATACATAATTATAATGTCCAATATAACAAAATATAAACAATGGCACAAAAGTCAAAAGAACAATTTTACAATAACTGAATATAAGTTATATTAACAATGCTTAGATTTGTAGATCGTAGTCTTACTCTAAGTACTCTAACAGTACACTGATAGTCTATGACAAATAATTAGATCTAGATCTACACATAGAATCTACTTATTCTAGATATTCTACTAACTAATGAAGTTCTAGATATAGATCTAAGTCTATGCAGTTATTAATGAGGCAATGTTTGTGTTTATACTATCATGCTTGTGTAACAATACGATTTTCCACAAGAGTGGTGTCCCTTTGTAGATCTACATTTAATAGAACTTCTAAAAAGAAAGAGCAAGACCATTAGAGAATCTGTTCTAGTCTAGAATTGAAGTGGAAATGAACACAACAAAAACAAATAGATCTAGCTGTAGACTCTAGATCTAAATATTTAATATACATTGATTTAATACAAGCATCTCAGAAATGATTCCAAGAAGAACCTCCCAGCCCTCAAACGGTATTAGAGATCTATATTAGATTTAGACTTTAGTTTAGTCTGTATTACTTTACTAAGTCTTTACTAGACTAGTATTAGTTAGTCATTTTGACATTTTCATATCATAGTGATAGTGTATTCTGAATCATAATATCAATATGAGACTGATAATTATGAGATCTATTATTATATTTAGATCTATATTGACTATATATAATTAGTCATTAGCCTAGGTACTTTGACAAAAAATTCAAAAATATATAACAACAGAAACTATCTAGATCTAGTTATGTAGAGCTAAATATAATTAAAATATTTTATTTTTATATTAATTTTAAAATTAATAATAATAAAATTGATGATGATCTAATAAAATCTAATTCATTGATCATCATCATCATCATGACTGTTAAATATGATCTAGGTTCACAGACAGCAATAAGCAAACAACAACCATTACTGTCATGGCGAGAATGATACTTTATTATATTGAACGCATGCACCTTTGCGCACCATATGACCATATCAACATCTTCTTTCTTTTTAAAAAAATAAAACCTTTCGGGGAGTATCATAAAAAACAAAAAAACAAAACCACAACAACATTTAGGCTACAACAAAACATAGAATACATATAAAATATATACGCTTCAATGAATATGAAACATCTAACATTTACAAATCAACATTCAAAATCAATAGTTCATAGACATACTAGTCATTGAGTCTTGTTGGCTTCTTCAACTGATCCCTTGGTCACAGGGAATGATGAGTTGATGAGTGGCAAATGTGTTGATCATGAGTTCTATTGTCCTGTACGTGGTCATCAGTATTGTCAGTATTCTCTTGCTCTGTTTCTCAGTTTGGATTGATATGCACTCTGTTTCTTTGGTACACTGCACCATTGTCACCTCGAATTTAATGTAAGCTCTCTGGTTGACTTGAGACTGGATTCTTCCATCTTTCTTTCTTTTCCATTCTCCATTTCAAGACTTTCATATACGTCCATTGCGTTTGTCCCTATAATTGTTAGAAATGTAGCCACTCTGACCTCCTCTGATTCTTCAGCCAATTTAGTGGCAAACTCATAGTTTCGCCAGTTCCGGTGGAAGTGGTCTTGACTATAGTTTTTTAGTTTTTCTCTAGCGCATTTTTTACCTGAGATATTTGGGGCTTAAATACGGTTGTAAACAAATCAATAACGAGTGAATTACAGAAATTTCACTGAAAGATGTTTATTTTAAAATATATATGAAAATATACATAAACTTATCCTATGCTGACAAAATATTTTTGGTCACCAGAAATAATCTAATATAATATCATTAAAAAATATATTCTCTAAACTAGTAAATTTACAATTTCCCCTCATTAAAAAAATACTTTTTTCTTTTTCTTCTTTATGATGTAGAGAAGAGAAAAAAGGTCTTTGAATCAGCTACAAGGTCTTAAGCAGCAGCATGTTTATTAAATTTTTTTCATTTTATTTTACCAGATTCAGTTGTACAGGATGAAAGACCATATCGACGTGATTTAAAATCATTTTATGGTTTGGAAAATGAAGACCCAGATGCAGGAAATCCATGCAACATTGATGGGGCCCATTTCCAGCCAGAAACTTATCTATCAAAACTTATACAGGTAATATTACTTGTTAAAGTTGAATAACATTCATATGCATTTATATTGTTGCTCAAAATCTAATTTTACCTTTTTTTTAAAAAAACTTTATTTAGGATTTTCAAAACCATGGACAGTATGTTTTTTTTTAAATGTAATTTTCCAATATCTGTTTTTCTGTTTAATAAAACATTACATGTTGTTTTTGCCTTTATCATCTTATGTATTTTTTCTTACATGTATTCTTTTATCATGTCTTTTATTACTATTTATTCCATTAATTCTTGGTCTGTTTTTTTATTCTCTGCAATATTTTCTTTTGCCAAACTATTATGTTATATGTTTGATTTATGCAGGAGAAATCTCTCACTGACCTGATGGATGAAGAACAAAAAATGGTGCGTGAAATACGAGGGCTAGACAGTGACATGCAAACACTTGTGTATGAGAATTATAATAAGTTCATAAGTGCTACGGATACTATTAGAAAGGTATTGTTTGAGTACTTCACAATTTTTAAAAAAATTATCTCCTTTTTAAAATACTGTTAATAGCCTCCTATTAACTCCTTGCCAAAGTTGTGACTTATTCACTTAAGGCTATGTGCGACACTAAACACCTTTTTTTTTTATTTATCAATCAAATTACTCCAAACTTTATATGTATACTCCCTATGAATAACCATTTTAAAAAATGTGGTTAAAAATGTTTTCTTATTAATGGTTGTCATGGCAACGGCCGCCATATTGGATTTTTGTATATTGTTTTTAAATCGCTAAGGCTTTAAAACTATTTAAGCTATTGCTAAACAAAAATATACAATGTGTAGACCAATGATTCCAGAACATTTTCTATAGAATAGTTTCTGAATATAGTAAAAAACTTTTTTTATAATTTTTTTTCTAACCTTGCTAATTTTTTTTTCAATTTTTTTCAAATATTTTCTTGCAATTAAGACAAAATATTAATTCAAACTTAAAAAAATGTTCTATAGAAGTTGTTGTACATGGTATAAACAATAAGCAGGACAAGTTTGATTGAATTCTATGCAGAATTAGTGAAGGAGTAGTAAAAAAAAGTGAATAAAAATAGTATTTTGAGAAAATCGAAAGAAAAGAAGACAAATTTATATAAAACTTATGTGAATACCTTACAAAACAAAATTATAAAAAAATAAGTAATTATTTGCTAATCGTGAAAATTATATTTTCATGACCAGAAATGGTTGTGCTATTTAAATTAGGTAAAAACTGAAAATCCAAATTTTAGACCTTTTTACCCAAATTTAGTGTCCCACATAGCCTTAAATAGAAGCACTCCATGTAGCCTAAAAATGAAATTTAAAAATGTTGCAGATGAAAAATGATTTCCGTAAAATGGAAGATGAAATGGACCACTTGGCATCTAATATGTCTGCTATCACAGAGTTTTCTGCCAGCATTAGCGCCACTTTACAAGACAGAAGACAGCAGATTACAAAATTAGTTGGAGTTCATTCCCTTTTGAAAAAACTTCAATTCCTATTTGAGCTTCCTGCTCGTTTAAACAAGTGCATAGAAATGGAAGCATATGTTCAAGCCGTAAGGTAAACAGGTTGTTAAATACCTAGGGGATTAACATCCAAAAGAACAACATTATTTGCAGTTGAGCAATAAAAACAACATTATATTACCTGTTACCTATCCCTTAGTCTGGTGGACTATTGGGGCACCAAACAAGACTTGTAGACCATCTTTCTACAAAGTTTAAAAAAATCAGTTGAGGGGAATACATTGTAGCATGTTTTTAAAAATTCAGAAATGTATGCAAATTATTAAGAGTAACCAAAAAAAAAACAATAACTACTTATCAGATTCATGATAAACCATGTTCACAAATCAATATGATTTACTTACTCAAAATTCATAGCTGTCATTAAGTTTCAAAAGTCATATTGATGAAAAAAAAACATTATCAAACATGACATTACGTTTTATTTTAAAAAATCTGTCAAACCTAATAACTTAGCACAACAATTAAACTGAAGCAAAGTAAGAATAATACTAGATATCATACTTATGAAACATAACTTAAAAATCCATTATTTTAAATAAAATTATCCAAAAATATACAATGATAATCACATAACATATTATTCCATATGAATTTATAAAAATACATTAAAAAATAAGAGATTGTCTGATTTAACCAGAAAAAATGAATGAAATTTAACAATCTTTTTTTGAATAACATCCTTAAATTTTATGAATGAACTGTTTATCTGGTGTTGTAAATGTACAGGTACTATACCAAAGCTCAGAGAGTCCTACACCAGTATGAGCATATGCCCAGCTTCCAAGCCATTCATCGTGACTGTGAAACTATAATAAAACAACTGTGCTGTAAGCTGAGGGAAAAGTTCAAGCAGAAAGAGGTATCAGTTTCAAAAGAAATTAATAATGTTGATTATTGGTTTATATTTTCTAAATAGATCATAATAAAATGTATTGTCTTCTCAATGTCCAATGTGTATCAGTGTAATTAATAATGTTGATTATTAGTTTAT
>JADKLZ010000003.1:34296522-34310092 GCA_021533235.1 Biomphalaria straminea | reverse complement strand
AATATCTTATCTGGTAACTAGAACCAGGAAGTTTTTTTGTATTCAATATTCAAAAATATTTCATTTGTTATAAAAATATATCCATCCATCATCCAAGTCACGCCTGTTATAAATAAACAAATAAATATAGATAAATATATATATATATACACGCACATAAAAATAATTATCCAACAATTTTCTGTTATCAGCTTTCTCTTGCTGAAGAGCAGTTTATGGTGGAAGATAAAACGTCTGTCACTACAATGACGGAATTGTTTGCTTTAGCCAAAGAAACTGGACAAAGACTGTTAAACCATTATGTTCGTTTCCAAGGACTTACAATATCACAGGTACATCTTCTCTCTATAGTGCACAAATTAAATTATTATAATTTATTATCTTCCCACTTTCTACTTTTGTAAGAGATATTAATATAGTCAACTTTGAGCTTCTGTTCTTAACTGACATATATATATATATATTCTTTGTATATGATTGATATACTGTTCTGTTTTTAAGTTTTATCCTAATTTTTTAGTCTTGTTATATTTATTGAATGAATGTACATTTTTGTTTAAAAAAATTCCTAAGCACAAGTCAACATAAATCAAACTTATATGATACCAATCTTATTTTTAGATGTTGCGTAAAAGTGTTGAGACAAGAGACTGGCTAAATACCATAGAGCCACGTAATGTAAGGGCTGTCATGAAACGTGTTGTTGAAGATATTACTGTTATAGACATGCAGGTATGCTGGACATTTGTACAACTTTTAAAGGACAGTTAGCATTAGAGCTTCAGACACTTTCTTATATAAATATTTATCAAATTCCATTTTTTAGGTTGGTCAGTTGTATGAAGAGGGCATCAGAAAAGAACGTAGCAGTGATTCAAGCAGGAGAACCCATGCTCTTAGTTCAGCTGCTCAACAAAGTCGGAGACAGCAGTGGAATTATGCTCCTAGGTAGCAGCCTTATAACTTGTAAAAATGCATTCATTTTTTGTTAATGAAATATCAACATATTTTGACTATTTTTTTTCTCAGTGTTGATAACAGTTTAATGAGCAACATTCAGAAACTTTTCTCAGAGAAGATTGAAATCTTCAGTGCTGTTGAATTTTCTAAAGTGTCAGTTCTAACTGGAATAGTCAAAATAAGTCTCAAGGTTTGTATCAACATCAACAGATTCAGATATTTCTAATTAAAATAAAATATAAAATAATAACTTGAGTGATAAGTTTTGAAGTTTTTTATTTTTCTAAATGAGAAAATCCTACTGTCTCTTTGAACAGACCTTTCTAGAATGTGTACGTCTGAGAACATTTGGCAAGTATGGAATTCAACAGATACAGGTAGATACACACTACCTTCAACTTTATCTCTGGAGATTTGTATCAGATGAAAAGTAAGTCTCTCTTATCAGATGTAGTTCATAGTAGTGTGTTTGTAAATCTATGCTGCAGATCAACACAGTTTGATGCTAAGTAAAAAAAACACCCAATTTTATAAGTAATGCTTAACAGTATATTGCAATATTAGTATACATCTATTTACTACAGTTAAACAAACAAATAAATTGTTACTGTGGTACCAATTAATTGTGCCACATCTAATTGTGTACTTTTGAGATAATGTTTTGGTTTCTATTTGAATTTAAATTTTCTCTGATAATGGGAGTGTCAGCATGTAAAAGAAAAGCCAAACTGTATTGGTCCTATGTTCTGGCTTACACTGTATATTAATTACAGATTACATCAAAGCCAAACCTAACTTTATGTATTTTTTCTGGGTCCTGAAAAAAAGTCCACCCTTTTTTTATGAGTGCTTTTCATTTCTTGTATTGAGACATTTTTTTTTTTTAGATTAGGATATGTATTTCATATCATATGTACAGTACATTTTTTTAGAAATGCTAAGAATCAGTTTAAAGAATCAGTTTAAAGTGTTATTTTTAAATCCTCCTTGTTTTCATCACTCAGCTTGGTCCAAGTGTTACTGGATGAGATAGTCTGTAGTGCTGTGCATAGGTGTGTGGATCCAACTATGATGGAACCAAGTGTAAGCAGTCATTGCCTTGTTCTCTATTTCACAATATTTCTGAATGAAAGAATTTGTATTTCCAATGAAGACTAGTTTTGTTATTGCTTATGAAACTTAAAGGTCTAGTCCATCCAATATTATTTCCTTGATTTAAGTTTTGATTACCTCTAAAATATTGTTATAATCAATTAGACTTTCTAAAAATCTATACAAATTTTTTTGCAATTTCAAATAGCTCAGTTTTTTATGTGTGGTGATAATGAATTTGTAACATTTTGTTTTTCTACAGGTGATTGACCTCATTTGTGAACGTGGATAAGCATAAGCTTAAAAATTCCGATGTCTGTATCGTTGTGTTCATGAATAAATCCAATTTCATTATTATAATATGGAGCTTGATTATTTTAAATTAATAAATATCAAATGAATTTTAAATTAAGTCTTTGAATGTATAAAGTGTAATTGTATTGTGATATTCTTTTGATGACATTATATCTGTATATTGGCTTCTATTTATTTACAATTCCAATGTGTAAGTCTAAATGGATTTTTGTTTTATTAAGATTTATTAAATATGATGGGACAATGTTTTTATTTTATTCTTTTCTACTGTATTTCACTAATTTGTGAGTGTTTGACCTATAATTTTGTAAAGTGATACAAAACGTTAAATAAATAAACTAGCAGGTTAAGTGTCTCTACAAACCTAATTAATTATAAAAACAAAATTTATTACATTCCTTTAATTTAAAAAAGTGGAAAATTTGTAAAATGTATTATTTTTTTTGTTACTAAACAATATGCTTGTAAATTTTACAAATTAAGTCTTTATTATCCTTACCTTAAAATGTCAAAAAAGGTAACCATTTGCCTACTCACTTTCCAAATGTAATACTTAGAATTAAGTCAAGAACAGCACAGCACCATTGTCTGTTTCTATTAGCTGGTTTGATAATACTAAGGCCAGAACTAAGTGATATAGAAAATAAGTAAAGTTCACCTTTCAGACCTTGTGGTCTATAGGGCAGATGATGTACAGGCCATCTATTTCTGTGGATTATGGATAACGAGGGTGTCATGTGGCCAGCCTAACAACCAACAGCCTTTACTTTTCCCAAACTAATGTCAGGTACCCATTAGAGCTGGGTGGACTCGGAAGAGCTCAAACATCTCAAAATTAAAAAAATCCTAGTTTTCACTACCCCTCCTAGTGATATAGAAAACTTAACATTTTTTTTTAAACAATTATAATGAATAATGTTACTTTGGATGACATTATTATGGTGACAAAACAAACAAAAAATGAGAGTAAACATTTGAAATAATTTATTACATTTCCATCAAAAACTTATAGCACTGCCATCAACCAAGCACAGGAAAACAATCATTTCAAAAATGCATATTTCTCCATTTAAAAAACTCAAGAACTACAAACATATTAGTTCTATATCAAAATTTTTTTTTTTAACGTTTCAGGAAACAAATTCAGGACACTTCTAGATCAAACTATCTTTGATAAATTAAATTTACTGTAAAACTCTAACCAAAGTTTAATGTAGCAAAGAACACACATAAACATGGTATAAAAAATTGTGCTTCAGAGACTTGTAGTTAATGATCTTGAAGTTACAGTAAAATATTGGCTGCAGAGACTAATTCCAAACAAACATGTGTTGTTAAAGTAACATATTGGAAGTCTGGTGACTGAACATTGCTGAATCTGCCTTTTCTATTCTTTCTTGTAATAAAGCACCAGCCTGACCTTTAGTTTCTTTAAAGTGTATTCTCATAAAAACTTGTAAACCTTGACGCAATGTTTTTAACTTGGGAAACGGAGCTATTCTTTCAAATATCTCATGAACACTAGTTTCATTGCATGATGTAAAGATTTCTGTCAAAATTTGAACTAACAATCTGATCATTTTCTTACTCTCCATACCAAACTCTATAACCTGTGGAAGAAAAAAAATGTTATCATAAAATGTCCATTTCCCTTTTGTATTATGTAACTCTCCCCAAATTGTTACAAAAACCTCATTTTGTCTTCAAAATTCTGTTCTAATTTTCATGTGGCCAAACAAATACCCTTACACATTAGGGATGGATGTCTAAGATATCAATAAACAAGTATAGCAGCCATTGTTAGAATTCAAGTTTAACACTTTGTTTTGGAAAATTATCTGCTTGCACTGTTACCTTTACATATATGGGTAAATAATAAAATCCTAAATAAAAAAAAATACATCAGCTCCACCACTACCCATAACTCAAATCAGCTAATAGGGAAATCATAAAATCCTAAATATAAAAGTTCAAGGCTCAAATCAGCAAGTAATCGTAAGACAAAAATGTATAGATCTGATATATATATATATGAACTTACTTTAAAAATAGAAAGTGATAAAGCTTTGGCAATAAGTAGATGTGAAATTAGACGACTAAGTTTATTTCGAGACAACTTGTCTAATTTATCCACTTCTTTAAACTTGTCCCATATGCTAAACTGTATTGTAATCTTAAGAAAAACAAAAAATAAAAAAACTATACATGTAATTTATGAATAATCAAATTAATAAACAAAACATATAAGTTGATGCACACACAGATATGTATAAATTACTTTAGAGTAATACACTAAAAGCAGTACACTAACTGAGATGTAAGTATATTACATTTATAACAAAAAAAACTAATTAATAAATAGAAAGAAAATAATCATTAATAAATATGCATTTTAGATTAATAAAAATAAGCTGATTTATAAAAAAAAAAGATGACTACCATAAATCTCCTATCGAATACACAAAATTTTTCCGCCAGGTAGCCATAAAATGGATTGTATTCTTTCTCATTCAAGCAGCAGTGTAGTAAGACATGAATTATCTCCCTCTCCTGACTGTGATTTAGTCCCATTCGTATCAATCTGGCAAAAGCATCTTCATAATCCTGGTACAACATAATGAAAAAAAAAAGTTTTACTAACATTTGTTTACTTCTAGAATGATTTTTTTTTAATCATTTAATACAACAGGATTCAGTTCTAACTACATGTTTTCTTTACCTCACTTGTTCCTAATATACAAAATATGTGTCTTCTGATTTCTGTGTTCATTCCTTGCTGTTTGGCCAATTTCATCATTTGTTTGCTGAATGTACCACTTAGAGAGGTTTCCGTTTTAGATTTGGCTTCTAAAAAATAAATCATTGCATACCATTTTAAAATACATTGTATACACATTTTTTATAACAAGTTATCTCAAAATAAATTAAAAATAAAAAAAAATAGGCCAAAATACCTTTAATACTATCTAATGGATCCTTGCGACCTTCCCAGGCAGAGCCAACTATCCACCACCTGCCAATTTGGTCAGCTTTAAGTAAGTCTTCCAATGAAATGTTGAGCTCATCTTCTCCCTGAACTATTGCAATCAAAACAAGTAAATTCAAATCAAACCTTCAGAAGTTCAACAAAAGCTTTAAAATCTTAAGGTGAGGTAGCAAGTTTTCTCTCTTTGGTTTAAATTAGTATATCTATGATATAAAGATACTTTGCACTTCTCCAGAATCTACCAGCATAACCAGTCTGAGGGTCATATACTGTGGCTAATTTACTAAATATTTATTGATATTTATTGTATAGTTTGAATGCTGTTTTGCATGTGGTGAGTCCTTTGATAACATTTTTCTGTCTTTTATAAGCGCTATGAAACCAATGACATTTAAACTTTATTTCCACTATTGAATCATTAAACAATCTCTCCTCATAATTTATTATAAACTGCTTTAAGTAAATGTTTGACTGTATTTAAAAACAAAAAAACATTATGTGAAAATAACCACTCGTGACACTGGAATTATTTTGGTTTTCAATCCTACCTTTATACCATGGTATCATTATAACATGGCCTAAACTGTGGTGATGTGCCAAAAACCCAAATATCATTATACCATAAAAGTAAATAAACAAATCTCAAATATGTCAAAGTTTGAATTCAGTTACCTTTAATAAAAGTTTTAATTATTTTCTTTAAATGCTCTATGTGACTAGAGTCGTAGTTTGGTATTTTCCTCATGTTATTATTACGCACTGCCATAAGAATGTCTAACATGAAACGAATGCGGGACTGCATAGTGCCTCCTGAAGAACTTTCTGTTGCTCTAGCTTTGGCTTGGATATCTAGAATAACCTGCTTCAACCTCAGAGGATCATCTTTGCGAAGCTTAAAGCCTACAGCTGAAAAAATTAAATTCAACAGTAAAATCTGTAAAAGGTATTTCAAAACTGAAAAAAAAAATGTTAAAATGATAAACAAAAAAAAAATAAATTGCAATATTATGAAAAGATAATTAATTAACAAAAATAAAATAAGTTCCAGCATCTCATTTTTAAGTTATAGTATTCTAATAAAAAAAAGTGATTCTATTAAAATTCTGTAAAGAAAAAAAAAAAGGAAACAAACTTTTTAACAATAGAAGAAGTACTTCAATATCTCTTTCAGTAAATGTGGAGACAAATGTGTCCATGATGTCAAATACTAATTTACTATGAAACAACTGCAATATAAGAGACATATGAAGATACATAAGAAATATACTCAATGACAAATTTGTCCATGATGTCAAATACTAATTTACTATGAAACAGCTGCAATATAAGAGACATATGAAGATACATAAGAAATATATTTAAATATAACAAGCTATATTAGCAAACACACAAACCCTGAAGACTTGATTTAAAAACTCACCTTGAAGTTATACAAATTAGCTATGAGCAATAGAACATTTTCCATAAGCTTGCCATGGCCATAGTCAGACTCCCGCAGTAAATCATCAAATTTTTTAGCCAGCTTTTGTATAAAAAATGCACCTGAAATGAAAACATAGTAAATACTTCTAAAAAAAAAGTTACTTCCTAAATATCATAATTAGTTTTTATGGAACATGATGCTATTTATTTATTGTAACAAAGCTTAGATTCTACTTTTTCAAATTTTCTACTGTAGGTCAAATTATTTTCCTAACTTTTTAAATTAATAATCTATGTAGAGCATTTAAATTTGAAATGTCCGCAAAAAGAAAACTGAAAATGAACATATTTACTGAAAGCAGCAGTTACCTACCCTTCCCCACCTTTTTTTACTCCATTATTTCATTAATTTACACATTTTAAGCAAACTTTAAAAAACTAAACAAAACACAAACACTGAAAATCCCCATTTCTATTTCATCCAATGCCTCTATCTGTTAGGTTTCTTTTAGGATACCTACTCCAAAATGAGAAACGTGTAGTCTAAAGACTTACCAACTTCAGATCCAATGTTACTGCTGAGAATAGTTATTAGCATAGTCAGCTCTGTGACTAATCTTTCTGGACAGGCAACAGGTGTGACCACTGATTCTAGTATGATAGCAAACATTGTCTCATTCACGTCTGCTCTGCTGTTATCCAGGTATAAAGCCTCTATCTGAGAACTTATGGCTTGCATGCTGCCTTCACTCACTCTAGAAGAGTTATTGTAATGATTAACTAACAGAAGAATGAGATAATCATAAATGCAAAAATTAGATTTGAATTGCTGTGCAAACCCTACAACTCATAATTTACTATAACTTACTTGTTTATAAGGCCTTTAAGTTTCTTGTGCAGAGCTTCATTTTGCCCAGCTGACAGTAGAAGTCTTTTGGCAGGTGGAATGTATGTCCCAGATTCAGGTGGCTTGACAATGTTTCCTTCTCTGTCCCTGAGTCTACCATACACATCCTCTTGAAGTTCATTGTCTGCTTCTTCTCTTGGCCTTTTTCTGGAAGGTTTATTCTCCAGTTCATCATCATCATCATCTTCATCACCAAGAAACTCTTCGAGCTCATCACTTTCACCTTCTTCACCTTCATCAAAATCTTCATCATCCTCCTCTTCATCATCATTGTCATCATCATCATCACTGAAGTTCATATTTTTTTCAGCTGTTTTACTTTGTAAATGACTAGATGCAAATGAGACTTTTTTTGAGTCTTTCTTGGCTGAATCATTCTTCTGTTTGATAATAGGGTTCAGAGCCTTTTTTAAATCTTTAGATTCATTGGATGACTTCTGAGCAGCTTCATCATCATCTGACCCTAAAAAAAAATTAACTCTAAAACTATGATACAATTAAAATTTGAAAAAAAACAAACAAAAAAAAAAAAAACAACCTCTATAGGTTTGTTACAAAAAGATAATGTGAAAAAGATGTGATAATTTATTTAACTTACTAGTTTGCATGTATGCATAATTAATATACCTACCAGGTATATTAAGCACATAGCAGTGTTGCAAAAACTATTATTTTTATTAATCTATGAAAAAACATTTCATCTATGACATATTTAATAAATTAATAAGCTCATGGATATAGATTTCATAATTATCAATTCAAGGTATCGGACCTGATAATAACAGTCATAGAGATAACTATAATTTTGCAGTTTTGTGTATGCAATTCAGAGCATATTTTATTAGTTTGAAAAAATCATGCTCAATATCCATTTAAATTTGTTTTAAATAAATAAAAAAATGAACCAAACTAGAGAAAGTATCTTATTAAAGAAAGGAGATGCTCTTTAAACAAATACTTTAATAAATAATTTCGAAAATTCAATAATATCTTAACTCATTGAGTGCGGTGTTAGTTTGTCAAAAAAAATCTACTTTTATTAGAGAAAAAAAAATTTTTCCTAATATCGCTGAAACAAAAATTTGTATATTTAGGTACCAATGAAGCTATAGAAACATTTTTGGTATCAAATGGAAGGTAAATGAATGGAGAATTTTAAAATGTTAACAACTTGTCATTTAAATACAAGATACAATTTATTATCTAAATAATATGACATTATAACAAAAAAATGAATGCCAGTTTGACCTAAATCTAGATTTTCATCTTTGCATTACTGTTGAAACAGCTTATTAGAATACTTACAGCTTTATCAAAAAGAATAGTCATAAAACAGTAAATAAAAGATCATGAATCACTGATTATATTATTATTTTTACCTGGCTTTTTAGTCAGCCAAAAAGGGAAAGTTATTGCACTTTTTATGACTACCAATAGCAATAGATACCAGTACAAAATCTGTCAATCAAATATACTAAATATTATGTGCATGTGAATCAATGGGATTTAGATCTATATTTCTCCAACTTTTATTTGCATTAGACATCATTGATTCTAATATCACACCAGTGCAAGATATAGAATAGGCTAGCAAGAGATCCAAGCGTCAATCTTGAAATAGCAGAAGGACAATAGCAATTCTAATTCAGTTTACCTAAGATCTAGACCTAGATTTTCATTATTACTGTTCATTTCTGATAAATAATGAATGTAGAATAGTTTTATATTTCACTTTTATTTACCAGTATTTTTTGGACTACTTTCAAGTCAGAGTGCAATATGAACAAATAAAGCCTTGTCGATATTGATTTTTACAGATAAACAATAGGCCTAAACATTACTAAAAAAAATCTAAAATGGGCAAAAAGCACCCACAGTGAATGATTATTGGATGAAGATCTTTAGAATATTTCTGTTCTTTTTATTTGTTCTAGGCTTAGATCTAGATCTTTATCTAGAGACAATAGCTTAGGTGTAGTCAATATCGATCTACACTTTAAACCTAGCCTTATGAACATACTAGTTCTAGATCTAATACTAAATACTATATTATACTATATTATATATAAATTATTTATAAACTTACTGGATCTAATCTCGATCAAAATCACTATTTATTTGTGATAAATTTTAGAATAATTATAAAGTTTCTTCAGTAGTAAACATTGTGGGTGTGTCTTGGACTACTGTAGCCATGGCGACATTTTTTACAGATCAAAATCGTAAAAAAAAAAAAATTCAAATAAAGTCAAAATAAGGCTAAAAGCTTATTATTACTATGTAAACAAAGGATGAAGAACTCTTTTATAGAGGGAAAATAGTTCTGGCATTGTTAGTTAAAAAGTTAGATTTAAAAATGCGATGAAACTAAGGTAGGGTACATGCGTCTTTCCCAGAGATGTTCTGCGCCTTTAGGGTTAGTTAGACCGTCTCTGGGAAAGACGCCCCACACTCAATGAGTTAATTTTTCTCTCACATTATCCTATTACCTGATTCTTCTTCCATCTCAGTATCAATTTTCAAATTCATTTCATTGTCAGACTCAGAATCATCTTCATCATCTGATCCCTTTACATACCCAGGAACAACATCTTCAAGTGTTTTAATTTTCTCTGAATCAGTTACATCCAAAATATCTTCTTTGTTTTAAGGAACACATGTAGAGGATCCTTCTAAACTAAACAAAATTATAATTCTACTTTTTTTTTTCTAAAACCTTATTAAATCAAAAACATTTTTTTTTGAAAAAGATACAGTCCAAGCCATCTTTCATGAAAGATGATGGTAAATTCTTTACTCCTTTTTTCTTGCGAAACTTTAAATTTTTTTCTAGCTGCTTAAGCTCCTTTTCATCTTTCTGAATCGCCAACTTGAGTCCCTTAACTCTTGTATCTTCTTGCTGTAATTAAAATGTAAATGTATATATGATAATTCTAAATACAAACTTTTTTTTCACTTTCACCCCCTTCCAAAACAAACAAACTTCATAAAAGGCTATTAAATATATAGGTTTTCTTTTTAAGTTACAAATTTTAGTTGATTGCTTTTGTACTTCCTTGGTAAACCAAGGAATGTTTTATACAATGTTTTAATATAATTTTACAAAGTAAACATCTTTTTTTCTGGCTATTATGACTAAAAACACTGCTGAGTGTTGGCAAATTTCCAATTTTTGGTTTCTGATTTGACTTAAGTATTCATCTGTATAAATTGATCCACTTTGATATTTAAAGTTTATTAATTACAGAACATAAAATAATAATAAAAAAAAAATTAAAAGATTGTGAATTTATGAAAGTTTTACTTGCAAGTGGACAGAATGAAACCTAGTTTCAAACTCTTGCTAGTATCTAACACAGAATTAAACATTTGTCTCAAATCTTTCATGATGGTATCAAATATAGTATAAAGCCTAGTCTCAAACTCTTACTGATAGTACCCAATGCAATTTTTGTGATAAGATCTTAGTACAAAAAAGAAATAATTTTTCAGCATACCTCTTTCTTTGCTTCCACTTGAGCTACTTTTTTCTTTTTCTCTTTTAGTTTGAGTCGTTCTTTCTTCTCTTGTTGGTTCTTTGCTTTAAATGCAGTATCTAGGTCTTTTAAATCTTTTAAACGATCCTAAAAAGAAAACACAAGGAAAGGAAGACAGCAGACAATAAAATCATTAAATTTTAGCTGAACAAAAGTACAAGTATACTTAGTTAAGATAAAAAGAAATGAGAAAAATATATCTATGTCACTTTCCACTTTTTTAAAATCATAATGATATATAATAAAAATGTTAAGCAAACAAAGTAATCACCCACTCATTCATATTTGTGGCCAAGAGACAAAAACTGATTGGCTACCTAGTAAGGGAGCGAGAAATTAAAACCCAAGTTTTAAGACTCAATCTCAAAAGTTATTACTGTGTGTCTTAACAAACTCATGGGTTTCTGTTTAATATTCTCACAACACTTTTTAATATCTTCTTAAAAGGATAAGGGAGGACACTCTTGAAGGGCACCGCAGGCATTGTGGGGAGACGAAATAATAACTTTTGCTGATGAGATAGATGTTCTGGCAGAGTATTAGCTAACTGACTTGGTAATCTTTATAGGCAAGGCTTTCAAAGAGTATGGCATGCAAATAAATGCAGATAAGACATACACAATGACTTATAGCACACAGGTCAGGTCTTTACCATGGGCATCAGGATCGGAGATGAAAAACTAGCAAGTATCAAAAGCTTTAATTGAGAACATCAGGAAAACGAAGGACAAACAAAGAAAGCGATGACATTAATATTCAGTTTCCACCACAGAACAAAGTAGTTTAATAACCTTTTTAGATTACCATACACTGGAATTTTTTTTTTCATAGCAAAGAAAACAATAAAAACAGGGACCAATATGCCAGATTTCATGGAAATAAACATTAGGCTACAAGTAACAGCCAAGATAGATCTACTTTTGAAAAGGATTTCTCCACATTTTTTTTTTCTATAACCATGTGTCTATAATCTCACTGTCATCCTCAAGGAATTTTCATTCATCATAAGTCACTGACTCCACATTGAAATATTGATATTAGTTGGTTGCTTTTATTCCTATAATTTAACCTTTCTACAGATAAATTTTCATTTAAAAAACTGCTGCTTGACCCTGTCTGGTAATTATGGAGACAATATATTTGCGTGTAACTGTCTGGACATAAATTAAAAGACTTCGCTTCAAAAAAATCCAATTTTATTTTTATTAATGTAGCTGATACAGGTATTATAGTTGTCAGTATAATTATTTTATCTAAATAAAATATACCCTTAGAATTATGTAGATATATTTAATATAAGTATCATATCTTTTACAACTTACATAGTTTCGGTGAGCAAAGGCATCTTTTCTGGCTTTTTTCAATTTTCTTTCTTCTTTTCGTCTTTCTTTCCGACTCATTGATTTTGAAGGTGGCATTTTTGTACGCAATGGTTTTGTCATTTTGAATAGATCTATGAGACAATTATATATTTACTAATTATTATATATTATATAAATAATAAAGAGATTATTTAGCTATCTAGAATACATTATAATAGATCTAGAATTCAAGATCTATATATATGTCATAGATACTCCCATGATTCATGATCATCAGAGTAAGAGATTCCCATGATATAATTTATATCCATAATAATCCATGTCAGTGACAGCTTGCCCATAGTTATACTCCTAAAGTGCTAGAACAAATCATACAAGATACAAGAAGTGATCCTTCTTCTAGAGAATGAAATTAATGTTTAATTTTATAAACTTGACTTTGTGTTATATAAAAAGAGCATGCATTTCCCTTTAATGCTTTACACAAAATAAAACATTTTCTCATAATACAAATGACAAACCTTAATCATAACAGGGTAGTTAAATAGTAATGATCAAAAAGAAGAATTCCTTTGAAACATGGTCATTTAAAAATATTACGGAGAGAAAGAGTTAATACTACTTTTTAGACTAGATCTAGATAGAATCTATAATATATTATAATACTAGACAGATATTACCCGCTGCCCGCGGGTCTTAACTTGAGTATTGCTGATGTAGTCAGTGATATAGTGCATTATAAACAATTAAAGAAAATAATAATGTTGTAAGTAAAGCAAATGCGTGAATTCACGTTAAAAAAAATTATGAATGGAGCTAAAAATAGAAAATTGACCTTAATTTACGCGATATTAGGATAATAGTTGCAATCATGTAAAAATGCTTTAGAAAACAAATTTCAATGTTAATTTGATTAAAATATGAAATGAATGGACTATAATTAGTATGTTCATGTGTTAAAGCTTAAAACTATCTTTCCGAACAGAAGTTCTATCATCTTTGAGTTGAATTAAAGTTTTAGACCTAGAAT
>JADKLZ010000003.1:34270677-34284187 GCA_021533235.1 Biomphalaria straminea | reverse complement strand
AAGAAAATTATTTCCTTTTTTGTTTTCATGCCTAAACAATAATGTAGAAGTAAAGACTTGTAAATTTTGTACAATAATTTTGGAATATCAGTTTTGTAACTGACACATAATTCTTCTTTTAAAGACCAGATACCAACTTGGAGATGTTTCCAAAAATCAAAAAGAGGTTAAAAGCTCACCAGAGCTTGCCTTATTTCACAGAATCTGTAAATTAAAAAGGTATTTATTATTTTTTTGTCACAGATATTACAAATTATTAACTATGTTAAAAGAAAAATATTTTAAATAGCTTTCTATCATCCTTTGAAAATAAATACATTTGTATCATTTAAACTATAGTTTGAAAATATTAACATCTTTGTATAAGATATTTGTATTTTGCATTTAAAGTTGTTTACCATTTGAACCTGCTTCCTAAAGGAGTTTAATTTTAACTCTTTGACCCCGGAATAATTTATTACACTTGGACGGAATGAATGCTTTTTACCCTTTCGGAGTTAACAAAAATGCTTTGATTAAACTTTTATAACTATTTTTTTACTAGAATATGATATATTTAGTATAGGGTTAAAAAGAAATGCAAGTCCTTATAATATAGCACAAAGAGATTTTTATAAAACAAAAAAAATATTTTTTATTAATGTTTGAGATTTAAAAATAAAAAACTTACCGACTGTGAATGAACCTCCAGGATCATGATGTAGACCTGATCTTTGAAAAATTTTATGATCCACATAGAAATAATTTTTTTTATCATATTTATCCATATTGTCACAAAAGTTATAGAGAAAACACATCTAAAACACATAAAATGGAAATATTGAGATAATTATCCATGTCTATACTTTTGGAAAAATGACAACTGACCACCATGGACAAGTCAACAGCTCTGGCTCTATATTAGATCTAGGATGTATATTATAATCCAAAGTAGAAAAAAATAATTAGTTACACTATTTATTCATATTTCCACATAACTTTATATGAAAACCCTTTAAAAACATATAAAATGAATGTTCTAAGCTCATTATCACCTATCACTATTATCCAGAACATAAATCTAAAGAAAATAGAGCCTTTTAAGACCCCACTCTTTCAAAAAAAATCTTTCACTGTAAAAACACATTCAAAGAAGGAAATCCCAGATGTCTACTGAAGGAAAACTATTCAAGATAATGTTTTAAGCAATTAAAAACATATACAGGAGAAAAAAAAAGAAAAAGAAAATTTAAACACTGACATTTCCAGCCTTGATCAGAGCTTTATAGCTGGGTAAAATCAATGATGGAAACATCTATTTGGAGTTGAAGTCAGTTAAAATATGGATACCAATAAAATAAAAACTTAGTAAAAGTGTGATGAACACATTTTAATATGTATGTTTTCTTTAGTTCTCTGAACTTAGCAAGTGTGCTTATTGATGACCAACTGGTATCACAACCTAATTCTGTTATGATGTTTTTAGAGGAGTCTGAGAAAAATTTAAGCACTGTGTAAACTTTGTTCAATTTTTAAGTTGCAGACCATTCTGGTTCTTTCTTTTTTTTTTCTTTTTATAATTTTTTTTTTTTTTTTTTACTTTTCTACCTTAAGGATTTTTTGTTTCATATTTTTTTTTCTCGTCATTTTTTGTATGTCATTTTTTTTATTATAAAGAAATGAGCTATTATTTTATTTCATATAGATTCCTGGTATTAAAATTCTCTTTTAGTCTCCTATTTTCATTATGTCGCTTTAGATTATTTTGAGTAAACAAAAATAATATTATGTTCATGTATACTTCTATCTAGTTTTAGATAGTACCTTAAACATTTGAGCATGAATTAGCTATAGTGCCCTTTAAACTTAGAATATTTATTCTTAATACCTTCAGAATTACAAAATTCTGTATATCAGAAGTTAACATCTTAGTAAACTTTGTTAAAATATTAATCAAAAGATTAAAAACATATTATTTGGTTAATTTGTTATATTACTAGAAATATTTGTTTAAACTTCCAAAATACATACCTATAACATGTATTTTTTAAACATATAGAATTAGATCTTTTTAAATGTACAAAATACATTTTGTATACTTCTAAAATGTATTTTTTAAACATATATATTTACATCTTTTTAAACATATAGAATTAAATCTTTTTAAACTTACTTAATAAATTTTAATTTACACTTATACAATAGATTTTTATTCATATCACATTGTTAAAAAATCCTATTTATATCCCTTTAATTTGGAGCTCAATTTTATTAAGTAGCTTTACTTTAAATTTATGTATAAATAAAAAAGAAAAGGAATAAAATTAATAAATCCATATCTTATAAATAAAAAAATCATAAGCCTTTTATTTCAATTTTACCCTCTTTATGAAGCAATTTGGAACAAGGAGATTCCACAATAAATTATGCTGCTGAGATAGAAAGTATTTTAAATCTACTGGGATCTTCTGACTCTGCACTGCAGGTAGCTGCTACTGATGGAAAGACTTCAGCAGAAACTCTTAAAGAAGATGATGTTGATAAGAAAGATCGGTAAAGTCTTTTTTTATTTACTCGACATTTTCTTCATTATATTAAATTCCAAATTTGAAATCTTATTAGATTCTATATATATGAGTACCAAGTTATACATTTTAAACTAATTTTAGGCCTTAAATTTATATTACATTTATACATATAGGTAGCCTCTATGCCATTATTCTAGTATTAAAAGCTGAATTCTTTACAAGCTATAAATTGAAATATTATTTTTAAAAATCTTAATTAGTAGAAATATGGAGTATAATAAAAAAGGAAAAAAAAATGAATATCATTGATATCCTCATCTTGAGAAGACTCTTGCTGGCAATCATAAGTTCTTTGCTAGCTACATTTATACATTTAATCCATCAAATAAAAAGAATCATACAAATGTATGATTTTGGTAAATATGCCATTGCTGTACAAATTAGCAGGCCAATATAAAGAAAAAAAACCCCATAAAACTTCCCATAGTACTAAGTTGTATAATGGAGCTTTTTCATTTATATTCTTGCTTCACAAGGATTCATTTGAGACAGACCTTTATCGTTTAAAATAATTATTTGAGATATTATAGACCATCATCATTAAAAATTATTATGAAATATTTTCTCCTATATATTTTTCTTTAACTATAACTCATCAGAATTGAACTATTTACTCTCGACCTCTTGACCAAAACTTTGGGTTAGGGTCAACCTGTGCCAGCAGTATAGTACTCATTACTTATTATAAAAACATAATAGACCTACTTATAGGAAATCCTGCTAGACCAAAGTGAAAACACAGGATGTTTTACCAAGAGGCCTTCAATAGCTATAAAAAGAAAACAAACAAAAAACACAAAATAAACTTTCTGTTAACTTATTTCTTTTATTGTCCATAATGTTAAATGGCATTGCCTACTTAACAGATTATGTTTTCTGATAAAACATTTTCTACCAAAAAATTACAATATTTCTTTACTGTTAATCAAGCAAATTCCCAAAATCTGCAACCAAAGCTTCTGCTCCAGCAAAGAAAGTTCCACAGACTCCTTCTGATAAGTAAGTATGTTTCAAGTTAATATTATCATTTCTTAGTGGGTTCGTATCCTATGTAAAGAACATTACACATAATGAACATATAGCCTACAGACAAAAGTTATATATGATACTAGCTAATAGGCCTACTCACCGTTCACAGGATTGTAAACGTTGGTAGAGTCAGTTTATTTCATTTTAGTTACAAATAAATTGTAATGGCATATATAAAATTATGATTACAATGCTTGGCATCCTCCTTAGCTAGTATTTAAACAAAGGATACAATTCTTTTTTTTTTTTTATCTCCTTCTATGGATAAGTCTAAGAGGAATCTTGGTTTCACAGTTACAGTCCTTGCACAGAAATTCACATTTCTTTGGTCCATCAATTGAATAAAGGATTAAATACCTCATCCCCTCCATAGTTCTTCCATTCCAGATGGTTAATTTTTCATGATTAAAATGCCTTATAATAAAACAGTTCAAGAGGAAATGCAGCAACCTCCTATTTGGAAACATCTATGAAGATGCAGACATTTCTTTGGTTATATAAATTGAAACATACATTTTAATTCTCTTTCATAATTTCTCTTCTGCCTTCTCAGTTCTAGATCTAGACTCTACTTGAATGCTCTAGATCTCTAATAGCACCATCTTTAGTTTAAAAAACTTTTTTTATTTATCCCTGTAGCCACACCCTATATACACTCAATACCTTTGTTTTTTAGTCTCTAACATACAGCCTCCAATTGAAAATCCCTTTCCATATTTAACACACAAGGACTATTCTTTGGCTCATGAATTTTAGAACTAGATCTACATTATACATTTAGTGATACAGAGACCTCTTTAAAGTGTTGAATCAGTCAGTATGGTCTTTGGAGAGACAGAAATATGACTTACTTTACTAACAGTAATTCATAAAAGCCAAATTTTGTCAACATGGAAAATCCTATTTTAGAATAGATTTATTCTGCAATTCATAAATTATTGTAAAAACTTTATTAATGATTAAATATAACAAAAAAGATATAAATTGTAATTATTAAAATCATATGATTTATTAGATAAGATTAAAAGAAGACATGCTTTCAAAAATAAAAAAAATAATGACATAGACATTAGCACAACATTCATTCTTATATCAAGAATGGTGGTTGATAAAAGCAGTTTGCAATTTACATAAGAAAATGCATATAATTTTGAAAAGAAAGCTGTAACTTCTAACCCAACATGTCATTAAACCTTAAACTGATAATCTCATTGTCTGTGAATGTTGAGAGATTGTACACTGTACATATCACTTGCTAACTTTGCATAATGGATTATCTTCACAATATGATGTGCTTTTTTGTGTGTAAAATTCTGATCAGTGTAATTCCATGCAGAACTGCAATGGTTTTGGTTAAGGATTTAATTTTCTTCTTCTGAAAAAAAACATATTTATTATTTACGAAATATAAGTCATTTCTAAGCGTGATGGTTTGAAGTAAGACCAGAGAATTAAAGTGAAATATTTTTTAATATCTTACATTTCAGACGGTTATCAAAGAGAGAAAGGTTTGTTTTCATTGGATCTTGCTAGACATGATGGATATTCCTTTGCTGCTTTATTTATTCATGATATGCAACCACATTCTTTAACCTGTGTGTTTGTGTGTGACCAAAACTGATACAAGTGTTATTGCAACATTTTTTTCCACAGATTTTGTGTAGACTAATCAATTTGAAAAGCTCCACTAATTGTCTAAGACATTTTGAAAAATGTAAAAGTTTAAAAAATGGATTTAGTTATATATGTACACTTTAGATAGGAATCACAATGCAATCTTGTAAAGTTCATAGTATTAAATTATTAAATTTTTATGAGAATTTTAAAATTACATTTTAAAAACCTTTAGCTCTACATTAACCAGTAAGAAATATCATAAATTCATTTCCAGATTCTTAAGTAAAGCACACCAATAAAATGGCCACAGATATGTCTCTCTCTTATGCATATACTATCCTGCCAGGAGCAATTATATTTTTCTTTTGAAGCAACTTAATGTTACAATTAAATGTTTTTCTTGGTATATTTTTCTTTGCTTTGTGTGAATTGGTTAAAAATGTGTTTTTTTTAACTGAGTTCAATTAACAATATAAAATAAAATAATTTAAAAGCATAATTATTCTTGGGTATTAAATGTTGCTATTGGTTTATAAAAAAAAACAACACTTCTTTCCAGATGCAATCTCTTGATAGAAGTAGCAAGATTATGTCTTGAGCTGAACTTACCTGATCATGCCAATGTTTGTGTGGAACAATTAAAAACTCTTTCACTTCAGGTAGGTTTATAATGAATAGAAAATAAAAGAAAAATATATAATATTGGGATCATTGTAATTGTTAAGATACAACTAATCTCAGATGTTTCAATTTAGAATGGCAGTTTGTTAAAATTTCCATTAGAAAAGTAGCTTTTTATCTCATACATTTTGCTGTTTTCATATAAAAGACAGCATTTTTCTTTTGAAACTTGTGTAATGACAACATATTATTGTTTAATTGTTTTTGAAAATATTGATCTTTATGCTTAATAAAAGGATCCAAGTGTGTGCCTTGAACAAGAATTTATTGAATGCGAACTGATGGTCAATATACTTGGAAAGAAGCAAGAAAGTTTTAAGAAATCAGTTATTGATGTATGTACAGAATATAGAATATATCAAACAATGAAATGTATTATTTATATTACATTAAATCTATGTAAATGTATAAATAAAAAAGCATTACTAGATATTTAAAAATGTAGTTACTAAACCTAAAATAAGTCAATTTTTCTAAACTTACTATCCATAAAACTGTAATCAAGTTTATCTCTTCGATATCTTTTCATATTATCTACAAACATTTTTTAAGACTATATAAATCTATATATATATAATATATTACTTATCTCTAATTGAAATTTGTTTGATAATGGCATTGTCTTTGATTCCGAAGATGAAGGATGAGTGCAGTGTTTTTGTGACTATGCAAACCTAGTTGCTACATGCATATTTTCACACATTCAAGCAGACAAAGCCTTTTTCGCTGGCGGTCTAGTTAAGTTTTTTTTTTCTGTCTGGAAAAATATATAATTAACATGTCTTAAAAATTATAATAAATTATATATATTTAAATTTAAGATAAGAGTCCAAGCCATCAAGAGATGTGAGGAGGCAATTATGAATGCTATACGTATTGGTGACCCAAATGTGATTCAGGCAGGTTGTGTTACCCAGTGGAACCTCTGCCTTCCACTTTTGCAGCCTAACTTGAGAAACAAAGTGAGGCGACCTTTGACCCTAGTAGCACAAGCTTTAGAAGAAATAGACAGGTGTTGTTGTTTTTTTGGTGTCTTTTTTTAAAAATTGTAACCCCTTTCCTTATGTTACTTGTAAAAAAAAGCTTGTAAGAATAAATTGATAGAGGATTACACTTAAAAAAACTTTGTCCGTACAACATGATAATCATCCCCTGTATTATCTCATTGATGATCATATTATTATGACTTGCCCAGTCATGTGGTATGCACACTGGACTGTCATTTTGTTAGTCCCAGGCTTAAACCCTGGCCAAAGCCATTTTCCACCATCTTGTGGGAAGTTTGTGTGTGATGTAATAATCTGCAACTCTGAAGGAACATCCAAAATGTGGAAAACATGTAGCAATTTTCTTAGTTCTAATGAAAAATTGTATGGACTTAAATTGATAATATTTTATAGTATTTAAATTGTGTAGTCTGAAATGTAATAAATTTCTTTTACAACATTATTATCAAAAATCATTTGAAAAACTAAACCTGTACATTTATACTTATGAGAAGTTATTGGGATTTTTTGTATTAACGTGAAAAAAACCCTTTCTTTTCAAACATATTTCTTTGTATACATACTGACAGTTTACTGGTGCAGCTTCGATGTCAAGTTCATACAGAACTGTCGCATTGTGAAGAAGATCAAGAACAGATCCAGACTGCCACAGAAAACTTGAAAAAAGTATGAAGAGTGACAGTTTTAATCTAGTTCTTCTTGATCTCATCTTTTGAATTAATTAGTCTTCAAATACAAAAAAATGGTTGATATAAGGTTCACTATAGTTGCATATCAGATAAATCTTGCAAGACTCATATTTACTGATTGGTCAGCTGGAGACCAATCCTCATAGAAAGCTTGAACATTGACTTGCAACATCATAACCTGTGGGCAGTGAAAACCAATAGCTTGTTACCAGGTCACAGGTCTGTATGATCTCGCAAATGAGCTATTAGTCTCCACTGCCCATAGGTTGTAATGTGGCAGGTCATTGTTAAGGCCTTATATAACAAATGATCACAGTTAACTACACACTATGCAAGCTTCTCACACAAAGATTAGAATCTTTTAGCATTGAATAATTTTACATATACTTCCTTCTTCCTACTAACCCTTGATTGTCACATTAGTAAAAATGTTTTAGTGATAATTATGAAAGAAAAAGATAATTCACAAACAATGTATTAAATGATGAATATAAATGTTAAATAATTGAGTATTATTTTAAGGCGTTGCTGCTTGATGATACTGGTGTGTATCATGATAAGCTGGTATCAGCACTCAAGCGTTTAGAACTAAGAGCCCAGCTGTACAAGCAGCCAGAAGGGACAGAAGATTTGGCAGCCATGATCATAGAACAGGTCAATTTTAATGGAGTTACTGTTTTGATTTAACTTGTCTTTTTTCAGTTGCATTTTGTTATGATCAGATAAAAAACATTTCAGCATTGTGCAGAGATTGAATAAATTATACATTAAAAAAATACTATTTATTTTTTTAATTGATGGTTAAAAAATAAAGATTATTTAAACATGTAGAAATATGGTTATTTAGATCACAATTTTTTTAACATTAACCACTTATGCCATGTAGACAAGTAAAGAAAAAAAAAACTAATAAAAATCAGTCTTCCAGTTTACATCACACTGACTTAGGCCCTATATAGTCTCAAAGATGTCATGAAACAATATTTTTTTGAACAGAAATATCTGCATTTGCTACATAAATTATAAATACTTTTTGTAAACCTGAAATAATTGAATTGAAATAATTTGTTTTTAGTGGAAAACAATACAGTGGGGGACTTTTAACTCAATATATAATAATTTTTCTTTTTTTTTTTTGAAACAAAAATGTTAATTATTAGAAATAAAACTCAGTTTTCAGTTACAATGCATCAGTAAAATAAAAATATTTTTTCTTGACAACTAAACAATGTAATTAATAACTGAGAAATAAACAGATGAGACATATCTTTGAAAAATATAATTTTCTTGTAGGCACGGACAGCTGATTCTGGTACAATAAGCATGAAACGCTCGATGCTTGTCAAGGCAGGGGAAGCCCTTGCACCTGATAGTTTTTTACTAGTTCTAGACAGTGAAAATGATACAAAAGGTAATATTTTTTCTACAGTTTTGACTTGTGATTGATTTAAATATAACAAGTTCAGTTAATGAACATCATTTCTCCTGTAGAGTCTCCAAATTAAATACAATTGATAAAGTAAAAAATTATTTGTAAGTCTACGAAGCATCCTTTCAAAAAAAAAAGTGAATTTTTAATTATAAATGTACTTGAGAATAGAAAGAATTCTTATATGTTTTTTAAATTAATGTATTTATTGTTTTTTTTATATGTTAACATTACATTCAAGCAATCAAAACTTGTAAAACATGTGGCAGTTGTGTCTTGCTTTTCATCTTCTAAATAGAACTTTTTATTTCAGTATTATTTTGCTACAGGTTATAATCTGTGCTCATATAAGCTTTAAAAGTTAGAGTTGTACATCGCAATCTAGGATTCACTTTCTATACTTGTTACAGTTGTGTCCACTGGCAAAGAAGCTTTAACTAAAGTCAAGCAGCTTTCAGGAAAAGCTAAACAATATAAAAGCTGTATTGTTAAAACGGAAGGACATCTTAATAGAACTGGAGATTCCAATATCATGGAAAGGTAATACTATGAAATATTATTTGTAATATCTTCTTCTTCTAGCCAGCTTTATTGCTGCTGAGCTGTGAGCTCTTTTGCAGACTGAGCCAAGGAAAAAAAGTGTGCTGTTTTCTTCAGTTGTTCAGCACTGCCATACAGGGTGTTGGTAATGTGTAACATATATATATATATATTGTCACAATTGATTGATGATAGCGTGCCAATTATGTCACGATGTTATTACTATTATGTTGAATGATGTGACATGCCGGGGATTGATTTAATCTTGAATTGAAGTAGTTGAATAAATGTAGATCTAGAATTCACAATAAAAGATTTTCTTGTAGAAAACAAAATTCAGGAACTTTATTTGAACAAAACGTAAGTACAACGTATGTACAAAGGCAGATCTAACAGGATGAATAATATTACAAGGCTCCTTTGTTAATTAAAACTTAGAGATCTTACAAACACGTGTGCTCAATAAGACATTCAAACTTCGACTGACAATCTCGCGCAAAATACAGACCCTTGGGCGGAAGTCATGTGACTTCTTTTTTAAAACAACCAATGGAATTCAAAACATCCCAATATGACGTCTCTGTAAAAACCGGAGCTAACAACTCGTGTCTGGATTCCCCGAGTAACTTCCGAGCCATCAGGCGAGGGTCTATATTTCTAATATACACACAATCTTTTACATGTGAAATATACAACTAAATCTATAATGGCATATGTGACATATATAATGATTTAAATTCTGCTGCTTTAAAAAAATACATTTCATAATAAAAGGATTAAACATTTTTGAACAGCTTACTTCTGAAAGTTCATAACATTGTAGACATTTATAGCAATTTTTTTACTTTCTTATATTGTTTATTTGTTACTCATCAGGATAAAATTATGGGTTGACCTTGTCAAAATAGCCCGTAAGCAAGAAGTTTGGGATGTTTGTAGAACTGCCTGTAAATTTTGTCTGCTGTATGATGATGACAAAGTTTTAATGACTATCCAAGCATTAGACAAGTAAATATTTGTTTAATTTTCACTAAGTTAAATTTTTTAATTATAATGACAGATATGCAAACATCGAAACTAATTTATCAATAAGTTAATGACAAGGGAATGGACCTGTAGATTTTTTTGTGTGTAATACTAATTAAAAAATCCCAAACTGTTTCAGTTCTAATGCGAATAAGTCTGACCCAAGCCAAAGTGACTTAACAAGAGAAGAGTCATCAATTGAGTTGGAAAAGAAAATATCCAGTGTAGTCTCAACACAGGTTGCTACACCACAAACACAGATTACTCCCATCATGAAAGAGTTCATGAGAATGTTTGCAGAGGTTTCATTCATTCAGGGGGAGGTAAACACATTTTGTAAATCAATATTGAACTGATTTATCAAGGGGTATAGCAAAGTGATGGAGTTTTCGGCTGCTAAATTATATTTCTTGATTTTAGAATTTCCTGATGTTCACTTAGATTTCCTGGATAAGTTTTTTTTTTTTTTTTTTTTTTTTTACAATTTCTCTTTTCTGAATGCAAATCATGGGCTAAAACAAAAACCTGGGTGGAAAAACCTGGACATGATTCTAACAATTTTCCTTGAAATTTAACATTTGAAATATATCTTTGGTAAAGCTACTTTGTCACACTAGGAAAACTCTAGTTTAATCATTATAATTTTTTTAAATATAAAAAATGTTATTTTAACATTCCGCCCTATTCATAAATCAATCTTTTCTTAAATTTCATTGAATAAAATGAATGCTGGCATTACATTTTTTTAAATCAAATAAACAAAATACTTTGATCCACAATAAAATATGTATAAAATCTTAGCAAAAATTGAAATTGTTATATTTCACTCTACATTGAAAAAAAAAAACAGGCTTTAATTCAGCTCTTGAGATCACACAATGTGGAACTAAATGAAAAGCCATTGTATCCTGAAGACAAAAGCAAGAAGCCAAAAGGTTATGTAGCTAAGAAGCCAGAGGAAGATTTGGATTGGGTAGAATACAGGTAATTTATTTAAAAAATTCAATGACAATAGCAACAGCAAAAAAATGACATGTGTGATAGTAAGTGTATGTGTTTTGAGTCTAGTGTGTGTGCCTTTGTATGAAATGACCAGTTGACCTTCAAGGTTGAGAGAACAGCAAAGAAAGTGTGTGTCAGGACTGCTTGTAAAAGTGGGTCAGATTCTTAACAAGATCTGGAGTAAAGGAGACGAATGGAAGACTAATAAAATCAATGTGTTAATTGAGACTCTTGTTGTTTTAGTCTGTCTATTACAACATGTCAATTCACAGACTTTTGTGTGTGTGTGTGAAATATGGGTTGAGAGTATATATTTCCTAAAGACATCTACAACCTTTATGAGTAAAATATTAGATATAATAAAACTTTTCTGTGTCCTATTTTGAAATGTTGATGATAAATAATTGAATGAATGTATTTCATCTTTTTACTATGTCATTTTTGAGTTATGTTGTATTGTAATGTAAAAACATAGTCTGAGTCAAAGTATAAAACATTGAGATCTCATTACAGTTGTTAATTGCTTAGTTTCTTTGTAATGTATAAACTCTCATTCATCCACATGCACATTAAGATAAAACAATTGACTATTTGATTAAGGGAAAAAGTATTTAATTGCAAATGAGTATATAAAGATAAATGCATTGGCACTAGATGAGATGGCTTAACTAGCTCACCAGGAATATACTAAAATTATGATGCATTTGCTACCCAAATATATATCATAATGTTACACATATATGCATAAATATTGAAAACCTCATCTAACATGTCAGTCTTGCATCTTTAGTTCCACTCTTGCCTGTAACATTACAGCCATTCTCAGTATTAGAACCTAATTTCAAAATTTGTTGATGTTATGGCAGGGCTGAAGTTGTGTAGCTCACTGGCATGTAATAGAGACTCTCCTTTTATTATAGTTATAAAAAGTTTTTTGCTTTTTTTTTCTTCTTTATAGTGATTGGATCATGGACTTATCTAAAGAAGCCACTCAAAGTTTTCTGCGAGGCCTATCACTGGGTGTCTCAATCAATGAACCATGGATTGTGTGCAGTGCTGCAGCTTACATCTGGAACTATAATAATCATATGATTAGTCGGGGAGAGGAAGATAAAATCTCCTCAGACTTGAACAGTGTCCTGGAGGGTCTTAAGAAAGTTGGACATGCTGGGTTAGTTGACAGTTTAATTATCACATTTTAAAAATTTTATTAGATAAATGAGTTGTTGTTTGGAAAGAAAGAAACAACTAAGAATCTTAAAAGTACTATCTCTGTCTCTGTTGCTGCTAAAAGTTTATTTATGACGACTCAGCTTGTCCTTAATGTCATCTAAACATACCTTCTTTTGCCTTTTTTGTACGAGTCCATTAAGATTTGTAAAAACATGAGTATATCAAAATAAACATATACAAAAGCACCAAACATAAATGAATTAAACTATTTTGATTTAGTTTTTTTTTATCCTTTTAGAAAAAAAAAAAGTAACATTCCCCTTTCAGACCTTGTGGTCTACATTGTAGATAATGTAAAGGTCATCTGATTCTGTGGCCTACGGTTTAAGTGGGTGTCATATGACCAGCACAATCACCAACTGCCTTTATTTTTCCCCAACTAATTTCAGGTACCCATTAGAGCTAGGTGGACTCAGAGACACCTAAAGATCTTGAAATTTTATCCTTTTAATGAATAGTAAATGGTTTTAGGCTTAGAAAACATGCCAAATCATTCAATTGTTATTGTTGGCATGGAGATAACTTATAGATAGAAAACTCTGCTTTTTCTTGAAGGGAAAATCTTATTTAATAAAAATCAAATTTATATTCACCAACTTTGTGAAGTATTATTAAACATTTGACATTTCACAGAGAAAAAAACAACAACATAGTTTATAGTTCCTTATAATAACAACATAGTTTATAGTT
>JADKLZ010000003.1:34258130-34268873 GCA_021533235.1 Biomphalaria straminea | reverse complement strand
TATCATTTGTAAAACTGAAAACAAATTGACAACAAGAATGATATCACGAGTCATTGATGCAGATCTGTGATGTTATTTTCTGTCAGCTACAAAAGTGTATCCCTTTAATGTGAGTGTAGATTAAAGCACACTTAACACTTATACATTTTAATATTTCTAACAATAAATATTATTTTGCACAGAATAAGAAAGGAGGACAAAACTCTATGACCAGAGCTATAGTTGCAGTGGAGATACTGAGTGCCAACAAAAATGGACAAATGGAATTTAAAGACACACCATCTTTAGAGGAAGTAAGCAAAGTTTTAAGAACAAAATTGTTTGTAATTCCTGAAGTGGTTATTGAATGTTTATAACAACATCTTATGTTATTGTGATAAATGAACAGTTTTACTTTTATTTCATTTCATTTGTGCTTTGTTCATATTTTTGAATGATAAGTCTGTGTAGTAAAGTAAGTAAAATCTTTATTTTTTTGGTGCAGTGAATCACCAACTAAATAAAATAAAGCCAAGAAAATATTTGGAATTAAACTTTACTTTTCTTATCTCACTACTTCACGCTTTGTCTACCCAAGAATCAAACTCATTTTTTTTTTCATTAAGTTTTGCTATCTTCTATTCTCCAACAATATAAAGTGGACATTTAGCTTAATAGATTAACATATTTTTTGTTCTGCACACCCCCTGATCAGAGCCTATTCAAAAATGAAAATAAGCAATAGAAAAAAGAACACTATTGAAAAAAAAAAAGCTTATGTAGGGAAGCAACCACAAAGTAGGCCTACTGCCATTTATCTGAAAAATATGGGGTTTATTTCCCTTTCTGTTATATAAAACACAATTAATTAATTAGTAATAAATAATTAACTAATTGGTTAATTTTTGGACTGATTTGTGCATTGTTATTAACAATGAATAATTATGCAAAATTTCAGCTTGATCTGAGAATGGGAAGTGGAGAAAAAAAATCAAAATTTATATATGCATCCACATCTATTGTTAAGTAGCATTTATTCCCCTTATTTCAAAATTAAACAAAATAATTAATCACCAACAATTAATTAACTAATTGTTTACTTTTTGAAATTGATTTATGTTTTGTCAGATTTAATGAATTATTGTGCAAAGTTTTAACTTGATCAGAGAATGGGAGATCAGAGAAAAAACATGTTCAAACTTTTTACCAGTCAGACAGACAGTAAGTTGATAAAAGCTTTGTAAAAAAACACTATGAAATGTTCTGTGTTTCAGACCATTCATATGGTTAGTGAAGCCAAGTGGAGTGACAAATTTGTTGAACTTCAACTTTGGGCCAGGCTCACTGCTTTGGCATATGCAGATCATGTACACAACCAGGTTTTAGCATGTTCCAAAAAAGCTTTAAGTTTTGAGAACAGTTCATTAAAACTAGACAGGTAAATTTATCTTTATTATTGTAAAAAATGTTTAGTACCTATTTTAGCAAAATGAAATATCCCTTTCAGACCTTGTGATCTTTAGGGCAGATGATCTAATGGTCATCTAATTCTATTGCCATTTAACAAAGGTATCACATGACCAGCACAGCACAGTACTTTCTCCTACTAATGTCAGGTTCACAGTCATAAAATCCTTAAGTTCAAAATCCCAGCTTTCACCAAGATTTGAACCTAAGACTTTTCTGAAACCAAGGGCTATACCACTCAGCTCCCAATTGTAGTTTGTAGACTAAAACAGTACACATATTTACACATACATGTATTTATTGTCAATAAAATCTAAGTTTGTATTTGTGATTCCACAATGATGCTTTAAATATATATAAATATATATTTGACATTTCTTAAAATGTATTTATAAATATTTATATTTTCTCTTAGAAGTCAAGAGAAAGTCAAACAAGAAATGTTGTTCTATTCCTGTTTACTTATGGGTCAAAGTTTAGTAGACAACATGAAGGGAAGAAATACTATCAGACGTGAAGCATTGGAAGCATTTGTCAACAGTGCTAAGTGAGATGAATTTCAGTCATTTAAAAATTTATTTTAAAGAATTGCTATTTCAAGAAATTTAAGAAACTACTAAATATAGTTCACTTTTATATCAAACTAACATAAACTTCAGTCATAAAGAAGCAGAAACAAAAAACCAAATATCTTCAAAATATTTTTTTATTGACAATTTTATCATTTAACTCTGATTGTTATTATCCAATTACTTATTGAAGCTTTTTTATTCAAGCTTGACATCAATAAACTTTGCTAATAATTCTAATGTGCCATCTCCTTACCAGGTTTGCTAAAAATGCTAGCAATTATGATTTGGTTATGATAGCAGCAAGGCATTTCTGGAACACATGTCTACCTTTAGTTGGGCAGCCGATTGAACGGGAACTTTTGAAAGAACCTTTAAAAACAATTCTCAATGCTATTGCTGCTGTTGCTGATAAAAATGTCAAGGTAAATACAAAATTTAAAATTATATTTCATCATGGGTAGTTTTTTTTCCAAATATAAAAAAAAATTTGAAAGATGTACATTCAACACATATTTTCAATTCCTACTTATTACTTACTCTGGATGGCTGCTTGGTCATGCATTTTGCATGCTGGACTGTTGTTTGGATTTATTGATGATCCTCGGTTCAAACCCTATCCGCTCCCTTCACCCATCATCCCGTTAGAGGTTTGGACTAGGAAGTAAACTATCTTCAACTTCGAAGGAACATCCGAAACATGTCAACCATTTTATTTTACACACTTTAATGCTTATTAAATTAGACAACTTTTCATTATCCAATCAAACTGAAATTTTGCACATAAATTTTTCTGCATGACAAAACATTCTATTAAAATTTCAGAAGGATCAGTTTATCAATTATTGAATTAATTAAACATTTTTCATTTTATGTTAAAGCCAATTGTTCCATTTATGGTGAAATTATATTGTATTTTTCATATTACTCTTCTCTTTCATATGCTTGCTTACAAAATTAGAATAAAATATAAATGTTTACTTTATATTATTTCTATATAAATTAAGAATTGATTTTTAAAAATGTATATTATTTTTTTTTTTTGTTAAACATTAGAAATCAAAAAGCTAATGTAATATACTTTAATTAAAAGTTTGATACTTTGCTTTGCTCACAGTTATAGTTTTGAGAGACACTTTGGTATACTGCTGATTGTAGATCTGTGACTCTAGATGCATATTTTTATACAAGCCTACACTAATCCCTTCTTAGTTTTTATTGCATAGTTGTTTATTTACTTTAATATTTCGTTGCTCTGAACCTGCCAATGAATGACACAAAACACTTTACAAAACTGATTTTTTATTGTGCCTTATGGGTTTTTTAGTAAATATTAAAAATATATTTTTGTATTCAAACATTTCTTTCTTCAAGGATGCTTCCTTAGCAGAAGAACAAGAGAGTGATGAGACAGATGGCGGAAAAAGCAGTATTAAAGAAAGTACAAAAATCGACAATGATCTGTCTTTACGAGCTGCCATGTATGGAGTTTTGTTTCAATCTTTTGCTGATAAGGTAAACTGTTAGCTCTATATTTAATAATAATAATAATAATAATTTGATCTGGAAGGATACTCCTCCTTATTACAAATACTCGCCACAAGAGGTTCTCGAGTCTACTGATTATCTGATGTACTGAGATAGACCTATTTTGACCAACAAAACAGTAGATTTTAATCGTCCTGATCTGCTGCTCATCGGAAAAAGCCGCTACTATTATCGACATTGCCGTACCACTATCTCACAACTTAAGAAAAACTGAGTTAGAAAAACAACGAAAATATGGGAACCTAGGCTTGGAGATTAAGTGTCTATGGAAGCTTTCTAAAACAACAATATACCCCATTGTTATATCAACCGAGGGTATAATAACAACTGACCTCACAGATACCTTCAAGGCCCTTGGCATTCCTAGGAACATTCTCATTGCCTGTCAGAGGGCGGTACTGCCACATCACCAGAAAATTCCTCAGTGGAAACTGATAAAGGGACTACGATGAATTTTGTTTCCCTTTAACGAAACTCGACCCTGGCTGCGCCAGAGAAAGAATACTCGTTCTTTTATCATAATAATCTTTATTGTCCGCAAGGAAATTTGTCTTACAATTTGTGCATTATACAAAACAAAACATTATTTTGAACTTGTAATGACCTAGTTTAACTTAGAGTAAAAAATAGTGATGTGGCCAGTGTTAGCCACTTAACGCGCTGTGTCTTATGCAGCTAAGTCAAATGGAGGTAACACTTAAATAACAAAATCAAATAAAACAGGTGAAAGGCCAACAATATAAGGTAGTTGAAGCTGATAGCAAATGTTGAACAAGATATTTAGTGGTAATGAAGGGAACTGTCAAATGTCATCAACCTAAACACTAATTCCATAAAACTGCCTCGCTCTAAAGCCATCAGAAGTAGTCTGTTTTTCACTATTCTTCCTAAAACCCTAGTCTTGTTTTTACTAGTCACATCATTGTCTCTAAGTCAAAACTTTCCCTTTCTATGAAACAAATAACTTATTCTTAATCATGCCATAGCACCAGACAGATGAATGTTGTTGATGAAATGGAGTACACTATAAGAGAATATGGCTTAGGCTTGAAGAAAAAAGCATAGTAACGGAATGCTAGTTAAAACAGACAGATTTACAAACATGACGAACTTACCCATTTTGTAAAGAAACATCATTCGCATTCATCATAGTTGTTTTCTAGTATATCATTTCAAGTGAATTCTTCTTTTTGTCTCCACTTGAATGTGTCAAACTCTTAATTAGAATTAAGTAATTGGTATCAAGTCATCTAAGTCAGTGGTATTATGAGATTGGGCCAATAGCAGTTAAAAAACACATTCAAGTACCCAGGACAAACCTTAAACAAAATTGTACACTGACATTATTAAAAAAAATATTTTCTGTGCCCCAAAACATAAGAGTTTGAGAAACATTTGTTTAAATAATTTATTCCTCTCCTAGGGTGAGTGGGATCAAGCTCTCCAATCAATTGATAATGCAGTGTCCTGTATGCCTAGAACAAAACACAGGCTGTAAGTTAATAGTTACAATCATTATACTTATCAATGTTCTATGTCTATATTATGTATCTCTAAAAGTTGTGCAACTTTATGTTCTAAGCTCCTCCTAAATAATGATTCATGCATCTAAAAGTTAAGTTAACCCAAGAGATGTACATGAATATTTAATTTTTGTTTTGTTTTTCAAAATACAAATCAAACAGAATCCTGTTCAAACACAGAGTTATGGTCAAAGCAAAACTTGGACAGGCTATTGACATGGACATGCAGAAATTTAAGGTACTAGCTAGAACACTCATATTTTATAAGAATAAAATAAACCATAATGCACACAATTTTTTATTTTATTTTAAACCAATTATATTAAATTTCTTTTTAGGATGAGCCTGAAGATTTTGTGGCAAACATGTGGCACAGAGTGGCTATAAGTTCAAAACTGGCTTCAGAACAGATGAAGTCATATCAAAAAGCTATTGATATTTTAGAGGTTTCTGTTGCACCTTTATTTAAGTGATCTGATCAGTATATTTGAAATACTATAGATAGATCTTTATGGTACATTATCAAAGTATTTATAAACACATTTTGGATTGATAGTTAAGGATTATTTTTTCACAGGGAAATTCATTTACATTATGCTAGTGAACTCTTAATGCTTTTTTATATGTTGTGGCCAGCTGTTATAGTAGAATGTGTACATGGTTAGTAAAATAATCATGGCTTCCGGCCTGTGTAGCCTTAAGCAATGTCCAGAGATCACTGACAGAAATATTGCTTATGTAATGATTAAATTTGTAAAGAGCATCATAGCTCATTACGATGCTATGATTTTGCACTATTTTACATTTTTAATCACATAGATCATAGGTAAACAATGATCTTAAATTAAAAAATTATATATTTTTTTAAATGCAAAAAATAATTTTTAAAAAGCTTGTCATGCTTGCAGAATCCTAGCAATGTTTACCAGAAAGTGGAATACATAATAGAGTTTGGTCAGTGGCTTTACTGCAACCATTTTCCTATTAAAGTTGTGCAGGACCTTTTAGAATGGGCAGTAGACTTGTTACTCAGCATCAAGCCTCCTGAGATTGTTAAAGGTATTTTTTTTTTTTTTTTTTTTTAGTAAGTCTTAAAAAATTTCACTAAGAATTTGGATTTTTTTATCAAGAGGTTTTATTATTTTACTTTTCCAGTTCTGATTTCATCTGACACATTTTTGGATTTCAGTTAAAATCGCAGGACTTTGTTTAAAAAAACAACTTTGAAATCATTACTTCAATTCTTTAGTATACTTTTTTAACTAAAAAATATTTTGTCACTCTTTTTATCTATAAAATTTTTACTTCAGCAAACTCAGAAGTAAAGCGTATCAAAGGTAGGCCCTTTGTTTTTTTATTTAAAATCTGTAAATGAAGCCCTATAAATTTTGTTTGATAATTTTTACATTTATTTTTATGACTAACAATAAATTATTTTCAAAAGCCTTTAGGATTTTTTTATCTAACCGTGACGGACAGACCAACAAACAGTTAAAACGCACAAAAGTATGCTTCTTTCATTCTAATGTTGACAATAAAATTATTTTTTTTAAATGTGATTTTTAAAAAAGATTAAGAAATTAGTTTAGAATCATGTCATGGCCGGGCTTTAAACTAGTACACGGAAATCGCTGCTTAAAGTTCATTTTAAAAAAATTATATCAAAGATAAACGACAGATCTAATTTAATGCCCCAGCGGTAAAAATAGTTTATTTGCTACAGATAAGATGATTGAGAAAAAATGCTGTATTGAAAAAAAATATATAAGAAAAATAGAAAAAATATATATGTAGTCACAAAAATATTAATGCTATTCAATTTGACTAGACTAGTAGATTTTATTTTTTTAAAAATAAAATTAACATTTCATTAAAAAGATAATAAAATAAAATTTCTACTCTCAATTATTGAAGAATAATCAAAAGCATGAATATTGTAGCCCTTTTAAAAATGAATTTTTATGAGTGCAGTGCAGTGTTAACGCACATATATCTCTATCTAATTTTTGAATCACAAATAGAATACCTTGAATGACTTCACTTAAACTATGTATTCACTATGCATTGTGGTGTATTCACTACACTAATTTAGTGTGTCATGTATATTAGGGTCAAGACGTCAACTTTCACAGACTTTAGATATGAAAGGTAAATACTCCACAATGTTTTGTTTTAATTATTTTGCTAGTAGTTATCTCATACTTCAAAACACGTTTTACATACCAAGGCTGAATCAATAAGTGGATTGATGCTAACAAGATTGGTGTTGCTGCACACTAGTATAGCTAAGGTTTTAGATGTTTGTGTGTTTTTTCGCTTTCTGAATGTCATCTTAGAAAGTATATATATTTTGTGGCTACTTAAATATATATCTATGAATCCTTTAATAAAAAGAGTAAATGTAATCCTGAAAATCCTCAATTTTAAAAATACAGTCTTCATTGTCCTCTAAACCTTTTTATTTATAACATTATTATTATATAATTTTCTTCTATTATATATTAATGCATTTTAAGAATTTGAAATATAATTTTACAAACCCAAAATATGTTTTAGTCTTTAATAGGATGAGTAAACCTTATAATATGACTGGGTCTGCCATTGACTATAACTTTTATAATATCGTTTGGTCTGCAGTCAGCTCTGAGTAAACATTTCATTTCATTTGGTCTGTAACAGGCTCTGAGTTAGTTGAAAGACTGATAGGTTCTGTGTACATTTAAAAAGTAGTTTGTACATCCACACAAAGGAACAAGATTAGAATAAAGATGGACTACAAAGATTTGTGTGGCCTTCTTACTTTGACATATAGAAAACTATTGATTGAGTTTGTATTCGTTTTTATGACACGTGAGAGATGAAGGAAATATCTGAGGTGCACAATGGTTGACATTGTCACTCCTCAACCAATGGGCCTCATTCACCAATTGTAAATAAACACATTTAGCCACGTCATAATATTGATAAGATAATGAAAATTACGTATCACGTGACAGCCTTATGTATTGCATAATTTGTATAGAACATAATAGAAAATTTTGTTTGTTTACATTTGGTGAATAAGGTCCATTGTTGAGCATTAGGAGGCTTAGGAACATCCTCGTTAAGAAACCAATGTGCTGGATCAGATTAAAAAAAATTTTTTACTTACTTTCAACTTTTTATTTAAGCGTGTTACATTGAATAAATTTTCTACAATTTTGACTTTGGTAATTAAAAAGAAAGAAGTGAAATTTGTAAGGTCAAAAAAAAATATTGTTGTAAACTTTAAAATAAGGATTTTAAAAAATTCCTATCTTCAGACAAACCTTCTAGCACTTCTCTATTGCCTGCTAATACTCCGAAACAAAAAGATATCTCATCCAAAAATGTCAGTTCCATATTGCAGCCTAAGAGTCCGGTGAGTGTGGTCAATAGAGAGGAAAGTAAATTGGATCAATCTGATTCTTACAAGACTTTAGATTTAGGTAATTTTTGTTTTAATATATAAATGTTTAAATGATATAACTATATTATTTGTCTTGGAAATCTCATCTGCTTGAAATGTTTAAAAAGTATTTGATGCTAACAAGCATTATAAAAATCAGGATTTTATAAGTTTATCATCAATAAAATCAGGTATACCCTTGAGACATTCTGAGAAAAGTCTTAAAAATTAAAGTGAAACAAAAATATAATAAATAGGGCATTTTTTTTAGTAATCAGTTCATCTTCAAAGTTTTGTGCTTTGTTACAACTTTGATAAGAGATCATGTTTTACATAGTAAGTCATTTCACATAAAAGGAACATACGCAGTTGCAACATTTGGCAAAATTTACCCATGGCTCCAAACTGGGCCCACGCCTGGCATTGGACCCACATTTTACATTTAGCATATCGATATCAGTCATGGCTTTTAAAGATGTAGGGCATAAAGGGTTAACACATTTAGTGTATCATATGATTGATGAACATTTAATGAACTAACTATTGCTCCCTATCCATGTTTTGTATAATAAATGCTAATATAATATATATGTATATGTATATATGTATAATAAATGCTAATAATATGCTAATGATCAAACGAATAGTAATAGTTATGGTTGTAAAAAACAAATTGATAAAAGGGTCCTCGCAGGTATCCATTAAATTGGGCCCTTCTTTAGCAATAAGATAATATCTTTTATTCTAAAAAACAATTTCATAGTTTTTAAAATATTTTACATCAGTGATTCTCAATCTTTGAGTACTACTTATAAATTTTGAGTCTAGTACAAAAAAAAACAATGTTAGAAGTTATATATGTAAGGCTTTCTATCTAGTTACATAAAGTAACTTCTGTATTATATAAGATAAGAATGAAACTATTAAATTTCTGACGACTTGATGATAGTCCAACACCACACTTCACAGATTGTAAAGTTGTTTTTTTTTTTTTTTACTGAGCTATAATGCATCTATTACATCCATTTAATTTTTCTAACTATTTTCCTGAGAAATTAATTTTTTTTTTCTGTTTTCATCTGTAACATTGGAGAATTATAGGCTATCTGAACATCAGACATAATAAGTTAATATTGTAGTTAGAAAGATGCATGAAGATGCCATAACCCTACTTGCCAGATTTGCAATTTAATTTTGAATGATAACAAGAGTTGATTTATTTTATAGGTATAACTCCGTCCCCCTCACTTAGTCCAATCACTCAACTGAAAGACATTCGCCAGTTAGAGACTTTGTATCGTATTCACATTGTGCTGGCTGAGGTGTTGGGCCTGGACTCTGTTCATTACAAGGACACACTGTTGACTGCTTACAATATTCTTATGAGACTTTGGGAGGTAACTCTAGTTCAAGTTATCATTTGTTATTGTAATTATAACAAAATAAGACATTTAGAATTATTTATAAAACTAGTATGAACAAAAACCAAACAAAAAACAAGGCTGTGTAGTCTTAAATTGTGAATGTAAAAAAAAAGTTATTTTGCTTTAGCACTTATCATAGGTAATTAATGGAAGTAGGTTAAATGTTGAGTGGGTCACATAGTAAAAAGTAGTACATGCTTTCTTTTCAAAGGTGAACTTAATCTCCTAGGCCAGGGGTTCTCAACCTGTCGGTCGCAACCCCTTTGGGTGTCCATTGACAATATGCTAGGGGTCGCATAAGACCATCGAAAATATGGATTGTTACTGTCTAATCCTATTCTTCTACTGCTGTATGTGTGTGTATGTGTGTGTGTGTCGCATCAGAGTGGGGAATTGTAAAAAGGGGTCGCCGAGCATAAAAGGTTGAGAACCGCTGTCTTGGGCCATTTTTTCCTCCATAGATATCCTATTGAAGGAGAGTTGCCAGTTATATTGACAATAAAAATATTGAAGTAAAAGATAAGTCCTCTGGACAACTATGTTAAAACCTTACTTTTTAAAAATATTTAAATTTTTCCATAATATCGATCAGGCTCTGATACGTTATTTTGGCCAACCAATGAAAGATATTTCTAAAAATGTCTTGAAAGAGGATGCACCTGCAACATCTTCAGGAGCCAAAGGAAAGAAAGATGAAAAAAAGAAAGAGGATAAAGAGAAAGTACAAGTAAGTGCATATTTTATAATACGTCACATGCGTTACCTCTCATACAAGTTTAACATTCAGTTTACCTCTCATACAAGTT
>JADKLZ010000003.1:34221981-34255143 GCA_021533235.1 Biomphalaria straminea | reverse complement strand
AAAAAAACATTGCATATACAAAAAAAATTAAGTTGAATATCTGTATTTGTATATGCAATGTTTTTTTAGAAGCAGAAATGAAATTGCCAAATGGCAAGAACTTCAACTTCAAGTAGCAAAAGAAGAGCAAAGAGTAAGAGAAATTTCTGCCCTGGAACAATCAATATCATCCAAAATTGCTATATCATCAGCTTACTCTGCACATGCCAATAGTAGACAGGTCAGATTAAATAGCCTTTTTATTTCATTTTTTGAGCATTTCCTCCTTTCTTTCTGTTTTCTGTTTGATTTGTTATTGAATTCTCATTTTTTCTCAATAGTTGTGCCATAGTATTAACATGAAGTTCTGTGTGGAATGTCGCGACTAATAATTATTAAAGCTTTTTTCCTTCCCTATCTTCTATTCAGCAACACTATTAAAATGCTGTTGTTTCCTTCACAATTGCACACCATCTGTCTCAGTCCTCTGCTTCTCTCAATGAGTCATTGATAGGTGGGTCTAATCCATAATGCCCTATAACTGGCTTTAACCTTATTGAACTGGTCACTCCATCTGTAGCTCAGAGAAGTCTTTAACCTTAGTGAACTGGTGACTCCATCTGTCGCTCAGAGAGCCCTGTGTTCCATGGACTCAATGCTGCTAGTGGAGCCACATTTTCCCTTCAGGTTTTCCAGCTGCAGAGCTTTTTAGTTAGTACATGGATCAAAGGTTTTGATTTCACTTTTCATTGAGCTCAGACAATCACTTGCTTCACTACATTCATTACAATAAACATAAACATAGTTGTTCACCCCTGCTGTAGTAAATCTTTGTTATTCTTCAGTTAATGGACTAAAGGTTCGGATTTTACTTTTCATTGCTTGCTTCAGTACATTCAAGAAAAACATTAAGACTTAACTGTTCAAAACCTAATTAGATTAGTTTGCCTTTACATTTGTTTTTATGTCTGTTCTAATAGCACCATGAGCCTACATTATGTTTGTTAACAGCACTATATAAATTAAAATATTTTTTTTTATTATTCAAAAATTTTCACTCCTTGCATTCTTCCATCTGGAACTATGCCATCTGAGATAATATAAGCTGTGGTTAATACATTTAAATAGTATGCAAGATGAAATAGAAAAAATAAAACAAACATTTGAGTTTCAAGACAATTGTATTTTGAAAAATGAAAAATGTGTGTTTTTAAATGTAGGATGACTCTGAACTAGGTGCACCTCACCTTGGTAAAGTCTACGGAGCAGTGTCTCTGAGAGATGTTTGGACTGACACTGCTGAGCTTCTTATCAAGCAGGTATACTTCAGTGCCTGTAACTTTTTAATTAAAGATGTGCTACTTTTTAATATTGTTTCATTGATTGAATCCATGGAAATTTTGTTTTTTACTACTTAGTGTTTCGTTAAACTTCAGCATTACTGTTATAGTTAAAAAAAAACAAAGACAATAATCAAAATTAGACAATAATAATAATATACTCCTTTTTGAGAAAGAACTATATATCGAGTATATTTCTGTATGTGCCTATTTGATAATTAGTTGGATTCAAACTATTCAAACTATTTAAAGTTCCCCTTTCAGACCTTGTGGTCTGTAGGGCAGATGATGTAAAGGTCATCTGATTTTGTGGCCTATGTTTAACGAGGGTGTCATGTGGCCAGCACAACGACCAACCGCCTTCACTTTTCCCCAACTAATGTCAGGTACACATTTGAGCTGGGTGGACTCAGAGGCGCCCAAGGATCCCGAAATAAAAATCCCAGTCTTCACCGGGATTGGAACCCGGGACCCCAGGTTCAGAAGCCAAGCGCTTTACCGCTCAGCCACTGCGCCTCCTTAATAGTTCTTTGAGATATTACTTGTAAAAATAGGCTCATTAATTAATGTTTATATTATGGATTGATTACAGAAGTATGAGGGCAAAAACATATTAAACCATGCAGTAATTGTATATGTTTTTTAAAAATTATGTTTGTATAGCACCCCATCATACCATAGCATATATAATGCTCTTCAGGGCCATCTTTTAAATAGACATGTGGGAAGAGGGGTTTCTGGAAGCAGGTTTCTTTGCTGCTCAGCTCACAACTCAGCTCAAGTCTAAATCCAATGGTATCTCCATGGTCTTACTGAGATTTACACTTGAACCCGCTGGTTAGGTAGCAAGTTCCTTATGCCACTCAGCCATACATCACTTAAGTGTTTTTTTAACAACATGAATATAATTGTAAACTTTTCAAGACTTACAGCTCTTATGCTGAAGTTGAAATTAACATCTATGTTTTCATTTCAGGTTCAGTATCAAAGAGCAAGAGAATATTTAACTGAAGCTAACATAGCAGCAGAAGTAAGTCTTACAATTCCTCAATATACATTCTATTTCAAGTGAAATATTACTTACAGAGAGCACTAATAGAAACATATGTTAATGTGTTTTCAGGCATTCAATGATAAGCCTTTACAAGCCAGAATTCTGTTCCTTTTTGCCAAACTGGCCTACCATGAAGCTCAATATGGACAAACTGTTGCATTGTGTACTAAATCACAGGTACATATTTTCTCTCCTGTAAATACAAAAGCAGTCTTTAAATAAGTTATTGGAAGATTACATTTAAACTTTGGTTATTTTTTTTTTTTAAAAAAAAACATCATTGTACAGGAATTGGGAGAAGCAGAAGACATATTTTGGTACAAAAGTATAAAGCTGCTAGCTAATGCACTGGTCATGATGAAAGCTGATAAAGAAAATATAAATAAAGTAAGTTCTTGTTCTTTCCTTACATTCTGTACTGAATTTTGTTGATTTAAAGATTTCTATAATGATATTTAAGCATTTCTGCTTAGTTTATTATCAAGCTTAATGGGAAACAAATTTTTCTTTAAAGGCCAAGAGACTATTGATAGAAGCCATAAATGAATTCACTGCTCATGGAGACTCTAATCCCAACAGATACAAGAGCAGCAGATATTATTGTGCTAAACTAGAAGTCAAGTTAGTGGTCATGTTTTAACAAATTAAAATAATAAAATCATTGTTTGATGGTAAAAGATTTAAACAATGAAAGTTTTGTTTAAGATTTAAACTCTTATTTTTGTTATAGCTTTAACCTGAAGCTTAATCAAATTTTACTTAATGAGTAAATTGTTTATGAGAAATAAAACAGCAGCCCTAATAGAAACAGCTGAGACATTATAATAATATTTTAAAAATATCTTTTTGTGATATTGATTGTTGCATAAAAAAGATTTGTTTGATACCTTTCCTTTGTCAGATTACTACAGCTTTACATTGACAATTTACTGTTGAAACTGAAGGTGGACAAATCTGACCAAACACTTGAATTGATTTATGCTGGATGTGAGGTGAGACTTTTATGGATATTTTACAATTTTATGATACACTATGACACATAGCATAGAGGGACTGCGCTACGCTGGGCAGGGCATGTATCCCGTATGGGAGACGAACGTATGCCAAAGGCAGTCTTTTTTGGTGAGCTAAAAGTTACAGAGGCGCCCCACGGAAACGCTTCAAAGACTACCTTAGGCGTCAACTTTTCTTGGCTGACATAGAAGAGAGCACCTGACTGCATGCGGTGTCGGAACAAGACGGCTGGAGGTCACTCACGAAGGCTGTGAGATACACATTTGAGACCAAAATAAAAACTGCTGCCGAGGATAAACGCAGATGATGAAAATTAAATCTAAATCGACCTCCTGTGGACAATTGTTATGCTTGCCTTGGATGTGGCCTAATATGTAGGTCACATTTGGGGCTGCACAGCCATGGGAAATACTGCATTTTTCACTCATCTTCAGACTCGAAGACAAGCCTTATTATTATAATGACACATATTAGAGATAGTTTGCTAAGAATCTGACTGTTTATCATTTCTCTGTAACCCTCTCTCAAAGTCACTAAAAATATTTTTTTTTTTTTGCAGTTTGGTTTTTAGATAAATGATTTTTAAAATAATAGATCTAATGTTTCTGATTTCAAGTAGCTTATTGACAAATTTGTATCTTTTTTTATTTTGGAGTCTAAATTGTGGGTCTTGAGACTAGATATTTCAGGGTTTAGTGTACCTTTTCTGTCCCTCATGTCATAAATACCTATTAAGCATTGAGTTTTACACAGACACAACTACACTCTTCAAAAACTATCTAAAGAATGGTAACACTATACAACGTCTAAAATTCTGAAGGTTAATGTCACTCTTGACCCCAGTTCTATCTATAAAGACTAGAACAGGCAGATTGAAACAGGCTCCATTTCAAGGTGATTTCTTCCAGATGTCTCTCCAAGTTTGATGTTTCCAAGATCATTGATTTCAATTTGTGAAGTTTTATAATGTTGCACTATTTGTTTTTCTTTATTGTTTTTGTATGTCAGTTGTTATAAATACTATTTAACAATACTCCCACTTTGTAATTCTATTTCTATTTATTTTAAATCAAAAGCAATAACACATCTAATAATATATTTTGTATATAACTTTATGTATTTACTATATTATTATTACAATTATTTTATTTAAAAAAATTCTTACATTACCAGCGTTATGAGTCCATAACAAATCAATTAATTCATCTTGGACACTGGCTAGATGCAAGGGAATTAATCATAAAACATGCACTCCTCTTTCAACATTTAGCCATGGAAACTACAGATGCAAATATAAGCAATGAGGTATTTTTTGAGGTATTTTTTTCCAAGTAAATGTTGTAAGTAAATGCTTTAATTATTTAACTTATTAGTTAACAAAATAGACCAATAGCAATACAATAGGAACAGTATTTGATAAATGAAATTTCATATTAAAAGAGTTTGAATTTGGAAAATTATAACCTTTTTTATCCTAGGCTATGAATGTCTTAAAACAAGCTGTCAATTTGTCAGAGAAAATTTTTCATGATGTCCATTCTCTGGTTTCTCTTGCTCAGGTTTGTATGGGTTATACTTTTTAAAAAAAATTCCCTTTTTTTCTAGTGACAAATCATACAATAAATTTTTTAACAAATTTTATACATTCATTCTAAGTTGGTTCATTAACTTTTTTTCTATTCATTAATTGTCATTGTAAGATGAAGAATTTAAGTACAGCTGTGCAGAGAGAGCTAGCAGAAGTGAACATTGAGATGGCTGAACTTCTGACACATATTTTGGCAATCAGACATACAGAGTTGCGCCAGGAGCAGATGCAGCAAGAAAAGAAAACTTCAATCATTCTCCAGATTGAGGAGTTTGTTTGTGAGACACCTGTATATGAAGGACATGATAAAGAATGGCTGGATGTTTGCAAGCAAGTGTTTCATTATGATTTAGTTTAAATTCTAGTGTGCAAAAGCTGGACTTATCTTGAATCAGTGATAAATTAAGTACTTTTGTATTTTCATAAAATATATTTGTAAGAAAACTTTGTCTCCATGGAATAACAAATTAAATTATATGACCAGAATTGAACACAAAACCAAACAAAAAGTATTTAAATTGATTATCAGCTTTTCTAGAATAGTATTTATACTTGAGATTATTTGAAAGTTTATGAAAAGGCACTGTCACTTGAATCAATATAAAAAAAACCCTGCCATCTTTGACTTATAATTATGAGTGAGATATAATGTTTTTAAAATATGTTTTTCTATTTCTTAGTGTTGCTGGGAATGAAGCAATGTCCTATTTGTTAAGTGCTCAAAGTTTGTGTTCCACTGTTATAAGGATGAAAGCAAAGGTAGGTCTTTTTTTTTCTATCATTAGCTTAAGTTGTATAAAACTTTTTTTGCAAAGTAAAATTTTTCTATGTATTATACAAAAATGTATATTATTTCTTTTGTTCAAAAGAAGATACTATTGGTACTTGACTTTTGCAGGTCCAACTTTGTGGAAGGTCTATACCAGGGAGGTTTAAAAAATATAAATGAATAAAAATGCTCTGCGTTTATTTTAACATCATGGGTTTTCCCACGGCCACTTGATGTATATGTATGGTATTGGAAAAAAACTAAATACGTCATTGCCAAACTTTCTGGATGCAAGTGAGATTGGACCATAGCATCCTGAGCATGCTATAAGCATGAAAGTAGCACCATATAAAAGCAAAATAATAATATAAGCTAATTTTCGTGTTCTATCCCAGTGTTTAGTCACTCTAGGGAAACTTCTTCACACTCTTGCTGAATTTGAAAGTCCGGAACCTCCAGCTCAGTGGACTGTCCAAGACATTGTGAGTATTAGAATATACTTGTAATTTTTTTTAAGCCTGACTTATAAAAAACAGACCAATTATACTCTGGGTACTTAACTACATTGAAACCTCATTGAATGTTAGATAATCTTCATGTAATATTGACTATACTATTTCATTTCATTTCCTTAGTTAGACCGTTTTTTTCTTCTGAAGACAATGGAAGCTGTCAGAGCTAACTTATAGTTAATTTTTATAGAATTGACCACACCATTTTACTTATTCATGAGTTGGTAATAACAGCTGTAACTTTTCTGTATTCTAACAATATTTGCTTGACATGTTTTGAATGTTCCTTCAGACTAGAAGTCCTAGTCCAAATATCCAGCTGGATGATGGGGGATGGCAGCAGGCTGGGTATGAACCGTGGACCATCATGATGACCAAATGGCAGTCCAGGGCCCATACTGCATGACCTGGCAGCCATCACTATGATGATTACAAATGATATTCTCTTTCTATAACTTGTCAGGAAATAATGAAAATGCAACTTGCTGCTGAAGAAGCTGAAGCCGCTGCAGCTGTGGCTGACATAGATGTTGAGGCTGAAGAGTCTGAAGATGATTCTAGCATACTGCCATCAGAAAATCAAGTTTCCAAATTGCAGCAAGAACTCTTTGATGTTGAAGAAAAGAAAAGAACGTCTAAGTACAGGGCTCAGATAATACAGAAACAGGTTTGAAAAGTATTAGTCACACTTCCTCTTTCTTGTTAGCTGAAGAAAAAAATTATTATTCTCATAGCTATGGGTCAGCTTTAAACATATGATCATTTTAACCCTATACATCAGAAGATATTTAACCAATCAATTATTGTGATACATTGTGGTTTTATCTTCCAGCTGGAACAAGACAAATCTCTTCATCTTTTTATGTGTGCCAGTGAATATTTGTATCAAGGCTTAACTCTTTGTCTTCAGAATCAAATTCTGGTAAGTGTAGCTAGCTGTAGTAACATTCATATTTTACATGTTTGTGAACACCTTGAATTCAATGTTATTATCTTTTGATCTACCTAAAGCAATTAAGTTGGTCTAACTATGCTATTATATATGTCTGAAGGGGACATTAGAATACTTTATTTCATTTTGTTGCAGATGTTATTTAATAAATAAATTATATAATCTTCTATGCCATCGTCTCATCTACCAGAAGTGCATGAGAGATTTTGATAATGTGCATTTTTCTTGGTGTGTGTATGAGCAGTATGCTCTTAGTCTTCTTGTTGAAAATAATAATACAAATTAATGTAAACAGTTTTATTTTGAATATTGTCAAAACAGTACAAATAGTTTTACAAAATGGATATTGAATCATACAGCCAAATCAGAAGTATATATTTAATGAAAGTTTGTTTCTAAATGATTACTTATATTGTGGAACTGTTTATTCAACATTATAAGCAACTTCTTTACACTTAACAACACTTAACAACAGGATGTAGCAAGTGTTGCCTCGTATGAGCTTGTGAAATTATTGGCTCAGTTTGATCCTCATGCTTCTTCCCTCATGCTGGCTCTCCATCAGGTAAACTAATTGGGCGCTTATTTATTCAATTTAAATTTGATCTTTTTATACTGTAAAGCAATAGAAATTGTGATACATTTTTCAGACATGTTAGATTTTTTATAGATAATACAATGACCTGCTATTGTGTAGTTAACATGATGACCAGTGGTTGTGTAGTTAAAACAATTACCAGCTATCATTACATATTATGGTTTCATATAGAGCAGGGACTAGTTGTGAACAATTTGTAACTATTTTTTAAACTCTTTAATCTAAATCCTTGGCACATAGAAAAGCTTCATTGTTCTTTTTATGTTTTAAGTTTTTGTCCATGTTCAAAACTGGTAATTAGCATCAACATAAAAAGATAATTTCTTTTTATTTTTAAATATATAATCCCAACAGAGTTGTCAGACTTCTCTGAAGCTTGAGAAACTGCTCATTTCATCTTTGCCTGACCCTTCAACTTCTAAGCTTGCTGCCATTTTGCACCAGAAAAATCATCTGCTTATGAAAGACGTCACAACCAATAACAGTGTGAGTCCCATCTACAGAGAGCTGAAGTTGTCCTTGACTGCAGACTGGCAGGTATGTGAACACAGTCAAAGTCAAAGCATCAACTACACCCATTAAAAATGTCTACATAATATATTACTAACACAGATTTGATTTGATTTTAATTTTAGGCACATCGGCACAGTTTAGGCCATGTCGTGCCCTATTACTAACACATTTTTAGTAGATGATTATACATTTTTAACAAGTAACTATTGAGGCTTAAATTCAAAAAATATTTTTACCAACATAATTCTGCACGCAATGAGATAAATAATTGGTGCAAAGGTAAAATTCCTATATAATTGTTATTCTCTAGCTTAAGCAATATACATGAATTTTTTTCTTTCAATTTTTAGGCTGGAAAAAAATTAGAAGTGTCAACCAATCATCAAGATTTGTTAAAAGAGTTTCCATCTAATTACAACTTGATTATACTACAGCATTCTCCTGATAAGTAAGTCTGTTCATAAAGCTGATTAAATAATGGGACATTTTAGTGAACAAGCATATGGAGAAAATGTAAGAAAGGCTCAGCAAAAGTGTCCCACCTGCCATGCCATTCCTCAATGGGGCCATGCTGCTCTTTAATAGTTAGATTAGCAATACAAAAGATCCCCTCCTGTGCTTGGCCTTCAACCTAGCTAGGATGGGGAAACCTGGGCTAAGCTCAAGGAACTGTGTATAACAATAGAGGGATGTAATCAAATAATTATCTAGTTTTTGAGAGACCTCTGGGTAAAATCCATTATTAAGTCTCTGGTCCTAAAGGGGCACACGTTTCATCCTTAATGGGCACTTATAGAGGTTAAAGAAAAGGCATAAGTCAATTAGTCTGTCACTTGCTTGCACTAACCAGATTTCTGAAAGAAGGGGAGAACTTTGTCAGATGGTCTGTTACAGCAGATAGCAAGGGGAGAACTTTGTTAGATGGTCTGTTACAGCAGATAGCAAGGGGAGAACTTTGTTAGATGGTCTGTTACAGCAGATAGCAAGGGGAGAACTTTGTTAGATGGTCTGTTACACCAGATAGCACAAAAGTTAAATCTTAAAAAATGATTACGAAATATAATTCATAAAAAAAAATATCTAAAAGCTGATTTTATGTACATATTTTATTATGAGTTAGTAATGTCTCTGTGGCATTTTACGTCTCTAGAGACGATCTTTTCCCCTTGCAAGCTCTTGTGTGACTAAAGAGGCCGATCCTTGATACACAGCTGCGATCGCAGGTTGGGCATATGTAGTCACCAGGCGCCGTTGCACTTTCACCCTTCTTTCTGCTTCTGTTGTGTATGGCATCTGCAATCAAAGACCCCTTCTTTATGCTCTCTCTCCAAGTGGATCTATCTTGTGCCACCTCTTCCCAGTTGCTGGTGTCGATCTTAAAGAGCTTCATGTCCCGTTTGCATACATCTGTATAACGTAAGAGTGGACGACCAGCGGCTCTTCTGCCTTCTATTAGATCGCCATACAGAATATCCTGTGGGAGTCGACCTACTGGCATTCTACGAACGTGGCCAAGCCAGCCAAGGCGTCTGCTGCTGATAACAGAGCGGATGTCCTGGCAACCTGCTCTTTGTAACACTTCCTCGTTGGTTATCTTATCTTGCCACCTTATTTTAAAGATCCGCCTTAGGCATCGGAGGTGGAAGACATTCAGCTTTTTTTCCTGCCATGAGTATGTTGACCACGTTTCACTTCCGTATAGCAAGGTGCTCAATACACAGGTCCGGTAAACTAGAGCTTTAGTGCTGTTAGTCAGCAATATGTTGTCCCAGACTCTTTTCTGCAACCGTGACATGGTGGCCATTGCCTTGGCTATCCTGTTGTTAATGTCATTATCCAGTAGAGTGTTGTTGGATATGATGGAGCCAAGGTAACAAAAGTTGTCTACGATCTCTAGTGGTTGGCCATTAATGTTTATTTGAGGTGCAGCATTAGTGTTTTGTACAAGTACCTTAGTCTTGCCCTGACTGATGTTTAAGCCGAACTTCTGGCAAGCAGCAGATAGTTTGTCAACTAGGAACTGTAGCTGGGTATCAGAATCAGCCACAATAGCTGCATCATCAGCATACAGGAGTTCTCTGATGAGTAACCTCCTGACCTTGGTTTTAGCTCGCAGCCTTGAAACATTGAATAGCTTTCCAGAGGATCTTGTATGGAGAAACACACCATCGTTTATGTCGTTGTATGCGTAATGCAGTAGACAGGAGAAGAATATGCCAAACAGAGTGGGTGCGAGCACACATCCCTGCTTGACACCACTGCAGACCTCAAAAGGTGCTGATTGGGCTCCATTAAATTTGACAGTGCATTTAGTTTCCTCATGGAAGCACTCAATGAACCTCAGTAATTTGGGAGGGCAACCTATTTTCCTTAGAAGTTTGAAGAGGCCACTTCTGCTGACCATATCAAAGGCTTTAGTCAAATCAACAAAAACAATGTAAAGGGGTCTGTCTCTCTCTCTGAATTTCTCCTGCAGTAGTCGTAGAGAAGATATCATATCTATAGTGGATCTACCACTCCTGAATCCACACTGAGACTCGGGGTAGACTCTAGAAGCTATCACTTGCAGCCTAGATAGTGCCACTCTAGCAAAGATCTTGCCCACTATACTGAGGAGAGAGATACCCCTATAGTTGTTGCAATCACTCCTATCCCCCTTGTTCTTGTATATTGTGACAATAGTAGCATCACGCATGTCTTGAGGGACATGACCTGTTTCCCAACAACGGCAGAGGAGAGTATAGAGTTCGGGGAGCAGGAGTGATTCGTTGGCTTTAACTACTTCCACTGGGATACCATCACTTCCTGGAGATTTTCTATTTTTCATGCAGTTAATTGCTTTTTTGAGGTCACTAAGGCTCGGAAGCTCATCTAGGCATTCCAATACTAGAAGATCTGGTAGAGAAGCCAGGGCGGCATCGTCTACTGTATTCTGTGTGGCATAGACATCGAGGTAGTGTTCTGTCCATCGTTCTAGCTGCTTGGTTTGATCTGTAATCTTTTCTCCAGATTTGGATAGAAGGGGGGCAGGCTTTGACACTCCTGGACCCAGAGCCGCTTTAATGCCATCAAACAGAGCTTTACTATTTCCTGAGTAGAGACTTTCTTGGATTTTGTTGCAGGTATCCCTCCAAAAGTTATTTGCACATTGTCTAGCCATTTGTTTCGCCTCTTTATTAGCACTTTTGAAGGCCTGCAAAGATTTTGGACTAGGCTTTGTCTTGTGAGCGAGGTGTGCAGATCGCTTTTTCTCGATGCAAGGTTCCATAAGTGCTAGATTTGCCTCAAACCAGTCTGCATTTTTGTGTTTTTGAGGCCCAAAGGCGGTGATTGCCGAACTGTAGATTACATCTCTTAATTTCTCCCATCTGATAGAGATATCTTCTTCATCACTTAGCGAGGGGATTGAGCTGTTCAGGAGCTCGCCAAAGAGTGCAGCCTTCTCTGGGTCACCTACATGGTTGACGTTAATTCGTCTAGTTCTAGGTTGAGTGGAAGTATAGGCCTTCTTGAGAAGTAGTTTGATCTTGCTTAGTACTAGTGAATGGTCTGAGTTGCAGTCCGCACTATGGTATGAGCGGGTGTGGATGACACTTTTCAGATCCGTCCTACGGGTGATACAGAGGTCAAGCTGGTGCCACCTTTTTGAGCGTGGGTGTTGCCAAGAGACTTTGTGGCGTTCCTTGCCAGAGAAGAATGTATTTGTTACACACAGTTCATGAGAGCTACAGAACTCGAGTTAGTAATGTAAATATATAAAAATAAGATATATGTAATTTTTTTTTCTTAGTCTTAGTAGGCCTACTGTTTTTTCTATTTTTTCCTGATGTTTGTTTTTTTTTTGCAGGAAATTTCTTTATGGTTCTATTCTTGATAAACCAAAGGGTTCTGTAATGGGAGTTTCAAAAGCAAAGGATAAAAGTGAGTGCTAGAATAGCTAGAATATAATTCTCAGAAGAAATGTGTTCATGCAGTCTTGTAAAAGTGATGCATAAATAGATTATTATGATATTGCAAAATTTCATTTTTTACATTTTTTTTAATAAATCAGAAAGATTCTTTATCACTAAAAAAAGTGCTATCTGCTATATGATGTAGAGGTAATCTATGTATGTTTTTTTTTTTTTACAGACTCTATATCATATGGACTCTTAAATTAAAATGTATACATTTTTATATGAAAACAATTAGCCATGAATATTTGTGATAAAATTTTAATGTTTTTTTTTTAAAGACATTATGTGAAGTTCAATATTTGTGAAACTCTGTAGTGTCTTAGTTTTATTTGTATTTTATTCAGCTGATAAAATCAGAGATAATCAGAGTGCCTTACGAGAAACTCCTGTAACAGAAGGTGGACTCATTGTTCAGTTGTTATTATTTAACTCTTAACTCTTTCTCTCCTAACTGACGATACCAACGTTGTTTCCACCAGAATGTGGTAAATTATTACGGAGAGAAAGAGCTAAAAAAACTTTGACCTGTTTATTTTCTTTTCTTATTTTTTTTTTTTAGTTTCTTAATTTCTGCTTAACTTACATTGACAATTGATATATCAATGTAAATATAGAGTGCTATTTTTCAGCGCTATGTATTTTATGATATAAAGATGTGGAACATAATAAAAAAAAAACACAATTTTTTCAAAGCTATGTTCATCATGATGTAGAGATATGGAACATAATGAAAAAAAAAACTTTAAAATTAAAAAAAAAATAAAACCAAGAAAGGGACATCTAAATGCAATTATGAACCATTAACACATTTTTAATCAAAGAAAGTTGAATACATACAAAATGAAACCTAAATTTATTTGATTAGATTTCAGCAGAGCCAGAATATTTAGTACACCTGTCAATTATAACAGTCTTCTAAGTCTGGTGGAAAAAGTGAAAGCCTACAAGCAACAGCAGCAAACAGTTCTGCTGCGTAGAGAATTTCACTGTGTCCAAGTGGCACAGAGAGAGAAGATGATGGAGAATGTTGAGACCAGCCAGAAGATTCAGATTAAGGTCAGTAAGAACTCTGACACTTTGAAATGTAGTTATACTGCATGCATTTAATAAACATTTTATTATTAAGCATTAAGTCTTTATTATATCTTGTTCAAAAGATTCCCCCTCCCCACCCCAAAAAAAACCCCTGTTTAATAGGTAAATATTACAAAACTTTAACAAATTTACATCTTTTTTTTTATATTTTTACATTTCAATTAAGTGGACTGAAAATTTCTTACTTTTTTTTTTTTTTCAAGAAAATGATCCACAGTTTGTTTTGTTTTATCATTTACATGTAATGAGAGTGCAAAAAATGCTTAACTTATTTTACTTTGAACTAGATTATGTTTGATTTAAAACCAAGAATATTTTTCAGATAGAATTTAACACTGTCTTTCCTAATTGACAATGCCAATGTTGATTTCACCCCAATAAATTAAATTGATTTTTTGATTTATAATTTTTAATTTGTAATGTGTAAAAAGAGCATGCATTCTGCTATAATTCAATACCAAATATAACATTTTCTGAAAACGAACAAAAAAGGTTATTAAAGTTTAATCCTAACAGGATAGTGAAATACAAATGAACAAAATGAATAATTCTATCTGAACAAGGAAAATAATTACGAGAGAAAGAGTTTAAAAAAATCATTGGTCATGGACTTAAAAAGTAACATTAAGCTTAACACAATAATCTACCTTTAAAATTTTGCATTTACTTAGATTCTTACCAACTAGATCCAATACTTTCTTTTTACCTTGTTTATAGGTAGCTGAAAACTATGATGAAGAAGAAGCTGAATTAGAGTCTCTATTTACAAATATTGTCAATGAAATGAATTATTATCTGCAACCTGTTCTAGAACCTGTTTGTCATTCCTTAAGGTAATACATACTTTTTTTTTATTGCCATCATATGTTCATCTTAGGGAAGAAATATTACACTATTATACTTGTTTGTTTTATTTCTCTGTGTAGATACACTCAAAAAGCAAAAACAAAAGCTTACATTGAGTGAAGGGAGAGCATTGTTCAATTATGTCATATTTCACAATGTTGCAATTTCATTTACCCTTTTCTAAATAAAACAAACTTAATTATTACCACTGTTTGATTAGCTAATTCGTTAATTTTTAAAATTAATTTGTGTGTTCATTGATAATCAATAATTGTGCAAAATTTTAACCTGATCCGAGAATGAGCGGAAGAAAAAAAGTGCAAACGAATCTACCCAGACAGACAGACAGATTGACTTGATAAAAGCTTTGTAAAAACTTAATGCAGTCAATAATTATAAGCTATAAACATAATTTATGATGTTCATTAAACTATAAAAACACAAAAAATAGACCCTGAGATTATCTAAAACATTGTAGATTATCACAGTTATTATAGTTTTAGATTTAAAAACAAATAAAATTAAAATATTATATTGAGTCAAAACTAAGCTTAGTTTCTGAATAGTCAAGTCTCTACCTACTTTATGAATAGAAAATATATGCTACATAGACAATCTATGTACAGGTTTATGAAAATGTTGCATAAATTAGTTTAACAAATCTTCAGTGCAGCTTTTTATGAGACCAAGCAAGCTTTTTTTTTAAAAGCTGCTCATCATTTGGTTATGAATGTTACCACCTGTTCAAATTTAATTGCAAATGCTTGTAGAAGAGATAAACCATTTGAAAACATTTACATATTTTCATATTAGTATGTAAACTTCTTTACTTTTATAAATTCATACTTGTAAATAATCAACATTGTCTACTTCTATTTCAGGTATCCTAACAGCTCTGTGGGTATGAACATTGCAGGGCAAGATGTGACAACCAAGATCAGTAAAGAAACTGCCACACCACAGAATGAATGCTTGGTTTTGCTGGCAGACATTGACCTAATGGAGCTTCCCCTTGAAGCCTGTGTGCATCTACAAATAGTAGAAGGTGTCATCTCTGTCAGTAGAGACTTCTCCTTGCAGCTGCTGCGTAAACGTGTGCCAGAAGAGAAAAAAGGTTTTTTTTTTTTTTTTTTTTTTTTTACTTTCTACTATAGTAAATCAACAAGCAAAAAAGTAATTTAAAAAAATCAGTGAATGTTTTTAACTTCATAATAATTGTCATAACTATACAGATAAACTTTTTAAAATTTTAATTTAATGTTAAAAAATGACCAAAATTCTGAATTTTTGATGTACTATCATTTTGTGTTTTATGTTCTCATATATAACTTTTAGATGACTGTTTATGTGATATGTGGTCTTTTTAATGGTCCTGGGTTTGAACCATGATTATTGCCATTCCCCAAGGTCCTGTGGGAGGTTTGGGCTTTGATTTAAAATAAACCAAACAAAAATTCTAGAATAAAAAAAAAACAAATTATTTTTTTTCATGAACTTATCAGTAGCAGGAATGAAATGCCAGCATCCCAGAGTTTAATGCATTAAAAGATCATCTTCCAAGAAACTTTGAAGTGGCCATATTCATTAATTCTTATGTACATTCTTTTCAGATGAAAAAGAAGAAAAAGATGCCAAGAAGAAAACCTCCAAAGATGCTGTCAATGTTAATTCAAGAATTCCTGGAGCAAGGGATGCTAAACAAAAGCAAACTAAAGTTGTTAGTCAATAATTATGTACATTTCTTTTTCTTTAAATGTTATTAGATCAAGCAAATAATCTTGTGTCTTAAATTATATAATTTGCAATTTAAAGGAAATATATAACATTTAATAAATATTAAGAGTTTAGTACTTTTAGTTAAAACATTACATTTTTAAATGAGAATTTGTTGTTAAAAACTGATTTGTATTTATTTTTCTAAGTGAATGTGTCTTTCACAGGTTCCATTAAACAGATTAGTTCAACCATGGCAAACTGAAGTGAATACAAATAATTTTAAATGTATCCTTTATTCCTTATTGTGTTGTCATTTAGTGTAGCTCTTGCTACATGGTAATCACTTTTAACCATAATTTATTTTTATATGGACTATTTTGTTCCATAAATAAATCCATACCAGCATTGCTGTTGCTCAGTTTACCAAGGAGTTGAAAAGTATAATACTGGGATATACAATAATATAATAAATACCCTGCAAAAAATATCTCCAACATCAACAGAACTTTTTCCATGTCCTCATTGACTTTCAGAAAGATTTTGACTATGAAAAAATACAATATAAACCAAAACATAATAAAAGTTACCCAAAACCTCTATAAGCAGATCATTAGTGCAGTGTACTTCAACAACCTTGTCTTACCTTGGAGACTGGTTTAATACCACAGTATGAGTGAGATAAGGCTGCATACTCTCACCAACTCTTAAAAGGATAATGGAAAATGCTTTCTTGAGCTATAAAGGTTCTGTAAGCATTGGATGAAGTAAAATTACTAACTTGTGCTTTGGACGACATAGATGGTCTGGCATTGACAGAAGAAGAATGAGCTGAATTGGTGATGTGCATAGACACGATTTTCCCAGCATATGATATGCAACTCAATGCTGAAAAAACACTTTATGACCAATAGCCAGCAGGGCTTTAAAAGGAACATCAGCATTGGTGCTGATAATTGTCAGTGGCTTTAAATACCTTGGAGCTATTGTATCAGATGAAGGAACCATACCTGAACTACTGGCCAGAATTGCTTAATCTACAGCAGAACTTGTAAAACTCAGAACAATCTGGACAGACAAAGGCATAGCCCTCAACACTAAAATCAGACTGATGTGCTTGCTGGTCATGGCCATATTCTTTTATGCATGCAAATCTTGGACTCTGACTGCAGATCTCAAGAGGAGTATCCTAGCAATGAAGTGAAGATGTTACAGAAAGATCTTAGATATCACGTACAAAGACAGCATCTAAAACAAGTAATGTAGCATTTGGATCCCATAATCACCTGCCAAAAAACACTATCTAAAAATGTAACTCAAACTCTATGGTTAATCTCAAAGTCCTCAGGGCTAGCAAAGACCTTCCTTCAGGGAACTGTACCAGGAGAGGAAGACAGAGAAACAGTGGAAAGACAACATCAAAGAATGGACAGGCCTGTGAATGAAATTCTATCAAAGGCAACGGAAAGAAAGGAATGAAGAAAAATGATTGACAGATCTTGTATGATGCCCCAATGGTACAATAGACTAAAGGATAGGTGATTTTATTCTCAATTTGTTACTTGATGTTAAATGTTCTCTGTAATTTCTTCTTGTAGTAAAATTACTGTAAATTTTATTAATGGGTATACAGGTTTCTGAAAAAAAAAGCAATTTATATCAGACTTAAAATAACAGACTTTGATATTTTTAAATAGGAGGACAATGTATATGACTTGAACAAAGACAACAAATTCAGTCCATAGAATGGTTGCCTATAATAGTAAACTATATGGAACTTAAATTTTGTTTGTTGTTAAAATGCTAAGACAAATTTTGTACAGTTAATTTTGTTCTGGAAAAAAATAAAAAGTAAATATATTAAAACTGTATGAACTTGACTTTGCATAGACATTGTTGATCCATATTTGGAGTGTTCAGATGGAGAAAGGAAGAAACCTATAGAGGTTATGAATAACATCTTGACTACTTATGAATCTCAATTTACATCAAGGTGGCTGGGTGTCACAGGAAGCATACACACACCAAGGTATCAACACAGATTTGTCTTTTAAATGGTTCTGTTCAACTTAGTACTTATAAACATACATTTGTATAGACTTTTGATAGTTTCTGTTCAACTAAGAATATAGATTTTGATAGGCTCTTTTAATAGGCTCTTTTAAATTAAGTAGATATAATATAGAATTTAAAAGTCTCTCTTGATATTGTACGATACAGTATAGACAGATATGCAAGAAAGTTTGTGTTTAAATTATAAACAACTGAATAAAAAAGTTTGTTTTTTTGTAACTTTTGTTTGCTGAATAAAATTAATTTATAAAATATTTCTTCACTTTTTCTCATTAATAAAATTATGTGTTTCAGCCTGGGAGAATGGGAGATTTACATTTCTGAAAGCAGTGCATTTATTTTCTATGGTTTTGAAAGATTTTTATCCTACATCCCACCCTCAAAGTTGGCAACACTCAATATACCAGGTTATACTTTAAAACTTAAAATATATTATTTAGTCTTGTTACAAATCCTAAAGAAGTTACTTTGTAATTTAATTGTTCAATTCTAAAAACATTATTTTCATTTACTTTCCACAGATTGCAGTATTTTGTTCTCATTTGATCTTTCTGAAACAGCTAAAAGTTTTCAAAGGCAGAGCAAACTTGATCTCCATAAATTGTAATAGTTTTGATAATTTTTTCATGTTTATTGATTTATAATAAATTGTACATTTGCTTTGTTAATAATATCTCGATGGAATTAGCAGTTTCTGAAATATTGTGATTAAAGTCAAAGTCATTTCTTAGGTCTGCGTGCCTACCTCTTACATCACTTTTTATTTTACTGACCATTAATAATAATTATAACCTTTATTATCCATAAGGAAATTTGTTTTACAATTGTGCATCACCTATTTTACAGACCCAGTCTATTATCTCTGGAAGCACCTGTAGAAATGGTGATGCTTTCAAGCTTGTCAGGAGTGAAATGTATCATAGGCAACCAATGGCATGCATCTCTAAATGAAAATGCCATCAAGCTAGAAGAGACTATGGAATGTAGGCTTAAAACCTTTTTTCTGTTTCTTAAATACATAGCTACAAAATTATTACAATACTATTGTTTAAGAATGCTGGGAAGGATTAAATATCTTTCACACTAACTAAAGAAAAGTTTCTTAAATTGTTGTTTAAAAATGATCTAAAAATTATTAAAGATGTCACATATCCTTGAAAAGAATTATTCTTTATCAATTTTTTTTGTAATATATAATTTCATGGGCATCTTAAATTATTGTGGAAAGATTCTGCTTGAAATACATTTTGAAGTGTGATTAGAGAACATGTCAAATTACACGTGTTATAAGGATTATATTTAAATTAGACTATTTCTTCTTTAGATTTACTTAAAAAAGGTTATTGTACTGGTCAAGCATTACACATGATTCAAAACCCCATCAAAGCTTACACTCTGTCAAAACTTGACTCAATGGCAGCCAAATCAGGTTAGAATAATTATTGAACAAAAATTCTTGGGCTTTTAATTAATATGTTTTCATGTTGATTGAAATAAATTTTAATCGATAAAAAAAAAAAAAAGCTGTGATTAGAGTTTGTTAATTTTATAAACCAAAAATTGTTATACTCTGATTGACTTATTATTTTATGGTTGGTTACATGTAGCCTGACTGGTATAGCACTTGGCTTCTGAACTGAGGGATTCTAAATTCGAATCTTGGTAACTACAGGAATATTTAATTTTGGGATTTTTAGAGTGTCCCTTAGTCCACCCAAGTCTAAAGGGTAACTGACATTAGTTGGGGAAAGTAAAGCAGTTGGTCATTGTGCTGGATACAGAATTGTCAATCATTGACCCTAGGAACAGATGAGCTTTACTTCATCTGCCCTATAGTTTGCAAGGTCTGAAAGAGGAACTTTTGAAAACAATGTCTAAATGTATCCTATATTTAAAACACCAGTTTGTTTAAAAATAAATGTACATATCACAAGGTTAAAACTATAGTTTTACTACTGGTAGAAGCATTCATACTTGTATGACTGAAAACTACATTCATTTTAATTTTTACATTAAAAGAAATAGGGAAAATCAATCAAATAACTTTTAAAAATCTATTTATAATTGTTATTTTGCATTTAATTTATATTTTAAAAAATGCTGTTCAGGTCAGAAATCTGCTGAATCCAAATCAGATTCTAAAGCCAATAAGAGTCAAGCTGCTGATCCTACTATGATGCAAAGGCCTAGTTTGCCTGAGTCAGGGGAAATTGAAAACTATCCTGTAGTAACCAGAGCAGTCTTCAATACAGTGTGCTATGGAATGCCAAATTTAATTGTTACGCAGTAAGATAAAATATATACAGCATTTAATTTTCAATAAAAAACAAAAATACTTATAAACAGAACAATATGTCAGATATGATTCAGCTGATACAATTTTTATATTTTTTGAAATATTTTGTACTTTAATACATTGTTTTGAAAGAAACTTATTATTCTATTATGGCAACAAAAGACTAAAACTGTCATAAGTTTAAGATATAAACAAATCCATTGGATGTTAATATTTAAAGTTCTCAGAATGTTTCTGTATGTCTGTTGTACATTACAATTATTATTATTTAACAATTTTTCTGTTTCTTAGTTTTAAAATAAAATTTTGGTTTACACTTAACAAGATTAAAATGAAAATCAAGCTTTACACTTGTAAAGATTAATTAAAAAACAAAACAAAGTCATTATAGTTAAATATTTTGTTTCCACTAATCAAGCTCTTAATATAAATTCAGATTGATGACACAACACTGAAATCAAAACAATAAATAAAATTTTAATGAAAATGTGACTCTGAAATTATGGAATTTTTTATATGTATTTAAATTGTTATATTGACATATTGAATAGCAGCTACATGAACTAACTGTACTGTAATTCAAGAGAAACAACTAAACATTGATGAATATGTAAACATGAGCACATATCTGTTTTAAAAACATTCTCCGTTAGGACATACATTGTATTTGAAAAGCATGTGAATTTTGCTGTTTATAATGACATACAATGTATGTGTAAAGAACATGACTTCTGCTGTTTATAATGACATACAATGTATTTGTAAAGAATTGAACTTATGCTGTTTGTCTCCCTACAAATGACTAAATTAGTACAGCAGCAACTGTGACATGCTTGAGTCAATGTCTTCAGTCACAATTATGTTTCCCATACATTAAAAAGAAATAGGTTTTATTTCTTTGATATTTATATATGTTGGTATTGTCTATTACAACAAAACCTACTATGTATGTTGATTTTTATTTTCAAAAATAGTTTTTAAAATTTCCTATAAACTGTGATACATTTCATAAAATTTTTGACGACATTAAAGTAACATAGGATATATATATATATATAATCAATGTAATTATTGCTCGATAAATACTCATACTTTTAATCTCAAAAAAGTTCCTATAATGTTTAGCCCCCCCAAAAAAATTGAGTTTTTATCTTGACATATATCATTTTTTTAAATTTTCCATTGTTTTTATGACAGAACTTAATAAATAGTATTTTAAACTTTGCCTTCAGCCATTAATTAAGCTTTACATGAGTTCATTTCACTTACCCTTCATTACTTTGAAACCATGAAACCTCCAAAAATTATTATATTAGTTAGAATGACTCTTTGTGAAATGTTTGAACCTGACACTTTTAAAATAAAATTACAATGATATGTGTGCAAGTTATTAATCATTATATGCTTTTTGTAGAGGTTTTTTTTTCCACTTGTTTTGGGCCCATAAAGTAATAAGAATAAATTGTTTAAATGTTTTTGATGAAATTGATTGATAGAAACACTGAGTTTATTTCTTCATTCTCTACACGTTCATCTGACACATTAACTAATGAAAACATACTTATTATCAAACATGAACTAAAAGATAAAATCACTAGATCCATATACACAAACATGGAATTGTTTTGACATCATTGAATGTCACTAATGGAAATAGGATTCTCTTCAGCTTTGAAATCTAAACTGATCAGTCTTCTTTTTGATTGAAAATAATTGCACAATGACTTTTTTAAGATGCTATTTTTAATAGTTAAAACATCTTTCAGTTATTGTGTTATCATAACACCTATTTATTCATATTGAAATAGCCAAAAAAAAAAGTTTTATGAAATCTTAAGCAAGAAAAATTTATGATAATTAACTATTTCCCAATAGTGGCACTGTTTATGGTATTAGTTATTAATACCAGTTTTTTAAGCTTTCATATTATTTCTACATAACATATTTAAGAACATTAATAAAGTTAATATCAAATGGCTTTTACCCTCTCATTAATTTTTTTTTTTCTACTTACATAGTTAATGTATGGATGAAAAATAGTTCACAAATACATGGTTTTAAATCACTTGAATCAATAAATTACATTTCAAATGCAAACATTTCCAATGATGCTATCTAACCAACACAGAACACTGTGTGTGACAGACTACTGTACAATGAATCATAGTTTTGGACAATGATGGATGTGGCTGGGTACTTTGAACATCAGTAAAATATCCTCAACTTATTTCCATTTCAAATAAGTTGTTTGTTTTACTTGGTCCCTCGAATAGTTGGTTGATATTCCATTATTTGTACTGTAAGGGGCACTATCCTGAACATTTTCTAAATCATAATGTGGAGTTAAGACACATGAATTTCCAAAGTCAATTGTTTATTATGCATACTTAAAAAAAAAAAAAAGCAACCAATTTTGCACTGGCATCAGTATGTTTGTATGGAAATTTTTTATGAAACTTTTTTTTAAAATTATTGCAAGGCCACAAATTCTTTTTTTTTTTTTAAGGAATCTTTTGGATTATAAGATATCTATAAGATGGATGATTACATGTTCTCAAAGCTCACAGTTTCTACAAACATTCTTATAAAACATTTCAACCAGCTTTAATACAAAAAATATTAGCAATCCATAAAAATAGTATGAAGTGAAGATTATCCATAAAATCCTGTGTAAAAAAAAACCAACAATATGTCTTAAGTTCTTCAGTTCAAGTGTAAAACACCTTAGTCTCTCAGAGCCAAAGACAACCATGAATTTTGTTTCATTCAAGCATGAGTTAACCATTTAGAGAAAATAGATAAATGTATTAAGTACAAGAAAAAAAAATGCTAACTACTTATAATGCAATGCTAAAAGTACGACATACAAATTTATGTAATACAAAGTTTCTTATTTTCAAAGAGCAACTAGTTCATTAAAAAATCTCAATTCAAAAGGATTAACAAATATAATTTTTTGTAGAAAGTTACAAAATCCCATTATTTTGACAAGATTTAAAAATGCTTTAGTTTTAATAATTTTTTACATAATTTTTTTTATACAAAGAAAGTTGATAACAAGAGAAAAACTATAGTGATATGTAACTCTAAAATAATATTTATACTTAAAATGGCAATAAAATGTTGGACTAGTATTAAGTAGTTTAAAATAACAATTTATAAAAAAAAATGTTTCAAAACGTTTTGCTTTATTTCCTATTGCAAACAAGTTCTTATTTAATTCAATTTATAGAACAATTTATTACAATAAAGCCTACTCATACACATCTATATGTTTGAATCATTTCACATTGTGATTTAAAAAAACAAAAAAAAAATATATTATTGTTTTAGCCATAGGTGTGACACTGGCTATCTGGATACCTCAAGATGATTGATTCATCATTGTGCTGTTAAAATAGTGTTCGTCATCTTAATCACTTTAAATGCATCATCAATAATAATAATGGTAGTAAATAGAATTCAGCTTCCTACAAGTTTTTAGCTTGATTGGCAAAATATGATTTTTGGTCTACATTTTCCTCTGCGTCTGCTCTTGAACTTGTCATGAAAGTCTTTTGGTGAACAATATTAATAATGTCACAGCAGCCACAAGTGACAAAATGAGATCTGTTTCAACTCTGTTCCCATGGTTACATGCATCTTTATCACAGTTGAGAATACATCCTCGTAATGTCTTGTCGTTGAATTTGAGTACACGCATCCAGCCACAGTGGCTCTGTCTTCCAATTTCTGTCTCAGAATTAGTTCCCCCATCATCAACCACACAGTCACGAACCACAACTGAGTACTTGGTGGATTCTATAAAAAATAATGAATGAATTTTTATGAAAAAGTGACAGATATAATTGATATATAAAGTTAAAATAAAATGTATACAAATTCTATAGTTTAGAGCACATTTTCTCAAGTGTAAACTTTTAAGGTTAAATGATCCGTACAAGATGTGAAGTAAGACCAGCTGAAGAGCAATCTCTATGATCATAATATCATTCAGTTTGATTTATAGGTATAGTCACATCAACACAATAATTTTGTCAATGTGGAACATTAGCTTTTGAGTTAACAACCAATATACACCAGAGTTTTTTTTAAGTGTAGAACTTGAGCTCCTGAGTTAACAACCAATATTCACCATAGTTTTTTTAAAGTGTAAAACTTGAGTTCCTGAGTTAACAACCAATATACACCAGAGTTTTTTAAAGTGTAAAACTTGAGCTCCTGAGTTAACAACCAATATACACCAAGAGTTTTTTTAAAGTGTAGAACTCGAGCTCCTGAGTTAACAACCAATATACACCAGAGTTTTTTAAAGTGTAGCACTTGAGCTCCTGAGTTAACAACCAATATACACCAGAGTTTTTTTAAAGTGTAAAACTTGAGCTCCTGAGTTAACAACCAATATACACCAGAGTTTTTTTTTCATGTATAACTTGAGCTCTTGAGTTAACAACCAATATACAAAGTAGTTTTCTAAATGTGGAACTTAAGCTTCTAAGTTAAAAACTAATGAAATAGTTATGAGTTAATGCAATGAGCTTTATTATTCATTTGACTTTTTCTAAAACATTTTGAAGGAACATACCATCCTCTGCAATCATCTTGATACATTTGGTCCCTGGAAATTTTCCAATTCTTCCTTTGCGAGGTGCCCAGCAGGAATCTTGATAATATTTTCCAGTGTTGTTGAACATGTCTTCACATTCTGGTTCTTTGTGGTTGATGGACGTACAAACAAAACAACCAATGGCTTCAACTAAAGACAAATGAATGAAAAAAACTTAATAGGAGGTACAAGCAAAACAACCAATGGCTTCAACAAATGGAAAAAAAAGTTTTAATTATTCCCATTCTCTCTAGATCACTTATAAAGTTTAAATGAACCCCTGAAACTAATTTAAATTATTGTTTTAATTCCTCACTCTGATAGTTATATATTAATTATTTTTACCAAGCTTATATCAACTCTTTCTGATACAAATCTTGTAGGCTTACATGTTATTTCTCCCATTCTCCATTATTGGATCAAGTTGAAACTTTGTACAATTATTCATTGTCGATAACAACACATTAGTCAATCAAAAAATTTACCAATTACTCAAATTAATTAGTGGCGATTAATTTATTTTATTTTATATAGAAAAGGAGATAAATATTGCAGCATTGAGAGATATTACAATAGTTTTGTATTTCTTTCCCTTATATTTTATGAATGATTGAATTAACATGGACTTACCATCTATGATTGTGAATACTTAATATGAATGTACTGAGCTAAATAAAATGTATATTTACCATCTATGATTGTACATGCAAGTAAAACAGAAATCAACAGGATACAGATAGACTGCTCCTCCATGTCTGATCACATTTTAAATAACCTGGCAAACAAACAAAAAAAAAAAAAAGATAAAAATGAGATTACAGCTAGTGTTGAAGTTTAATTAGTAGGCCTATCAAGGGTAAAAGTAACATTAAAACATAAGACTGAAGTGAATTGTAAAAAAAACAACAGAATTTGGAGACAAACATAGGCTAATTAACAGGCTCAGTAGCAATTATAACAAATATAAATCTAAAAAAGGGGGGGGGGAGCTTTCCTATTGGTCTATTTGTTTCTAACGAAAATCTACATAGTGCTGTTGCTATTTACAGGTTGGCCTAAGTGATGTATGTTTAGAAAATAGCTGATGAAATGATCATACCCTATGATCAATATTTCGTAAAGCTTTGATCTTGTTTAACAGAGTCTACTAACCTAAAGGAGAAAACAAAAAGCAGCCCAAATATTACAAACATTCAATTGAGCTAGAAATCTAGATCTATACTTAACAATTGTATAGTAGTAGTTTTTGAGCTTTATCACCAAGCGATCGGCTTTAGAGCGAGACCAGTTCGAGACGATCTATTTTGTACAATCTTCTTCCCAACAGTGACCTATGCTAGCTGTTAAGGTTGAAATAAGTCTATATCTCTGTGGCATTTTACGTCTCGAGAGACGATCTTTTCCCCTTGAAAGCTCTTGTGTGACTAAAGAGGCCGATCCTTGATACACAGCTGCGATCGCAGGTTGGGCATATGTAGTCACCAGGCGCCGTTGCATTTTCACCCTTCTTTCTGCTTTTGTTGTGTATGGCATCTGCAATCAGAGACCCCTCCTTTATGCTCTCTCTCCATGTGGATCTATCCAGTGCCACCTCTTCCCAGTTGCTGGTGTCGATATTAAAGCGCTTCATGTCTCGTTAGCATACATCTGTATAACGTAAGTGGGCGATTGAAATAAGTCTATATCTAGCTATATCTAGCTATATCTGGTTGAGACAGATATTAAGAGTCACAGAGATCGTATCATCCTCTGCCGGGCACTGGCTCACTTCAAGAATTTGTGTCCGAACATGGCCTGATTTTTGTAGGACATGTCCTTAGTTAAATTATGGTTAAATGGAACACTCTCCTAAAAGACTGAAGTAACAAGGAGGTCGAAGCGGGAAAAAAAATGCAAACCCTGGTTTAACAAGGCGTCATACCTTTATGGAAGTCGTCAAAGCAGAGAAAACATTGTTGGGGCCGACCTGTCTGGAGACAGCTTGCCGCCCCAGGCTCTGAGTAATAAACTTACCTACGCTAATTATTTCTATCACACATAGATCTTACTATCACGCCTGCACGTGACTTGTCTATTGGTGTCTTCTGTAAAGACGCACGTGTTAGACTGAAACACAATGCCCGCGACTTCATGAAATCTATCGTCCACTGGCACGTGCCACATTCAAGACAGGAACACGACACTGAATTGAAATAGCCTGCTGAGTGGGCGGAGAGAGGTTTTCGTTCTATATTGATCTACAAATTGCTTATTGTCAATGTCTTCTTCGCCGCTCACTCATTTAATGATTACACGTTTTGAACGTACTAATGCGTAGATCTACTTAACCACAGCCAACGGGAAATAGAGGGTCACGGAGGTCACGACTTAACCCGGCCAGTGGTTTCCAACCTATTTCGACCGGTGGGCCATTTTTGTTTCCGAAAGGCCTACTCTAGTCGCGGGCCACATGACAGAAAAGGTAAAAAAAAAAAATTGACCGGAAACAATTTTATTTTAATCCCGTGGCTCTCTTAATGGAATATTTGAATTCGAACTTTGTTTTTACGCGTCGGAAAATGGCTTTTCGTCTCTATTTACAATGTGAATATCAATTGTACCATTCATTTCCTTGTCTCTTTTTGGGAAATAGTCCCATCGATCTTCCAATTTCTATGCGTAGTTTAACAATCTTTTATTTGCTGCTCAAAGCAAGAGTGGCGTCGTATTTGCTTTAGAATGCCATTTATACGTTGTTTTTTTTTAAACAGCCAAAATTTCTTTACAAATAAAATAGTTTGGATTATTTAAAACAAAAAGTAAAGATACGTTCACTTTTCCTGTTAGATTCTACATTAGAAGTTGCACTTCTTCGGATTTCCCATTTCATAAACGTACACATGTTAAATGTCATGATATCGATCCATCAGAGAAAAAGTGAGGACCTAACGTAGGTACAGATACTTTTTTTTTTTCAATCTTTTTTTTTTGAGGGAGGGGATTTTCAAAACTTTGTGCAGACCGTTCGGCGGGCCGGATGGAGCCACGTCGCGGGCCGTATTTCCTATTTCCCCAAATCCATCTTCCCAAGAAAAAGATTCAAGTAGGGAAAAAAATACTTATAAAATAATTTACAAAGTCACCAAAATTTAAAGTGTACTAAATAAGAAGAAAAACACACACAAAAATACATGTACATAAAAAAAAAACACAATAGGCCTACAAAGCTTGTACTGCTTCACGTAATGCAGTTGTTTCAAGTTTGGATAAGCCATGAGTTAATTTTGTAATAGAACTAGAGTTTTCTAGACCATCAACAATAAAGCTGTGCGATTAGAAATAGTTTTACCTATTGCTTTTTTAAAATATTTGTTTTAGCGCTTTTTCATGCTTTAAGCTTTCTCAATACGGTCTGATCCTATCACTTATCTGGACCAGTTAGGAAAAGGAAAGGGTTATTTCGGTGAATTTTACAGTTATCGTTTTTTTAAGAGCATTTATTTAACAAATGGGGGGAGGGGAACGACCTGATTTTGAACTAATGACTCAAGCTAACATTCTAACCATTGTGCTATTGACATGTGTATAAAATAGAAGATGCATACTTATCTATTGTTTATAAACCTTACTAAGGGGACTGGTTCAGCTTATACCACCATCTCAGTCAAGTACAATTTCTTATCCTTTTACGAGATACAAAGAAAAATTATGATTCTTATGTTGTCAGATAAAAAGAAAACGGGTGTCGGAGACACAAACAAACTTTAGCCAGTAGCTTGAGAGTGAGTTGGTATAAACTTTGGAATAACTATTCGGCCCCCAACTAACCCATAGGAGCCTCTTCCATAGAACACGGAGAAGTACAGATGAAAATGTTCTACGAATTCTATGCGATTCAAGATTCTTTTTCTTTAAATAATAATAATAATAATTTAATCTATGCATAGTAGTTAACAAACAAAATGTGGGCTCATGGTGCTGTGATAACATTACAAACATAAACACGACAGCTAAAATGACAAACTTATCTAAAAACCTTTTAAACAAATAGGTTTTAGAGTCCTTTTTCAATGTAGTCTAGCATGTTGTCAGTCTAAGATCAATGGGGAGTGAGTTCTAAGCCTTTGGTCAGTGCACTGAAAAAGCCCGAAGAACTTTTGAGGAAGAAACGTGGCACTACTTGAAGTGTTGTGTCCATTGAGCGCATGGCTTTCTGAGGGACATTATGTCTCTATGTAAAAGTAAGAATTTGTCACTTGAAATAACAAACTTATATCACTGAAAATAAAAACTTTTCTAATATTTTTTGTTTCGTTCCTACAATTACCTCACACTCAAAGGCTGGAAGTTGGTCAAAAATGAAACATTTATTTTAAGCTAAAATTTCGCACTCACAAGTTTAGTTGGATTATATTAAGTTGATAGAGCGTCGTGTTATTTGGGTAACTGTCATTAGGTCAGAGTTAGGGTTAGTACTAGCTAATTTTATTTTCTATTTAATTTTTTAGACAATAAAATATTAATGTAAATATGAATGTAGGCCTAAATATGAATGTAAATATGAATGTAAAGTTAACAATCATCTTTTAGCATCTAGTCGTTGCTTCAATTTTAAAATATTGCTTGAATGCAATAACTTGTATTTTTATTACACGACTCTCTCTCTCTCTTTCACCCTCTCTCTCTCTCCCTCCCTCTCTTTCTCCTTCTTTCTTTCACTCCCCTCCCCCTCTCTCTTTCTCCCCTCTCTCTCTATCTCTCTCCCTCTCTCTCTGCATTTTAAAAAACAAGCAAAATATTTTTTTAAAACCTTTTTTTTTTAAACAAATCTTTATAAGGGACAGAACTGCTCGATTACTGCCATATCTCTTAGTGCTGCAATATTTATTTCCATTTTTCTCTATAAAATATTTAATTACAGCTAATTTATTAATTACCACTAATTGATTCATTTTTAAAAAATGATTCATGAGTTGCCGTCGACAATGAACACAGGTAACACAGAACACTGGTAACACTGCAAAGTTTCAACTTGATCCGAAAATTCAAAGTCCGAGAAAAAAAAAACGTTAAAAAAAATGATGTCGACAGTCAGACGGAATAAGTTAATATAAAACTTTGTAATAAACATGCCCATCCATCAGAGCTACGACACTATGTGCATTACAAGAGTTATCCGGCCTAGGGACGATAACGTAGCGATGTCTCTTTTATGTTTATCTGACAGCTTCTTTGAATAAAATTGTTTTTAGTGTTGGTGTTTTATGTCGTCCCAAGGTTTAGCAAGCTATATAAACAATACAATAAAGTAGAACAAATATTGATATGGACTGCAGTCTTTCATTCGAAACCGTAATCCTTATTTTAAAGCTTATATCAACTCACTTTGTCACTTTGGTAGAAATTGTGTCCACATTAGGTCTGTCAAGTCTCTGAAGAAATTGTGTACACATTAGGTCTCTCAATTCTCTGAAGAAGTTGAAACTTTACACATTTATTGTACCTAACAAAATACGAATCAATAAAACACTAACTAAGCAATTAGTCACTCGATTATTGGTAATTAATTCTTCCCATTCTCGCATCAAGTTGAAATTTTATTTAATTATTCGTAGTTGATAATACGCGAATCAATAATTAATTAATTTTGTTTGATATTGAAAAAGGAGCTAATTCCTGCATTACTGAGAAATATGGCAGTGGTGTTGAAGTTCTTCTCTTTTTAAATATTTTTGATTTTTCATCTTTGCAATAAATGTAGCCTTTAAAGCCATGTATTCACTAGTAGAGGCAAGGGAAGTAAGCTTGTTGTCTTGAAGAAAACAGTTTTTTGTTTGGAACTTTGCAAACACGTATTTGGAAAGACAACTGCTGGTTACACAACTGCTGGATTCTAATAATATATTATAAACTAGAGCTATTAGACTTCGATAATATTAAACCTACAAAAAAAAAAAAAAAGCCAAAGAAGAAAATTATTGAAAAGAATGAAGTTTTCAGGCTAATAAATTAAGAGAATAGGCTAAAAGGCAGATTGTTTGTAAAATATTTGACATGTTTCGGATGTTCATTCAGAGCTGAAGATAATCTACTTCCTAATCCAAACCCTTCGCACTACGACGGGGGAAGCCAGCAAGCAGGGCATGAACCACAGCCAACCGGAAATGGGGTCACGGAGGTCACGCATAAATCCGGGACCATCGAGACAACCACACGATAGCCCAGAGCGCATATTGCACGATCAGGCAGCTATCCGTAAGTGGACAGGCTAAAAGACAGACTTATCGGACAGGTCTTAATGTGCTAAATGGATAAAATACAGAAATGCTATGCTAGGAATATCTTGACATGGGCTTGAAAATAGTCAAAATCTACATGAATTAAGCTATGAAAACCACAAAGAAGTCAACGTGATTGCCGTAAGTGTACAAGACTCGTTTGAATAAGGAAAATTATATTGGATATTAAAAAATGATTTTAAATAAAGCACTGTTAATAAACACACAATACTCTCAATCTTGACAAGGATAACAGACATAAACATAATCTTCTATATATATATATAATTCTCTTCTTCCCTCAACAGTTTTAACGAGTAGTAAGGAGTAAAAAAAAAGATCACTCTGAGGATAGTCCACAAGAAAACAAGTGGGGTGGGGAGAACAAGTCACTACGGATGGCTGCGCGCTGAAGAGTCCGCTCCCACCCCTTTCGTCTTGCGGGAGGAACATTTTACAAACATTTTACAAACACTAAATAGCAGGGCCGGACTTAAGCATTGTGGGGCCTTATTATTCGAAACGGATTTCGCGGGGCCAAGTTTGTCCAATAAGTGAAATTTAAGAGTTTGTATTAGAAAAAAATTAGTCTATGCATTTTTTTTTATTTTTTATTTTTTTACTACGTACAGAATTACTTTATGAGTCTTGCGTGTAGCAAAGTCATACTGTAGGCATATATCATAATAATTCTGTTTCCTACATATGTCCCGCCCAATAGCAAAAACTACCAAATGTTTCAATCTATCTTTGAGAATTGCTGACCTCAGGTAAATTGTTCATTAGTTTGAGGAGCGAGAAGCTTCTTTCACCTATTTACACAATTACGGCTAATGCATAATGCTGATTTAATTTATCGAGCGTAGGTGGGAAAGTGGGAGCCCATTGCGGTCGCATTGGTTGCAGCGGCCTAAGACCGGCCATGCAAAATAGCGGCGTATACTACGCTGCATACTACGCTGCCGGGCAACTAGTTATTTTCAAACATGTAGGTCTCAATATTCTTTTTCCATCTGAGCTCAGCAGGAAGCGAGTTCTAAACTTTAGATCAGTGCACTGGCCACCAGACAGTACATTTGGAGGGCTATGGCATGGCACAGCTAGATGAGATGAGTGCAGAGATCTCAGGGAGACGTAAAGTAATACACTCACCAAAGTACAAGGTATTAAATAGGTGAACTAATGACAAAGTATTGCTACCATGTAGTTGATTTTTGCCCCCAAGGGAGCCTATGCAGTGAAGACATGAATGAAACAGAAACTCTTCTGGCTATATACCATACTTTACTACAAGTACTAATAACTTGTACATGTTTCTCGGCCGGGTATAAGTGAAAGCAGGCGGGGCTACTGCCCAGGGCATCCACAAGAAAAGGGCCTACACAAAAGACATTTTGAAAAATCCAAATTTGACGGGTCAGAAACTTTTAAGTGTTTTTTTTTTTTTGTAACTTTTTTCGGCTGGCAAAATGTCGTGATTAGGGAGTTCACTTGGAATAAATAAATACAGTGCCGGATATACCGCATTGCGTCTACAAAATGAATTTTTATAAAATATAGCATGCCTTTAGATATAAGTATTTTTTTATTCATAAGTCTTTATTGAAATTTTAAAAAATTGTAGGGGACTCCAAAAAAATCTGCACCGGAGCCTCCACATACTTAAATCCGGCCCTGACCTGTTTGTTAGTAAGCCTAAGTAAGGCTTCTAGTATTTCTACCATGATTATTGATTTCTCCTCATTCAGCTCACACAAAAAAAAATGTGACACAATGGAGCAGGGGAAGTGAACAAGAAAAGGGACTATCAGTTGGAGGAAGAAAACTGTTTTTATTTTTTTCATCGATTATTTCGACTGTTATCAAAGTCATCCTACCATTTAAAATATTCTTTTTTTATTGTCTGTTTTCAGCTCAGATTGTAACTCAGTGCACTCAGTGCATGGAAACACATTTGAATGGCCTACTTTGTACAAAGCTTCCATCAACTCTGTCTGCTAC
>JADKLZ010000003.1:34192473-34206583 GCA_021533235.1 Biomphalaria straminea | reverse complement strand
TGGTGTATACATTTCATTCAGGTCAGTGGAATGGAGCTCTAATTCGCTGTGCAGAGGCCGAAGGCTCAGGCGTAGAACGGAGGCTGAAGGCTGAGCATTAGAAATACTTCACTTCGTGTTCCTATATTGTACTACCAATTACAAGACCATCACGAAACTTTTTTTTTTTTTAGGCTTGACTACTGCACATTGGAGACTTACCTTCAGATTAAATAACATTGAACTTTAGAACATAAAGATAAACTTTCAGATTGCTAACTGTTTTCAGTTCGTCTAGTTCGAACCTCGCTTCATTCCTCCGTAAAGGGAAATTACATCCTTATACAAGACTTTAGCTTTATAAGCATGTTACTACTACTACTACTGAAAAGTAAATACTAAAGCTGGTACTATTGATTTAGACTTTAGACGCTTTTAGGGTTTGAACTCATTTGATTTTAGTCTTCATCTAATGCGTTAATGCCAGCATTCCAAATATGTATTTGTAACTGAGTTGCTTTCGTTGGCAATATTTAGATCTTGTATATACCATGATTTAATATATGAATAATAACAAATGAATAAAGATTGGGTTGAACTCTATCAATGATTGCTTATTGTTTCAGTCACACTTACTGTTGGAGGGGGCAATTCGGCGTTAATCTTGGCTGAGGCTGGTGGCCGAACTGATTTCAATCAAATAAGTCCAGACCCAAGAGAACGTCATACCTGGTGGGGCACAGTCTTGGGTGGTACAGCATTCTGGTGAGTCAAATAGAGTCTTGGGCGGCACAGCATTCTGGTGAGTCAAATAGTCTTGGGTGGTACAGCATTCTGGTGAGTCGAATAGTCTTGGGTGGTACAGCATTCTGGTGAGTCAAATAGAGTTTTGGGTGGTAAAATATTCTGGTGAGTCTAATAGAGTCTTGGGTGGCACAGTATTCTGGTGAGTCTAATAGAGTCTTGGGTGGCACAGCATTCTGGTGAGTCAAATAGAGTCTTGGGTGGCACAGCATTCTGGTGAGTATAATAGATTCTTGGGTGGTACAGCATTCTGGTGAGTCAAAAAAAGTCTTGGGTGGCACAGCATTCTGGTGAGTCAAATAGATGCTGAAAAATTTTGTTATTACAGAAAATCTTTTAGACTGACCAACTATCATAGAAAGTGTTGAGACTTCAGAAGAACCGGACAAGTCTGGTTATATCAACTAATTGGGTACAATTGTAATTACGTTGAGGTTTTCCCAATCAAAATGGCAAGCTGCATTTTATACAAAACTTTGAAGTCTCTAATTAGATATCTTTTCGGAAGTTTTGTTCTACGACTTTTGCTAAAAGTTGAATTAAGAAATATTTGTTGAAAAAAATTCTCTTTTTTTTTTTTACATTAGAGACGTCTTTTTTAAAGTCTATTTAGAAATCATATTGAGCGATAGTTAGATGTCTTATTACAAAAACCTCAATTTCTTTTACAGGCTGTTTTTCGCCTACAGCCAATCTACAGTGAAGAGACTATCTGGGGTCAAATCTATTACATCGGTCAAACTGACCATGGTGATCAATGGCTTTTTGGTCATCATCTATGGAGCCTTTGTATTGGGTTTAGGCATGATGATCTACGCCTTCTTTCACTTCAAACGTTGTGACCCACTCAAGGTAAAGTCTTTACTTGTTTTGCATCACACTCCCAGTACGTATAACAACTTCCTAATGTTGTACTGTTTAAGTGATGAAAGTACCCCTTCAGACCTTGCGATCCATAAGACAGATGAGGTCAAAGTTATCTGTTACCATGGCCAGCGGTTAACGAGAGTGTCTTGTGGCCAGTACAACGTCCAACCGCCTTTAATTTACCCAACTTATGTCAAATATCCACTAGAATTGGGTGGAATTGGGCGTCCTAAAAATCCAGATATTCAAAATCTCAGTCTTTACTGGATTGGAACTCAGGACTCCTCCGTTCGGGAACCAAAAGCTTTATCACTCAACCAATAGAGTTCAAGTATGTAATTTAAAAAATGTCACATTATTGTCATACTATTTGTATCAATAATAATGTTCCGTTTTGTGTCCTCCCCCACCCTCCGCTGTTCAGTAAATGTTAAAAAAAAAATTAAAGAAAACTTAAATGTTACCCCAAGAGATAAACGTTACATAATGACTCCTCCCCAAACATATTGCTGGCCCGTGAATTATAGAATGCCTAAGCCCCACCATTTATATTTTGTTCTCAAATAATTCCTATTTTCAATTTCTATGCTTTCGATTCTGTACTTTATAATGGGATGTTAATCTAGACATTTCACTCTTTACATAGTACGCAAATACGAGTTCTTGCAGCTGTAATGTATTTTGGAAAACAAAAGGACATATCAACTTGTTTTCTAATCGTCTGCAAATTTCGAGTTCTACGCCAAAGAATATTTATTATTCAATTATTATTTAATTATTTATTATTATATTTATTATTATTTATTTGTTTCGTGTCAATCGCTAACATTGATTAGATATTCGACATACACGGTAAGAAGTAGAAACATGCAAAAGTTGTTGTTTTTTTTTCCATCCTTCACAAGTGGGATGAGTGAGTCAGTTAGGGCTATTACACATAAACACACACATCCTCACTCTTATACACACACTCTCACACACACAGAGAGAGAGAGAGAGAGAGAGAGAGAGAGAGAGAGATTGAGAATGTTTACGTCTGTCGGCTTAAACTGAATTCCATCACATAAGTGAAAGAAGTGCAGCTTAGAACGAGTTGTTTGTTTCCTTATAAATCACTCATGTTGTCTGCCTGCTTCTCTCAAAACACGAGAAACTAGTTCGTAATGACCTACTATATGCAATAACTATCGTCATTTATATACACTGAACTTGATATGAACTTGGGAAATACAAATTCTGTTGAAAATAGTTTGCACTACAATTTTACAAAGACAATGCTGAGTCCCGCTAGAGTTGAGATTCGAAAATCACAAAAGTCTGGATGTTTTGGCGTTAAGAAAACAAATGGTAGCGCATTGGGATCAATTGCAGTCTGTGTGAAAAAAATTTTGATAGTTCATTGTCACGCGATAAAATTTATATCAGTTACAACATAATATTTTGTCCAGAACACAATGAAAGTTTATAGGATGGTTAAAAATAGCCCAGAAAAGACACAGGGAGGTAAAAAAAGCTCCATCTTCGCAATAAGGAAAATTCAGATATTTCCAGGTTTATTCTGAGAACACCTACAAGTAAAGCTAAAAGTGAAAATTTGGGGTCTTTTATTTCTTGTTTGTCATACCAACACTATCTCTGTAGATTACTTAGTTAAAGTGACATAGTCTGTGTTTACTTAGTTAAAGTGACATAGTCTGTGTTTTAACGTCGATTAGTTACTACATCACGAGTCTGGCATAGACTAGGATACTGTGTCTCTAGATTGACACTTGCAATAATCACGCAGTACTAGTGTCACGTGGCACACATAGAGCCAATGAGCATAAGAGCAAACTCTTATGCCTTGGCCACTAATAAATCATAGAGTCACACCTACTAGCTTCTTAATCAAACCTTACCTCCAGTCAGGGCCGGTCTTAGGCCACTGCAACCTATGCGATCGCAGTGGGCCCCGCGCTTTCATAGGCCCCGCGCTAATTCAAGGTGTAATTATCAAAATGCAAAATAGATACGAAAAATTCCTGGAAATCTCCTGAATTTATTAAAATCTCCTGAAAACTCTTAACAATCTCCAAAAAAAATAAAAATAGACAAATTTGTCATTTGTAGGTGTCATTCATTATGGAAAACGCCAATGCTACGCGCGATACAAGAGAAAAGGCATTGTCAGCTTTCATGTAATAAAATGTAATAATCGGGCGAGTTTAAACCTTAATTTACTTTTATAGTCACTGGCATATAAATATGCCATTGGTTACAAGGTTCGTAAAGTACAGATACCAATTTTAACTTAGTAAAGGATGAATAAAATTCAAAGTCAAATTTTTTTTTTCTTATACAAAATCTTAATTTTCACTTATTATCCTTATTCCAATACATACTAGGCCCCGCGCAATCAGTTTCGAATAGGGCCCCGCAATTGCTAGGACCGGCCCTGCCTCCAGTCACACCTTACCTACAGTAAACCCTTACTGACGGTCACTGTCTTAGACAGTTTTCTGTCTCCATATGTTAGAAGGCATCAATTTTATCATCCATTCGGATTTTTGACATGATAACCTAGAATTCCCTCCCCTTCTCTTTCCCATGCTTAGCTTCAGCACTGTTGTTTAAGTATAGCAATGAAAGAGAGATCATTTTAAATCTTAGCCCTAACATAATTTTCATTTATCTTTTTCTTTCGTGGATGTTCATTGCCGAAAGAATTTACTATAATTAAGCACGACATGTGAGGCTTCTATTCAAGAAAGTACGCATCAGAGTAGAACAACGCATCAGAACAACGCATCAGAGTAGAACAACGCATCAGTACAACGCATCAAAATAGAACATAACTTCTGCAATATTTTTTATTCTATTATCCTAGCGACAAGTTGAGAATCAAAAGTTGTAAAAAAAAAAGTTGTAATTAATCCAATGAAAAGGAGAATGTCCAGTTACTAGAGCAAGATTACACGGAGTAGTCTAGATTATGGTGACTTAGAGGACAACTATTTGGTTACTAGCGTTCAAAACCTGGTAGTTTGAGAACTTTTTAAAAGTTGGATTGGATGAGGTGTTATGGAATTAAAACTTTTTCTGTTAGGTATGTCACAGCTATTGCAACAGACATCTGGAGACGTATAACAGTCTGAGGCATACGAGGTGGTGTGCTAGGTTACTTTAACAGGAGCATACGAGGCATTCATATAAGAGTGTCATACGAGTTTGACATACACGATTATTATCAGTCTGTCAGCACATCTAAAGGGTTTTACTTTCAAAACCCTTTGCTTGGTATCTATTAGAACCTCTGTGGATTTCTCATAATCCTCCACCAAGGCTGGAACTTAAGACGCTCAGTTTGGTTGTCAAGTTCTCTATTATATTGCTGGTTACTCTATTACACTGTCAAGTACTCACTCTATCACACTGCCGTGTACTCTATCACCCCGCAATCTGTTCCATCACGCTGTTGTAAAGAGTGATTATCGATATGCTCTGATTCTATCATGAAAAGAAGACAAATGAGTTTGTACAAGTCAACACTCTGGCTGGGCAAAAGGAGGAACTCATGATACTGTTAAGAGACGAAAGCCAAGCTAGTTCGGTCGTATTATAAGACATGGTCTAGTGGAGGGAACACGAAGAATGGGTCGTCCAAAGTAAAGATGGCAGTACAACAGATGGACCGGCCGCTTGTTATCTAGCTCAAGAACAGCTGCTGAACTGGAGGAGTGGGGGGATTTACTAAAACTGTCACATCACCCCCTACAAAGAACTGTCACATCACCCCTACAAAGAACTGTCCCATCACCCCTATAAAGAACTGTCACATCACCCCTACAAAGAACTGTCACATCACCTCTATAAGGAACTGTCCCATCACCCCTACAAAGAACTGTCCCATCACCCCTACAAAGAACTGTCACATCACCACTACAAAGAACTGTCACATAACCCCTATAAAGAACTGTCACATCACCCCTACAAAGAACTGTCACATCACCCCTATAAAGAACTGTCACATTACCCCTACAAAGAACTGTCACATTACCCCTACAAAGAACTGTCACATCACCACTATAAAGAACTGTCACATCACCCCTATAAAGAACTGTCCCATCACCCCTACAAAGAACTGTCACATCACCACTACAAAGAACTGTCACATCACCCCTATTTTACTATTTTGTAAAAGAGAAGCTTAATGTGGACTGTGCCCTGGGTATGTCCTGTGGAATCGTCACATCCTGGATCCAGGCCCCTTCACGCTATCACATTCACCAGTTCCAGAAAAAAACTTAAATGATGGGTTTATATCCAGTAGTAGAGTGTGATGGGTCATAGACCTCTGTCTGGAATAGTGCAGTCCAGACCTCCGTCAAAAAGCACCTAGAGGGGGGGAAGCTCCACTATTATTCGTCCTAGTGAAATGAAATGCAAGTGGAAAGGCAGTGGGGTTATTATTTACTCTTGGACATTTCCAAGCCCCGATACCCACACGGGGAAGTCGCCACAAAGTGGAGGTTTGGAGTCAGAGTTTTCCTTCTCCTAGATGGGTTGCGTTATTCAGGCTGACGTGCCCCATCATCACGAAGCTAAAACTGGTTTTGAGGCGCCAGTGTTCCGCCTTTCACCCCTTCTCCTGTCAGTTTGTAAGAACAGGTTCCGCCGGATTTTTGGTAAATCACACGTGAAGGCCAGGAGCTGGATTTGACCGTCAGAGGCATTTAGAGACGCTAATCAACAACTACAAAGAGGAGTGGCTTAACCAATGGGCAACAGGAAACACAGACAGAGCCATGTACAAAGAAATGAACATGCCTAACAAACTGGACAGTATTAACTTCCTCCCCCGCAAAGAGCAATGTACAATCTTCCAACTAAGAACAGGACATACACCACATTTAAATTATCATCTCAATAAAATATATCCCACACAACTCCCACTTTGTAGACACTGCTCCCACCCTTATGAAACTGTAAACCATATCCTTTTTGAATGCCCCCTCCTAATCCACCTTAGGCAGACCCTACTACCACTACAGCCCAACATAACCAACACCCTTTATGGCAGTGCTGAGCAACTGAAAAAAACAGCACAGTATTTTTCCTTGGCACAGTCTGCAAAAGAGCTGACAGCTCAGCAGTAAAAAGCTGGTTAGAAGAAGAAGAACAGTACTGTCTCTTGGAAGAATTTCAATCTGCATATAGGAAGTGCCGTAGCACAGAGACAGCAGTGGTCAGGGTACTAAACGACTTACTTCACAATTCCGACATAGGCCACATATCAATTCTTTCCATGCTGGACTTGTCCGCAGCTTTTGATACGCTTGACCATGACATCATGATGGCCAGATTCTCTGCCACTTTTGGTTTAGAAGGAATCGTCCTAAAGTGGCTTGAATCCTACCTGACTGAACGCACCCAAAGTGTCGTTGTTAGTGGGACAGAATCAACAAGCTTACTCTTGAAGTACGGAGTACCCCAAGGATCAGTTCTAGGCCCAGTACTGTTCACTATGTATACATATCCGCTCAGCGGTGTCATACGGCCAACAGGCATCTTATACCATTTCTTTGCCGATGACTCACAGTTATACGATTCCTCAGTACCCTCAGAGGTGTCGCATCTGGCAGAGAAAATCTGTGGTACCGTTGCAAGGGTGAGCGATTGGATGGTTGAGAATAAGCTCAAGATGAACGAAGATAAGACAGAAATAATCAAGATTGGCACTCGGAATAACGTCTCAAAAGTCGAGGGCACAGATTCTCTTTTTATTACAAACTGCCAGGTTTCTTATGTCCATGTAGTCCGGGATCTTGGAGTTTTCTTTGACTCAACACTATCTTTCGACTCACACATAAGGCAGCTCTGCAAGGGTCTTTATCTGCAGCTGCGCAGATTAGGCCAGATCCGACTATACCTAACAACGGAGTCAACAAAAACGCTAGCTTTGGCATTCATACTCTCCCGCCTTGACTACTGCAACGCCGTGCTAGCAGGTATACCCGACGACAAAAAGCCAATCTGCAACGTATTCAGAACAACGCCGCACGAATAGTTCTTAAAAAAAACAAGACGAGATTCTGCTACTGCGCTCTTGCGCACGCTCCATTGGTTACCCGTAAAAGCAAGACTCGATTACAAGGTCGCCACACTTTGCCATCAGTGTCTATACAACGATGAGATGCCCTTGTACCTTAGCCAACTGATTACTCCATATGTCCCCCAGAGAGCCCTACGCTCAATGGACTCAACGCTTTTAGTGGTGCCACGTTTTTCCCTCAAAAGCTACGGTCAGCGGGCTTTTTCAGTTCACGGACCAAAGACCAGACAACTTGCTACACCACTTTTAAGAAGAACATTAAGACCTATCTGTTTAGAACGTTTTTAGATTAGTTTGTCATATCTCATGTTTGTGTTTGTAATGTTTTTACAGGCCTTGAGCCTACATTTTGTTTGTTAACAGCGCTTTATAGATAAAATTATTATTATTATTATTATTACACCAGTTAGCGAGAAGTTCCAAGATGCCTTTATCAGGAGCGGGGCTTTGGGTGGGCGCTGGCTGTCACTGAGAGGCGGCCCTGTAGTTTATTGCGTCGCCAACGCTGTCCGCTAGCTTTGACACAACACCATCAATAACAAGAACAAACAACCAGGAAAAAAAAAACCCGTATAGTCAGATCTTTCTGCTCTGCTGAACATGGAAATAATTTGCGGGCCATTCAGGTTAGGGGCAGAGGACCTCACGCGAGCCGCGCTAGGGCTGACACTTCCTAGTGTCACTGTCTGCCAGCGAGGAATTGATGCATTCTTCTCCACTGACATGTGCACTTATTTTGTGTCTCTTATGATAAGTTGTAGCGTAAAAGAAAACATTAAACACACGTTTTTGTTTTGTGGTTTTAAGTGGGTGACTTCTGTCCATTAAGACAAGAAACGAACGCTGCAAAACTCGTTTGTACCTTTTCATGCCCGTGTCAGACTGTATCAATGGAAGCGTGAAAAAGATCAAGGTGTATGTGTGTAGTCACTCAAAAAACTCTGTGTGTTGGGACTGTTCCCTTACGTGGAATGTTGTTTTTAACCGAAAAAAATGCAAATTATACAAAATCATTTTGTTAAAAACGATATTTATCTACGTATCTATTTATTTACTTATCTATTTATCTACTTATCTATTTATTTACTTATCTATTTATTTACTTATCGATTTATCTATTTATCTATTTATTTACTTATCGATTTATCTACTTATCAATTTATCTACTTATCCTCTTTTACATTTTTTTTGCAAAGCTTCTATCAACTCGGTGGCTCTGTGGTCGAATGGTTAAGCGTTCGGCTTCCGAACCTGAGGTTCTGGGTTCGAATCCTGGTGAAGACTGGTATTGTGAATATTTGGGATTTTTAGGGCGCCCCTGAGTCCACCCAACTCCGATGGGTACCTGACTTTAGTTTGGGAAAGTAATTGGTTGGTCGTTGTGCTAGCCACATAACACCCTGCTCGTTAACCGTTGGCAAAAGAAACAGATGGCCTCAACATCATCTGCCCCATAGATCGTAATGTCTGAAAGAAGACACTTTACTTTTTACTTTACTTTATATCAACTCAGTCTGTCTGTCTGTCTGTCTGGTACACATCTAGCACACAATGTTTCTTCAATCTCCAAATCTCGGATCAAGTTGAAACTTTGCACAATTATTCACCGCCAGTGTACCAACACATAAATCAATCAAAATATTAACCAATTAGCTAATTAATGTTAATTAATTAATCGGAATTAATTATTATTGTTATATGCAGAAAGGAAAATAAATAATGCAAAACGGAAAATGTAGAAGATATTAACGATACTAATTTTATTACGAACGTTAAAAAAAAATAATTCAAATTCTTTAATGACTTTTTTTTTTCTTCTTTTCAAATTAAATATGGAGAAGTATTCTGATGTAAAATGATAAAGCAACATGTATTGCTTATAAATGTTAATAATTGAAAAGTAACTAAAACAATTAATAGAAAAAAAAAAAGAATACTTTTTTAAAAACAAGATACCATGTACGGGGGAATAACCGTTAATTACTTCCATTTATCTGAAAACTACAAGGTTTAGCCCAATTTTTGCTTTGTAAAACAAAGTTAAATAATTAGTACTAAATGATTAACTAATTGGCTAATTTATCTATTCCCCTTATTTCGAAATCAAACAAAATAATTTATTAATTAACTAATTGTATACTTTTTTTGAGAATGGGAAATAGAAGAAAGCACATGTTCAAACTTTTTACCAGACAGACAGATAGACAGACAGAATGAGTTGATATAAGCTTTGTACAAATATGGATAAAAATCACATCACAGCATTTGCCAGCTAATGCAAGAGAAATAACTCTTTTGGCTGAATACCCATTTTGTTTATTTATTTGTCAGTAATATCCCTTGCCTAGTGACACTTGTCTTAATTTGAAACGGAATCTATGGATAAAAATATCCGCAATTAGAATTGTCTTTTGCTTTCCTCCACATTTCTCTTCCATCTGGGACATTATTTTTTATTTTCTTCGCATGTTTCTGTTTGTCAACACCCAACGCTCTCTCTTGCTGTCCAACTTTATAAATCTCCGCAATATCTCATTTCAATATTAACAAACGAGGTTCCTGTTACACACACATTCCCATACTAACTATTCCAATTTTATATTTCTTTCGCCTGTATTTTCTGAAGGAGATAAACATTTTTTTTAAAAAGCTGTTTATTTATTTATTTGTATTTACTTTCCTTTAACTAAGGGGCGCGGTGGTTGAATGGTTCAACGCTTCGCTTCCGAACCTGAGGTACTGGGTTCGAATCCCGGTGAAGACTGGGATTTTGAATTTCGGGATTTTTAGGGCGCCCTTGAGTCCACCCAACTCAAATGGGTACCTGACTTTAGTTGGGGAAAGTAAAGGCAGTTGGTCGTTGTGCTGGCCACATAACACCCTGCTTGTTAACCGTTGGCCAAAGAAACAGATGACCTTAAAACATCATCTGCCCCATAAACCGTAAGGAAACTAACTAAGAAGGAACCCGATTCCGACCTTGCTGAACGGGGGCAGATAATGTAAAGTTCATCCGTTTTTGTGTCCGACTATGTCCCGTGACTACCGTATCGCCCTACGACTTTTACTTCCCCAACGTATGCCAGAATGGTGCCTAAAAATTCAAAATCTCAGTCTTCATTGGGATTTAAATTCGAGACCTCTCGAGTTCAAGCTTTTAACCATTCAGCCAACACACCCCTTTCCTTATCTTATCTTCTTAACCTTTTAAAATATTTGTTTCGTTTTTGTTTCAACTAGCCAGGTTTATTTTCAACTTTTTAAAGTATTTGTTTCGTTTCTTCCGTCTAGGCATTTTTTTTAACGTTTCAAAGTATTTGTTTTGTTTCATGCAACTAACTATCCAGGTTTTTAAAAACTTTTTAAAGTATTTGTTTTGTTTCTTCCAACTAGGCAGGTTTATTTTAAACTTTTTAAATTATTTGTTTCGTTTCTTCCAACTAGGCAGGTTTGATCAAAAACAGAAACCAAACCCCGCCATTCTTCGCACTGGTTGCAATGAAGGATCATCCCGGGATACCGGGACTATACATGGCAGCCCTGTTCAGCAGTGCCCTTTGTACTGTGTCTTCAGGTGAACTTTAGATTTGGCTTCAATTAATATTGACAACTAAATCTTAATTTATATTTTTTTAGTGCTTCATTTTTTTTTTGAATAGTTGAAAACGTTTAATTCCCATGACGAAATATTTTTCATATTATTTTCTTTCTTATTGCAATAATTTAGGACGTAAAACAGTTTATTGGTAATCTTAGTTAATTAAAAATATAATTGTAATAATTATATACTTTAAACAGGCCCATGCTCACAGAGAGAGAGAAAGATTAGAAAAGATAGAGTGGTAGATACACGGAGACAAAGGAATATAGATAGATAGATAGATAGATAGATAGATAGATAGATAGATAGATAGGATAGGATAGATAGATAGATAGATAGATAGATAGGATAGATAGATAAGATAGATAGATAGAGATAGATAGATCGATAGATAGAGATTGATTGAATGATTGATTGATAGAGTGATTGTTTGGTTAGATAGATTGATTAGACAGATTACACTGGTAGTTTTGTGAGATTTTGCTTGCTCACTTCAATATATTGTTTATATAGCATCTCAAGTGCTACCATAAAATATTGACCACCATTTTCTGATTACATCTAAACATGTCATGAGCTCAACTGTTCGCGGACTGCCCTTCAGCACATTCCTATTCACGCTTCTGTAAGACAGTTGACTATTTGTTTCTTATTTTCTCCAGGTATCAACTCAATGGCCAGCAACACTATGGACGAGATCCTCAAGAAACCTTTAGCCAAATACTCAGAACTGTGCCGCTTTTTCATCAATAAAGTCTTCATTTTATTTTACGGACTCGTGGTCATTGGACTTGGATTTGTGGCCATCGGGATCGAAGGTACAGTCGCCCAGAAGATTATCACCATCGTTGGCGCGTTCGGAAGTCCAGTGACGGGAGCTTTCCTGCTGGGCGCCGTCTCTCTTAAAGCCAACAAGTTTGGTGCGCTTGTCGGCGGGGCGGCTTCCATCGCTGTCAATCTGTGGCTCGTCATAGGGATGCACCTGCATGGGAGAAAGATCAGACCCCTACCCGGCCCTCCCTCGGACATGTGCTTCCTTAATACCACGTTGTTCAGCGTGGAAAACGACTCCATGACCTCGGAGCTGCCCAGCACGGCTGGCGAAGTCACGGGAGAGGTCGACCCAGGCTCCGACCCTTTCGACTTCACGTTCTTCATGTACGACATCTCTTACGTGTGGTACGGCGTCATCGGCGTCCTGGTCACCTTCTTGGTCGGACTCGTTGTGTCCATGTGCACGTCACGCTACGTGACAAAAGAGACTGACCCTCTGCTCGTGTTCTCAATCTTCCGCCAGTGCACGGCCAAGGTCTCCTCCATGAAGATGGACGTGTACGGGGCAGAAGCGGAGGCTGTGACGTATACGTTCACCGTGAACCCTGACCCTGCTGAGGTCGTGAACAAAACTCACATCATAGATGGCGATGACGTCACGCAAGTGCAATATTCGACCCATTTATAATATAATATGAACTGACACTTTTTATATTGAGCTTGAAGGGACACAACTGTTGGGGATTATCACGAGACAGTTAAAACACAGTAATCTTTACTTTGTTAAGTTTTCTATTTTTAAGATCTGATTTACATTAAGAAGCAATAAAATACTGGAACATAGGAAAAGAAGAAAAAGCGATATGAGTTTTAAAGGAAGGTAAATAAAATGTGACATTAAGAGAGTCGCAATCAAGTCCAAAGAAGATAAAAAAAATGTTCAAATAAATAAACCAAACTATGTCAAGGCCACTGTCAATAGTCACATAATACAAAGGGCAGCAAAGGAGCTCAGAAAATTTCACATAACAATGTGAGTGTACATAAATTTTAAATACATAACCTACCAACTCATCCTATATGCTGTACACCAGAAATACCAAAAAGATTGCTACTCATAGCTATCAGCCATAGAATCTCGAATATTCATATCAAGAAAATCTTGACCTATTCTCTATGACCTGGCCTACTCTCTATGGCTTGGCCTACTCTCTATAGCATAGCCTACTCTCTATGGCTTTGGCCTACTCTCTATGGCTTTGGCCTAGTCTGTACGGCTTGGCCTAGTCTGTACGGCTTGGCCTACTCTCTATGGCTTTGGCCTAGTCTGTAAGGCTTGGCCTACTCTCTACTACACTGTTATGTCTTAAATGGAGCCAAGACGTTTTACTGAGCTGGCTTCATTCATGCTGTCTATGTTTTGTCTGTTTCTTTGCGTGTAAGTACGATCTATCTTGTTTTGAACGGGAAAAATGTTTAATCCTAGTGTCCTGCTCCATGTCCTATTTTTCTATCTGTGACTTGAAAAACAAAAGAGAAAAAAAAACAGGTATCGAACGTTTGTATTAAATATTCAAAATGTTACTATGAAAATATATATTGGCAGTATTATACGGAACAAAATGTCAAGATGAGTTACTTTGATGTGAATCAAAAGTCTTTCTTGTAAAACCATTGACTTATTATTGTGACATCTCAATATTATTGTCTGTTTGTTCTAGAGAATGTATCATAATTTATTGAATGTATGGATTTTCAATGCTATGCAGTAAGAATCTTCATTCATTTAAGAATTTTTTTTGTTTGAAGCTCGCGTTTTTTTAAATTATAATAATTGTTTGATTGTGTGAGGTAAATTATTTTTGTTACAGAGTTGAATGAAAATCTTGTGTTATGTGTAGAAGTAATTAAGACAATCTTGTAATGATTGATAATTTTATTAAATTCGACTCCATCATAAACATGTAAACATGTAAATAAATAGTTTGAAAAAA